>VXBR01006352.1:1788396-1809743 GCA_013400215.1 Cisticola juncidis | reverse complement strand
TTTTTTTTTTTTTTTTTTTTTTGCAGGTGCTCACCGGAGGTCTGAGAACCCTAAAATGCTGTTGCTACATTTTCTTTCCAAATCAGAAAGCGAAGTGTTACCATAGTAACATGACTATGTTAGAAATGTCTATTTGCATAGCACATATAAAAGTAGAGGGTTTTTTTTTATTTCCTCCCCAGGGTGGGAGCTTCAGGGGAATAGCCATGCTAAAGAGAAAACTTTAACCTGAAACGCCCCTCTACGAACCTCAACAAAATCTACAGAACACATCAGCCTGTAAGGCAAGGGAAAACACAACACAGAAAATAAATGCCGGCACATCTTGTTGCTGTTAAATATGTGATGCAGTAACACTGAATTCCTGATATTTTGGACCTTATATTTTCTACTCTTCTCTTACAAGATGCTTTGGATTTTTTTTTTTAACTATGCTCTCACTGGTGGTTTTGGATAGCTGATTTTCTTTTTCCAGAAGTATTAAAAAAAACAACTGTGCGCATATGCATACGTATATATCCACATACGTATGCATATATAGATTATATATGTGTGTATATCTGTAAAATGATGACAAGTTAAGACTATGTAATTGCCGCAAAAGAATTTCACATCTTCTGGTGTAGATTCTGTGCAATCTCAAAATATATATTAGTAAAAAAAAACCAAACCAAAAGTAAGAAAGAATGAACAAAAGAAAAACGTTCACTTTATATCCCTTGTGTTCTATACACCTATTATAAATAAGACATAATTTCCTTCTCCATCTCAGTGTCATAATTTATTTTACTCTTACGGACTGCCAGAGGTTTGCCATTATGTGCTTTAACTTTGCAACAGAGCACCAATGAACTGTTGTGTTAGTCAGTACCTACACTCACTGTGCAGGGACAGCACTACAATAAGCCAAAGTGCCAAAAGGGTCAGTCACAAAGAAATTCCACCTTACTTTTAGAGATGAGCAAGGTTTTGTGGTTTGTTGTTTTATTTGCTGTTCTGTTTGTTTTTCCCCACAACTTCATCAGTGATAGAACTATAGCTCACTTGACCCATTGGCTTATAATCATCTTGGTCACTTGGCTCTCTGTTGTTTTCTTAAATGCTTTCCCTGTATTTAGTATAATGTGATAGTATAGCAGCTGAGTCTGCTTAAAAGTCATCCAAAGCAGACTACGTTTTTGCTACAGCTTCAAAGCTGTGTATTTTATTGCCAGTACCACAACAGCCCTGCCCTAATATATCCTCAGCGGCCTGCTACTGTCTTGTCTTCTCCAGGCGTATTCACTTACTAACAATACCCCTTTGTTCTACTGTATTGAAGGTACTATTTTTTTCTGCACACTGGTATTTGATAACCATGAATTCCTTCAAATGCAGCCTTAATCCACTGCGCATGTTATTGTGTTTCCTACTTGCCTCTTACAACTTAGCATACCAAAGTGCCGTGCTACCTAAATGCATTTTTTTTTCTTCCCAGCTTCTATTTTTGAGGCAGCAATATTCAATTGCAACTTCAATCAGCCCTTCCCTCCACCACCCAGTCCTGCTCTTGACTTTGTTGACAGCCTAACTTTTTGGCTGGAAGGCTCCGTACTATCAAACACAATTTTTATAAATGCATTACCCATTCGAGTGAGGCTGCTGTAGCAGATGGATGGAGTGTGGTCTCCAAACATTAATGTTCCATTAGTGATTCAGGAGGTGGAGTGAAAGGAAATCTTATGTGAAGGATGGCAGAACCCCGGATAACAGAAACAAATGGAACAGTGATGGACTAAAAGCAAGAGAACTTTAACAAGTCTTACTTAGACACCAAGGTCTGTGTGACAAATCCAGTACACACTGAGAGACACACAAAAGTCAGAAGATTGCATTTCAAGCTTGATATATCCTAGAGCACCTTCCCAGGATGCCTAGAGCTATTAACATCCACGGATTGCTCCATCTTCCCTTGGCTTTTGTACATGCCTGAACGCCCACAGCACATGGCTTTGAGGATGATTAATGTAACAAGAGTACAGCAATCAGAATGGGCATCTTCTACATAAAAGTCTTCCAGCTTTTAGTGAATACTTATTCACTGAGATAGGAATTCTACAGACTAGGTAAGCTGTCCAGCTCGCGTCGGTTCCTGGAGAAAGAGCTGTCGCCTTCTCCTCCCTGTGCTTAAGTCAATGCTAGCGCACAAGGCGTCATCACAAACCCCAACAGAAAGCATTTGACCAGTGAGTTTCCTCTACGACTCAACTGCACCACAGAGCTGGTTGTGTGTTTCTCAGACCTTGTAATAAATGTTCGCTGGACTCTGAGGAGGCATCTCTTGAACTATGTACACCGGATGTCCATAGTCGCCGCTGACCTTTTCATAGTGGGGGCAAAAGACACTGTCTGCAGTCCTTAGAGGAATGATAATGTCACTGGGCTCAGAACCATTGTTGTTGCCACTGCGTTTTGGGGTGGCTAATGTACTAAGTGATAGAGTTGTCGTGTGTTGCGGGGAATGCTTCCTGTGTCTTCTCCGGTACTTCAACAAAAGAACCACCAAAGTGATGATGATGACGATGAAAATGATGCACCCTGAGGCAATCCCTGCAAATAAGGCCACCTCTGAACCCAGTATACTGGAATGCCCAGCCTTACTGCCATCTGTGCTAGATCCTGGAAAGAATGGAAATACAACAGACAAAAGTTATTGCCATCCTGTGACCCATTTACGTTGCTTAAAAATGTGTAGAGTAAGCAAGACTGGAAGAATTAACTGACAGCTAAACTTTGACAAACCAATTACCCTGTTAGATAGCTAAATGCAAACAGCCGAAGTCAGCAATCGATATAAAACCAGACTTTGTGCCTGTTGATCTCACTTTTGTGTTGCTCCCAAACCACCCTGTTTCATACATCATCATCCATCAGCGGTGAGAACTGTCACTGACAAGGCAGCCTTTGATGCACACGGCATCTTTTAACAGATGCTGGCCAGCCCCAGGCACAAGAGAGGGGTGGGATAGGACTGGAAGGGAAAATAACACAGGGAAACAACAATTCTCAGAACAACTGGTACTGTTCAGTGCCACACTGTTCCCTCTGCTATTTTATCTTTCGCATATTGATTTAAGTTAAACCATCCTTGGTGCCTCCTTACATGGACTCCTGTTGCTTGGAAATGAAACTAAGGAGCTTGAGGCAGCATGGGAGACAGGCAGAATGGCTATGGTGCGTCTGTTAGTATTAACTTATATTTACTTAAAAGAAAACAACACCATGCATTTGGTAGTCAGGAAAACCCCATGTGATGAACAGCCTGTTGAATATTTGCTGCTCATCACACTACCATATTATTTGTCCCAAAATTACATGAATGTTCATTGACACTTTTTCTCTTCCCTCTCTTGATGCTCACTCACAATGGAAAAATGGTACAGATGTTACATTCATATAATTGTTAACTCTTCCTACCAAAGCCTCTGCAGGGACCAGCTGAAGCTACTCACTATATCAAAGACTCAATAGCCCAGTAACTAAAGACAGAGCTGGCAAGGAAAACTTGTGGCTTTTTTCAGGAAACCCAGAATCACCCATCTGCAAAGTTTTGCTTTGCAGCATTACTAATTACTGAATTTTCTTCTGGACAGCTCGAGTCTTAAGAATTAGGATTTCTCTTGTTCACCCCACGAGTGAAATGCATCCTGAAGTTATTAGTTGCAAACCATCCGTTTATTTTGCTTGGATAATTAGTTTAAAAAACAAACACCCCCCCCCCAACTTTACATTTAGTAAAAGACCAGAAATATATGTCTAGACTTTATATGGTCAGCTAAAAGATCAGGACATTAATTATAGATGCCTTGAAATAAACTTTATAAATGGCTGTCGAGAACCACTTGATAATGTATTATGTGGGAAGAGAAAGAGACTCGCTCATCTGCCAGAGTACTAAATGTAAGGCACCACTGACCACTGTAAAGCTGCTTAGCAAATGTCCTATCCAAAAACTTTCCTGTAAATGAGAGACACTGTCACAAGACGTAGTTAACTTCTACAGCAGAGTGGAAGAGGGGAGAGAACAGCTGTGGCCAAAACTTGCAGCTCCCACACACTATCCACCGGAGCAATCAGAACCGGCTTTTGCTTCACCTCATGATGGAAAACATTTGCTTTTCTGGCACGTTAATGGTGAAATAAAATACATTTGGGAACGAAGGAGGAGAAGATGTTCCAAGGCCAAGTCCCACCACACCTACCTGAGTGGTCCTTCACAAAGGGGCTGGTGGTGGAACTCTTCCCGTTGGTGCCAGCTTCCTGCTCGGGGCGCCTGGTGGGATCCGTGTGCCGGGGCTGCCCTGCCGAGTTGGGATCTGGGGGAGAGAAAGATGACTCATGCAGCTTTGGCACTTGACGGTATGGAGCCTTACAAGATGGCTCTAGGTACCTCGTGAGACACAAATGGCTTAACAGGAGAGCCTTTATGCAAAGGACTGGGAGATATAAGAACGTCATTTTCCTTTTAAAGCAAAACAGTTATATTAGTTATTTCAGGTTTAAATTGTGAGGCCATCTGCAGAAACTATAGGGTCTCCTGTAACTGGCAAGAAAAGCTTTGCAGATGACGTTTCAGTTTAACTGAGGAAGTTGATTGACTACTAAACCAACTTCTACTTAGAAGAATAATTCTTTCTTCCTGCACAATAGGTTATCTATATGTGAAAAGAGACAATGAACAAAAACCTCTCTGTAATCAGAATTCACAACAAGCAAACTATAGAAATATTAGCTTCCCTCACATCATGTATTTTAAATAATTCTGAGCAGCAGAGTTGTGGCTTTTGTTTTTAAAATAAAAATAAAAATGACTGAAACGCACTACTCCCAGGTGACCTTTCCTTCTAGGGATCTCTCCAATGAAGAGATCTTATTACACTAACCCTCCTTCTGTAGAAATCTGTCAGTAGCTGAGGAAGAGAAAATAGGTTTTGCTTTCAGACTGTAAGGGAGGAATGACCACACTAGACTCGACTGGCTCTCTGCTCTACACTGCTAAAAGAAGCCTGAAAACTAAAAAGGACATTGAGACCGACCAAAGCGATTTCATGAAACAGCAGATGGTCTTTACCTTGTCCAACTTTCATGAGGATCTTCATGGTTTTTGTCTGGCACACCCCTCCCTCCTGGTTATCCAGGCCCTCCAAAGACCCATTTGATGTTGCTGATTAAAAATAAAAGAAAAATAAATAAAAATAAAAATAAATAAAAATCAGGAAATCAACAGGCAAAGTGATGTGAACATGAGTGTCTGAAAGCAAGGATCTTTCAATCTACCAGGACCTGTTCTTGTTGCTCAGGCTGACCTATGGAAAATTGTGAAATGTTGAAAGCCAAAGGAATGAATACACTGGTAAGCTGTACAATATATACAAATGGAGGAATGTGTTATCAAGGTTTCAAATTTACCCAGCAGCCTTTTATTTTCCTATACACAATTGACTGACTGACTGGCTTGGACAAAAACACACCATCTTGCTAAAAAGGTGATGGAGTCAGCTGAAAAGGAAGCTCTGGCAGGCTCAGAGGAGAAAAGCACTGAAAAATCACCCTTTTTTCTCCCCCTCCCAACAATATCTTCATAATCACCATGTTACACCTGCTTCCTCTATTACAAATCTCCTGCTGGAAGAAGTGAACGCATACAAAAGACCCAGGTGAAAGCTAAGATTTTGAACTGATTGGAAAACCATTTAATATTTTGAAGTACAATCTCATTTTTCTCAGCCCTGAGGAGCCTCTGCGGGGGTGTGTGGCAAAGGGGAATACGCTCTGTTCTCAGGGGAACCTTTCAGCTCATACAAACAACAGGGTGCTTTCCCCTGTGTTGATATTGTTCTTGCTTATCTAGGTGCCAGCCGGAGCCAGGCGATGCGGGCGCGGGCTGACACCGCCGTGCGATGTGAAGGCGAAGCACCACTCCCTTGGAGAATCCACAGCACTGAGTCACGGCCGGCCCAGCCAGCTGCTGGTTGCAAAACAGCTGCAGGAAAACGACTGGGGAGCTCCTCGGCAGTGGGTACTGCAGCCACTGCGCTGCACTGGCCACCCTGAGCAGGGCACAGCTGCAGACGGTGGGCTCCGGATTCACTATGCAGGGAATGCACCAGGGGTTTTCCTACCCTGGTCGTTCTGGGGATGGAAATTTCACTGTCATGTCTCGGAGCTGCTAATCTGAGGCCCAAACTGAACTTGTGGGAGGGTGCACAGGCAGCAGCAGCACTGGGCCACCAACTGGAGAAAACAAATGGAAAAGGGGATGTCAGGGGGCTCGCTGCCTGCCGTGGCTGTGGTGAACTGCTGAAGCAGCACATGCCTCCCTCTGTCCTTCTCCTTTCAGCTCGTGGGCTTTACACTCTTCAGGTCTTTGTTTTTAATTCTCACTCCTTCTCTTTCACCTTCCTTGGGGATTTTCTTTCAAATGCAGTCTATGTATATTTCCTTTTTCCTTCACAATGTCTTCCTACCCCCATGGCAGTATTTTTCTTGCTCTAATCTTCTCTCTAGCCGTAAAGATATAAACCCCATACTGCTGAACCCTGCTTCCTAGCCTTTGATCTGCTTCTTGTTTTTGTTCCACTTCTGACTCTTTTGTGACTAACTCGAATTACAGCCACCATACAAACTTTCCAAACTGTGCTCTCTTTTCCTAAAATTCCCTTCTCCTCATACGTGGTCCCTCCCAGTTCCTCCTCTTGTTACCTCCCCCCTGTAAAAACATGACAATAGCTGTATGGCAAAAAGACTTTCCAAAATACAATAGAGCACGTTGAGTAACTTAAGATAAAAGCTGATCTGAAATGTGCCACTGCATTGCCAGGCTCAGAAAATAATGGAGACATATAGTTTTGTTTTCTTTTGGTTTTTTTGTGGTTTTTTTTTCCAGAGGGAAAAAAAAATCAATACCAAGAACCCATCCTGGACATAAATCAAATGTGTCTTTGCTGGAAGTGTTTTTTATGATCTATCTGCCAATGTAGCAGCACAAGGACACAGAGAAAAAATGCAGTAAATAGAAATACCAAAGCTGAACACCGACTGAACGCAGAAATAATAAACACTGACTTTGTCTTGTGGTTTTTTTTATTTGATTCTTTTTTTAATCAAGCCGAAGGGAATCACATCTCCTTAAACACCTTCTACTTGATTTTAATTGAATAGAATTCTGCTTCTTCTGAACATCAATGCTTCTTTATTCTTTAAAGGCCTATCCACTTAACCCATGGAGCAGGAGGCCTCAGTAAGATGCGGAGGATGCAGTCTGACCTCAGTACGGAATAAGAAAGTAAGATGACAAAAAGAATGCAAAATTACTTCAAATACAGTCTCCAAACGGGAAGACTCAGATGTACAATGACTCTGGTTGTGTGCCTACGCCAGCGCAATCTGCCTTGCTTGCTAAAAGAATGCTTTCATAGCTTTGATGTCAGATGAATGAATTTGCAGAAATATTCACTTTTTCCACAGTTCTTCAAGGGATTTTAGGAAAGCCTACGTTGTAGCTCAGAGTACAGACTGCTACGTCCTGAGGAATAGGGAACTTTCAAAGAGAAGCATTTCAGTGACAAAGCAAAGTTTCCTTCTCAGCTTTTCCTGTAATTAAACTGACAATTACCCAAGGCCACTGGAGGAAATTATTTTTCGAAATTCATTAAGACTATCGAAATACAACCTTGCCTATCCCTGGTGTACCAGGAAGAAAGTGGGCAGCTTTAAACACATCGTTTTAAGCTCTGAAAAGCTGCACTGAGAAAAAGAAGTAATCTGGGGCAGCAGAGAAAACGCCGTTTCATACTGCTAATGCCCCTTGACAGTGCAGTGTGCAGAAGTCAAACAAGGGAGCGAGCACAAAATATTCCTCAAACACTTGCTGCAGCCTTTCTATATTGATCTCCAAATGAAAATTACACCCACTGTCATTTTCGCTCCTCCACCTCAGTCACACCTCTGTAGGAAAGTGACCCAGCACTTGCAGCTCTGCTCACACTGAAAGGATATTTAGAAAAAAAAAAAAGGTGCCCCGATAGGAGTTATGGATTTAAACACAAATGTAAAACAAGTTTCTCGTATCCAAAGTGGAAATGTTATCCTCTGGTGTGTTTATATAATCAGATTTTAAACCTTCCATCCAATTTATTCTTATATATATACATATATATATATAAAATAACAGGTTTTTTATATTTAGGTCTACATATGGATGTATTTTAAAGTCAATTACTTGGATGAGCTACCATACAAAGCCCTCTGCTAAGAAGACTAAATATTTAAATATAAACATTAATAAACACGACTAATGATTAATATGAAGTTTCTCATTAGTATTAGTACGTTCTCAGGATCCCACACTTCACTTTGTAGTAATGCAGCAATACATAGGAACCTAGGAGTAAGTAAAATGTTGCTAAACAGGTAGCAAAATATTTTTAAATCTTTTGATGGTTAAATACCTCTGATTTTCTGAGACCCATCTTGCTACACTGGTGTCAAGTGCAAAACTAATAATGACAGTCAGAACCACATTAAATGACTCAACAGTTCGTCCACACCTAAATATATAACTGTGCTAAAATCTCTTACTAATTCTAAGATTTTCTAACAAAATTGTAATAACTTATAGGCCATTTTTACAGTAGTTTATCAGACACTGTCTGTCTGCATTCCTTGAATACAAGAGCAGCTGCCATTTTATAAGGAATGCAAGTTTAGCTTTTCAACATTCAGAAAACACTCATCTGTTATGAAATTATAGTTAAGAGTCTTGCTGATACATACTTACTTTAAAGAAGCCAGTATACATTTGCAGTTTATAACACGCTACTTTAACATATCCTCCTCCATACACAAGGGAGAAATTAAATTATTCAGACCGAAGAACTTCCTTGTCATCTGCCTCCCCCTCTTTCAAATATATGAATTGTATAAAAACAAACAAGACCCCCAACAAAACAAACAAAGAAACAAAAAATGCTGGAACTCATGTAAATCAATGTATAATGCTTTACATTTATTTGCTTTTAAAACTCTACAAGTGCTGTTTATTGTACCAAGTGCATTAGTCATAAATGCAGAGGCAGGGAGTCAGTGAGCATAGCAGAGTCAGCTGACAAGAACAGTTCCTGGCTATGATTCTTGTACAGTCCCCATGGAGAGGAAGTAATATTACATTTTAATATGTCTTCATTTGATTGTTATTACTCTGCCTCCCAGGAGGCTACGCCACTGCATGGATCATGCCTGTTTTCAACCTACCAGGTTGGTAACATTGCTCTAATCAGACGGAGAATTAAGCTGCTGGATTTGTGCCTGTATATAGCTTTTCATTCACAAAGAGATTAGAAATGAAGGCACAGCCATAAAAATTCAACTTCCTTCACTCCTAAAAACACACTTTAGAAAATGAAAAAAATGCTATACAATTACTTAAAACACTGGCAGACAAAGATCTTAGCCTTTCAATTCTGCTACACTTATTAACCAGTTTCATGTTTTAGGGATTATGAAAAACATTACCTCTTAGCAAATTAAATTACATATGCTTTGAACCAACACAACTTTAAAACACATCTATTTCTAGAGCTTGGACATGAAATTGACTACATAGCTGATGAGAGAAACAATGATCATCGTATTTAATTTTCCTGTGGAAACTAAATGGACCTTAAACCACAGACTATAGGAATGAATGAGTGATGTCAACTGATGGGCAAGGGCAAAATTAATTTTGTCCCTCCTTAGCGTGCTGGACAATAAAAGTCATTTGGCAAGATATTAAAGACACATCATTGATGAGGTCATGAAGAATTAATTGCTGCTGATGTGGATCTGTTAATAACAAATTGAGAATTACGAGATTTTTTAGGGGCAGATCACTACTATCCAATAATAGTGATTTTCAGAGTTTTCGTTCATTTAACACTGCTTGAATACTGCATCAGAAAATAGATTTCTCAAAATCAGAATAAAACATAATCAATTAACACTACCCATTTCCACTTTTCCCCTGCTGTGCTTAGTTAGGAACAGAATGAAAAAACAGCAGCAAAAATCCACACAAGCTTTAGATCCAACAGTAGTAAGAAATTATTCTTAAAACAAAGCTGTACTCGATCTCACATGCACTCTCAGGATTACTAAGTACTTGTAAAGTTTCTGAGAGCTTTTTATTTTATCAATAGAACACTATTTTGGCCAGGCATCAGTGTTTGTGCTCTGACTGCTTTCATCTGCTTCTGGTCCTTTTAATGATCCTCTTAGTAAAGCACTGAATAAATAGTTCTTCTTTTCCACAAATTTAGATATTTTATGGGAGAGGTTTAAGAACACCAGAAATCACGCACTGCAAAACCACAAATCACTGATCACAACATGGAAGTTGTTTCTAAACTAGACATGGACAAAAGAATAAGATAGCTGAGATAGTAGAAAGAGTGTTTTAATGAAATTAAATTAAATCCTGCCCCCCAGTAACAATGCCAGACCTGCATAGAGACCTGAAACAACAACAACAGAAAATGTTCAGGCCTCTCACCAAAGAGCAGGTAGTTTGGCACACATTACACTGGGTGAGCTTAAGAATTTTTAGAGAGAAGAGAAATAAATTAATTTCAAATACTAGCAACTAATGGTTTCCCTTTTCTTGTAGTGACAAAAAGTAAGATTGACACTGAAACCTTTGCCTTTCTAAAAAAAAATTAATTGTCTTCTGAAATTTAACCATCAGCAGTCCCAAACCTGGACTGTACGTACTAAAACATAAAAGCATTATGAATAGTTGAATGGAGTGCTGTTATGCGTCGACTGTGTTTTTAATCAACAGACAAAAATAAAAACTTTCTGCTAATCTTCTAGAGACAAAGAAATGATCCTAAAGAAAGCCCTGAACCTGCTGAATTCGCTCAATATATTTTAGGACACCAAGACTGTAATAAAAAATGTATAAAAGCAATTTACCAGTAATTTTGCATTTTCCAATGTCTGGTTTTTTTATTTGCCCTTGCAAATAAAAACTTGGAAAGTCAAGGTGGCAGCAGAATTTTGAAGAGTTTCTCAGCCTAAACAACATTAAAAAACCGTCTCATTCTACCTGATTCCACACATTGTTTCAAATTAAGAGAGATTTTTTTCCTTAAACTAAAGCTCGTGGAGTGTTTATAAATGCCAGCCTTTCTTCCCCCCTCTATGCTCATGTGAGGCAGAACTTCAAAAGGACAGGAGGGAAAGGACAAGAATTCTCTATTCTTCTTTTTCACTTTGCATTCTTGTTTTTTAAATTAATTCCTATACTGCACATCTCAGGATTTATATATAAACAGGATCCACAAATTATATTCTCTACAGCAAGTAAGCAGCAATGACCTCTTCAGTCAACCTAAAACCAGAACAAAATAAAGTAAAATAAAGAACAGGCTTTTTTTTTTTGCCAGGAAGAAGCAAAGGCTCTGCACTGAAACTTAGTAATTCACTTTTCTAACCTCCGCTTGAAAATATATCTTGTCCAACCATGAATAGCGTGACTTGTGGTACTTATATGGGATTCGAGATACAAGGGTATTTATATAATTCCCCATAAAAGTCTCCACTTGTATTCATATGTTAAGTGAGGGACAGATCCTATTACTGTTTCAATGGTTTTTTGAGGATGCACTGTGGAGGACATAATCAAGACAGAGCCAATCAGTTTTGCACTGTAACACACTCGGGTATATACCAGCTGTATGATTTCAGGGACATCTCTGGAAATCCACAGACTCTCCTTCCCACAGCTCATGTCATCCAACAGCACAAAAGGGGGAGAGAGTTGTAAAGTTTCCTACATTCAGAATGATTTTATTAATTCCAGGGAGGCATGGCACCAAGTAAGAAAAATACATGTGATAAAAAAAGCTGTTTATGTCAACAAAGTCTTTCCATAAAGGGAAAAAGAGACAGCGAGAGGGCTGGAAAATGCAAAAAAAAAGCTGTTAATTCTGACTGGTTATTGCTGCCTATCATTTTAAAAAACACTACCACTTTCTCATTGGTTTAAGGAACACCACAGCTAAAGTGTACTGAACAGTAAACTATTTGCTGAATTATTATCCATTACTGAAGGTCACAGGTTCCACCCACCCACAACAAAATCCTACTTGCTTCACTGCTGTCAAGTGCAGGGCCCCTTTACAAAATTCCCTGGGAACAATTTAGAGATTATGTAAAAACAAACCAGAAAAGCATCTCAATACTGCATCACTGTGAACGACGAGTCTTTCATTACAGTTAAGCATTTCTAAATGAATTTCAGTTCTGTATTTCACATACTCTGAGAAAAATGTTGTCAGATAATGATCCACTGCACACATGGTTGCTTCTAGTTTACATAAACAAATTATATATTTGTGAGTGCTGAAGTAACTGTGGCAGATGTAAGCCCACTAATTATGATGTATTTAGAGTATACCCAAAAGTATGCATCTAAAACAGATTACTAGTTAGTTGACTTCGCCATTCACAAACAGGTATTTTATGCAAATTCATCCTCTCTCCAGCATGCTACTGACAAAAGCCTCTCATGGATGGGAAGAAGTGTCTCCCACTACCACAGCAAGCTTTGCTTAACAGTTCAGCTGAACAGAAGTAATAGAATTAGTTAGCATTCAAGTTACACTGATTGTTGCTAATGACAAGAGGGCTTGCTGAAAACAAAAGCAGAAGCTTTAACATTAAATGAGGACCCACTTTCCGTATCACACAAATTCAACTTCACTCTACAAGGATGTTCATCTGCCTTGAAAATCTCTGGTTTTTGTCTGTGGCACTAGGATAAGAAAGGGTTATAGTGAAAGTTCATATTAAATAAATAACAAACCTCTTGCTCATTCTACTGTCACTAATTGCATGCAATGATATTAATGACCCAGTAATTGCTATACGAGTAGCACTGAAGTGGAAAACATCATTTTGAGGCAGAGTTCATCTCTAGGTGGTAGGACTTCACCAGTGACTGAGTTAATGCCTAGTGACAGTTTAGAATATAACACTATAGATGAGAAAATGTGCCAGTCTCATGGTTATAACAGTTTAGATGGACATGATGTTATTTGCTTTGACCACACAGAGTCTAGCAGTAACCCCAATAAAGTGCCACAGTCAGACTTTGCCCTGTAGATGAACCTCATTCCTTTCAGGGGAGATGCTCTGTACTATAACAATCTAGAGCAATTTTCCACATGTTTGCTTCAATAAAAGAATACCTTCATCTCCTGCTTTTACATGTAGCACAACAAAAGTCTGCTTTATTGCAAAACACAAAAAGCTATTTACATCATCTAACTATCCTTCAGCAACACAGAGTTTGGCACCTTAGTACTGAGATCAATTATGATACTATTGGATGACTGTACACTTGGCAAAGATGATCAAAAGTTAAGCAGTGTTTTGACTGCAGTATGCTTATGTTTGTGTTTAGAGCTGTAAAATACCCACGAAGTAAACCTTAATGAGGGAACATTGCAGAAATAAAGCAATCTGAATTTCCACCGTTCTACAGGACCTCCTGTTCAAATACTTGCCATTAAGAAATTAAGAGGTTTAGCTTCTTTAGAAATTATCATGTAGGCACATCTTGGTTCATTTTAAGAAACTCCAGTGGGATATGTTAATTCTGCCAGTGTTTGGAATTTTGAAGTCACAGCTAGACAGGCGAACTGATATTTTTAATACTTATGTTCATAGAGTTTTTAAAAATTCACTGGGGTTTAACAGTGTAACTTAACTTTTTTCTTTTCCCTGTTGCAATGAAAATTATTTTACTAATGTCTTGATTCTGCTACTGAACCTGCTGTGGCAGCCTCTGGATGGCATGTTGAATCAACTTTCCGAATAGGCTGGGGCCAAGTTTTGAAAAGCAACCCTGCAAAAAAGCCCTGAGGGTCCTGGTTGGTCCTGGTCACCAAGTTGACCATGAGGCAGCAACGTGCCTCAACGTGCCCTTGCAGCAAAGGAGGCAAACAGCTCTTGGGCTCGGAATGTCACAGCCACGGCAGCCGGTTTGGGGAGGAGATCCTTCCACACCACTCTGCACTGGAGAGGCCACACCTGCACTCACAGGCTCAACAGGGACTTACAGCAGCAAGCGGAGTAAATGCTCATGGAGATGATGAAGGAACTGGAGCACCTGCATAGCAGGAGGGGCTGTATCCTTGGGGGTACTCAAAACTCAGCTGGACACAATTCTGGGCAGCTCGCTGCAGGTGCTGTAACTGCCTGTTTGAGCAAAGGTTTGAGCAGGGGATGACCTTCCAGAGATGCCATCCAAACCAATCCATTCTGGGATTCTGCAATCAGCTGGGCTGTTGCGGTCTAACACATTTATGTGCTAACATGAAATACTTGAAAAACAAATAATTTTAAGTTTTCCTGGTAGGATTTGGATTTAGAACTCTGTTTCTCTCACAGCAGCCCAGTGAGCACGTAAGAACTACTCTGCTGCTGTGGTTTAGTGATTTTTGCTGTCTTCATCTACCTAACAGAAAACAGATAAATCATGCTAACAAAGATCCAAACATACTATCAAAAACCAGCCTCATCAGCTTAAGGCAGACTCTTCTCCAAGAACAGCTAAGACTACCTTAAGCCTAATCCCGCTTTTACTTCCAGAAATATTGGCATGGTTTCCTTGGGACTGAAAAAAGGAAACTGGAAGACTGCCCATTTGGGCTTAGTTTTATAGTCTGATTTATCAGAAATAAACCCTGAAATATTCTTCATCCAAGGTTTCTAGGATTGACTGAAGTCAGGAGAAAATCCAAACTGACGTTTAACCCTGTTTTTCAACCATTCCAGCCTTTTGTTTCTGCTAATGCAGTTCTCAGGCAAAAGTGTATCTCCCTCCATTTCAGCTATGTAAAGGCTTTAATGAGGCAAACAATTTCAAGTCTTTAAAACGATTTTCATTAAAGCCTCTATAAATTCTTATGGAGCTCCTCATCTTTTATTTTAGGACTTAAAATACTGCAATATGTAACACATATGATACAAGCCTTGTATCATATATGTATGAAGACGGATCAACCCACTTCATGTGCCAAATGATCATCCCTGAACTTACGTACAAAATAGAAGTTAAATGTGTTTCAGTGTGGCAGTGCACTCTCAAGATTCAGTTTAGACAGATACTTTCTTCATGCTTTCTTCACAGTATGGCACGTCTTTCCAATACACACCCCCCTGATTTAAACAGTTACTCATATCCTGAATATAAAGGATAACATACACACTCAGCAAATTCTTATTCTATATGTAGTCCTGTTAAGGATGTTTATGCAAATCTAATAGAGCATACACATTTTGGAGAAGATCAGGATTTTTTTTTTGCAAAGCACTATGAATATTACATATATAAAGACTTCAAAGGGAGAATATTGTATCTTTCTTTGTGAATGTATTATATTTCCCGCATTTATAAACTGTTTCTGAGGAATTATGAAAGCGAGATATAAAAACAGTGACTAAAACTATTAAACAGTTTCCTATGAAATTTTAAAACCTGTTCAATTCATGAATATTTCCTGAATAATTTTTTTCTTCCAGTCTGAACAATTATTCTTCATTTTCATCTGATTCCGTATCTATTTGGAATACGTGCGGGGGTGTGGGGGAAGATAATTGTATTTTTTTCTCAACATGCCATCAATTAACAAACTGAGCATTCCTATCTTTCATTTCCTTCCCTTAGGAATAGAGACATAATAACAGATTTCCTGCTGAACTATCTCTGTCTACTTTAAAGGAGATAAACGATTAGTATTGCCTAGGTAATGGCACCAAATATGAACAAAGTCCATCAATATAAAATAGCCTTATTCTTTTACAAGACCTGTGTGGTCTGGGACAAAACCCCAAAGGACCACAACTCCATTAATCCTGCAGGTCTTAGACTCTGTTAGAAATCTGAAGCTGCACAGACAGTGATTTTTCTTTCTAATAATATTATTTGTATAAGCTGTATTTATATTTCATTCAACAAGAGCTAAGTGGTATTGCTGATACATCCCTTAAAAGACTCTTCAGCAAAGTCAAAGACTGACCTCTGGATATCATTTTACACTAAGGAGAAATTATTTATCTAATTTTCTGAGGACGGAGGAGGAGAAAGGAAAGGAAAAAAGCGATCTTTGTACAAATGGAATCAGAGTGACTATTTATGCACTGGCTTTCATTAACACCAGCACCACCACCACCACCAAAAAAATCCCAAACCAGTAGATTTCTGGACCAGAGAGTCTTTAACAGAAACCACGAAAAATGTCTTTGTTGCAGAAATAAAGGAATTGAATTTCTGATACAGTATTTGTCCCCAATTTGGCTAGTTTGGCACTAACAAAGGAAAACCTGTTTACTGCTTCCTTTTGGGCAGCTTTCACTAGGTGATTTGGAGGTTATAGGGAGCTGCAGGCTGAAATCTGCCTCAGAACATTTTCAGAATGCCCAGCCAGACAGATTAGCTAGCACTTAAACTGGTCAGAATACTAAAATAACATTTTAATGTACATCTATTTGGCTATGCAAAGAGATTTATTCTTCCCAGCTGGGCCATATTTCAGGGCACAATCTATATTGTCCTTTAATATGTTCTTCCTCAGACAGTTATTGCCCTTTAATTGTAACAGAATGACAAAGTGAAAACATAAAAAGCCTTGTGATTTTTTTCAAACACAGCTAATGCTAAAGTTTCAGAACAACTGTTTTGATTTTAAAAGCCACAGTACTATTAAAGCAGTAACCCAAAATTTAGTGCTACTAGCCAGTATAAACTTTTAAATCAGTCAGAGATCACATATATATATATATATATATAAAAATATATGTTTTTTAATTTCTGCCAGAAGCCAATTATGTAAGTGGGTCACTTGAAAAAAGTTGTCAAAAAAACATTTAAGGACAGCTGCATATTCAATTTTGCCAATGTCAAAGACAATGAGCATCATTAGCTCGGCAAGCTTGGCTAATGAGGTCCAGGCAGAGCAAGCCTTATAGAGGAATCTTTCACAGAACCATTCTGTCACCCCTTCCCAAGTCCCAAGTCACTCTACTACAAATTTGGAACAGGTGAAGATTTCATTGCAGGTGACTTGTCTTATACTGTTGATGAGGTCAGCCCATAAACCTCACTTATGCAAAAGAAGAAATGGCGTGAAATATGTGCTTGCTTGGCCAAACTACCTAAGGAGCCTGACGGTGGCTTGGAGGCAGGTGGCACTGCTCCCTTCCCTCTGGCATAGCTTCCCACAGGCTTCCCCTGGAGCTCCCTCAGCACAAACCCAGTGGATCACCTGGCTCTCTAGGCCCTCTGACTAAAGGCCAAGTTTACTGGGAAGGGTTCAGGATTATTCCTGTACACCAAGAGTAAACATCTTTGGTATATGAAATGCACTTGAACTATGCTAATGCATCTCTCTGACAAACAAGAAGAATCTGCAACTGAGAGAAGTACTGAAGCAGTGACACCGTGACCCAAGTACTTGCGGATCAAGTACTATCTCTATCTCCTCAGTATTGAGAATACAGTCATTGCTTGCTCTGAGCAACTCACAACAGCAGAAAATTATACTTTATTCCCTAACCATGGAAAAACATAAAAAGACTTCTTAATGCAAACATCAGTCACAAATCTTGACACCTTTCTGCCCAAATTTGCCTTCACGTTGATATTTATGTTGTTGGGCATATCTTCCTTCATGCATTTGATTAAGGATTTTCTTAGAGACTTATGATATGTTAGCTAAATGGTCACATATTTTAGGATAATCAAACATTAATACTTCTGAGATCTCAAGTACATTTGACCTTCTCCAGTTCTGCTGAAAAGAAATCAGGTAACAGTAGGAAAATGAATCTATTCATTTCCCAGGAACGAAAAATTGATGATGGCAAAGAAGAGAAAAGCAAGGACACTCTGTTACATCATTTATTAACTTTCACAACACCATTCAGTATCGTCTTTCCAATTACTGCTGTTCGCGGAATTAACTCTTTGGATACTGACACTCATATTGAGGAATAGCTTGCCAAGAAACAGGTTACTTTTTTTTAAAATTTAATACGACTAAATGAGAAAACAGATATGAGAAACTTACACTTTTACTTTTTCAAAAATCAGGAATTGTAAAATGAGATGTTATACGTTTAGGCCTAGGGAAGCACTGAATAGGGAAGATCTCCTTCTGCTATACCTATCATGAATACATCTAGATGATATAAAAATTACGGCTTGAAGAATTCCTGTGCAATCACACGTCTCTAAAGGGTTCAGGAAGTGCTTCATCCTGTGTTGCAATTCCTCATCCCAAAATGACTAACCCCTTAATATGAATAGAGATTTTACTGTTTAATGCAGCTCCACAAACCACTTACTATTACCTTAGAAAAACAAACTCTGTTTTCAAATAATGGCAAGATGATAAAGGTACATGATGATGCACAAAACATTTAAAGGGCTGACAATGGCCTGCCAGCATAAACAGCGTGAGATTAGGCTGTAGGCGCAGCCACAGCAAGCACAGCAAAGATGCTGAGCTCAGTGAGCTCTTGTGCTAAGTTTGTTTGACGCCACTTAGTTGAGGGAATGCAAGATCTGAAAATACTTCAAAATCAAAAGCTGGCACATAAAATGCATCATTGCCTTCATTTCACAGCTTTTCCACCCCGTAAAAAAACCCCAACAAAACAAGCAAGGCAAAATCGACGGATGGGCAGAAGGAAGGAGGGAAGGAAGGAGGGAAGGAAGGAGGGAAGGAAGGAGGGAAGGAAGNGGAAGGAGGGAGGGAGGGAAGGAGGGAGGGAAGAAGGGAAGGAAGGAGGGAGGGAGGGAACGAAGGAGGGAAGGAAGGAAAACGAAGAATTACAGGTCTGTGAATAGGAATCTATGCAAACAATTTAACGCCTAGTCATGCACACATGACTAAGAGGCATTTTATTACTTATAAAAATGACTGCAAATGTCCTGATTACCAGAACCTGCACTGACAAGGCTGTGTCATAAGCTTTTGCATACAAACTGTTAAAACCCTATCTAGCTCCAGTACTCACTAAATGGTGTCCTAGCTGAGCACTGGCCTAGTTTTCTACGCCTCTTAGTGCTTCTGAGACCAGCATCACTGAGTTTATTGTTTTCTCCATGAATGACAGGAAAGTAAGGTTTTTAGCTTCAGGATGGCTGGGTTTTCAAGGGTGGGGTGCTTTTTTTGTCCAGCCTATTAAAATGTATGGGTACCCTTGCTGAAGCTCAGTCAGCATGCTAGCAACAGAGTGATAAGTTAGCCATTTGTTTATGCCACAATGAATAGGAAAAATAATACCCTGAGGCAATCCAGTATTACTGCTAGGCCAGTGTGATTTTTGAGGCATTAGACTGAAGGCTAAGTAAGTTCTTTCAACCAAGTTACGCTGTAATCTTCCAGGAAATGCAACATCTATTATGTCTTATTGCTACAATGAAATAATTATACAAAACTAATGAAAATGAGACGTACTTAATAATTCTCTGGGTAAATCCATGACATAGATATGACAGAACTGACAGTGTATCAGAAAGCTCCATTTGTGCCCATAATTTTCAGGTAATAATAGTAACAGTGCCATTTGTTCCACTACAGTTGGTCTTCTGTGGATGTTTTTAAAATCAGCACTAAATAATGAGCACATTTCCTCATTTAAGCCAAATATTTGAGCATGGTCATTTTTACACTACACAATTTCACTGGAGTTACAGATACCTCTCTCTCAAAATGTAATTTTGTCACTCTCACCCTGTTAAATATCTCACTGGATTTCAGTGGGAAGTTTGTCAAAGTTAATATTTCTTAAGTGGGATCAAATTTTTATACATCCCCCAGCTAAACAGAGAAAGTGCCTATATTAAGCAATCTTTAAAACAAACAAAAAAATGGTGGTTTGTATCTCCAGTAACTCTTACTTAATTTCTGAAACCAGTAATTAATATTAATAATGCAGTGAATTCTTACTTAAGCTTCTATGACATACAATCTGTTTCATACATTACCATATACCATTACGGATATAATTCGGAAGTGAGCATTAATTGATATCGAATGAATTTCCATTTCCTTTTAAAAGTACTTGATCAGAGCACTTTTAAAACTGCCAATATTTTAAAATCAGAAATTAAGAAATAATTACACTGGCAGACATTGCATGAAACAGTTATCAATCCTCCAGTTTTCAAGGAGGTGGCAGAAACCTGTTAGAGGACTAATCTTTTAGCAGGATCTGTTGTGACAGTACATGGGTTAATGATCTTAAACTAACAGAGAGTAGATTTAAACCAGGTATAGTGAATAAATGTTTTACAATGAGTGTTGTGAAACACTGGAACATGATGTCTATAGGGGTGGTAGATGCTCCATACCTGGGAACAGAGCTCTGAGCAGCCTGACCTAGCTGAAGATGTCCCAGCACACTGAATGGGGCTTGGACTAGATGAGCTTTAAAGGACCCTTCTAACCCAAATTATTCTACAATTCTGCGAAATAAGACACACAAGAGTTTAACTTCCCTGTAACTGCAGAAAAGCCAAGTATTTACGGAATTTCTTCCATCACCTAGCTGCGGATACTTGCTCAAGACTTCAAAAGTGCCCATGGGGCTAAATGAGATCCACAGGGTATAATATTACAATGACAAAACCTGAACTAATGTAAATTGTTGTTATACTGCTGAGGTCTCAGCTTATGCTAACTCCTGATTCACATCATTAACTTTACACATCATAAGTAATTTGAATCACTGAACACAGTGGCTACCTCCAGACTTGCTTTCACCCGTAAATCCCTGATCAGAAACTCACACACTCTGTACTGCTGCACAGAGGCCTGTGTCATGCACATTTGTTTTGCAAGCCAGGACCATGAAAAAGGATAAAATTCAAGACCGTGCTGGTCTAGGTTTTACCCAAGAACTCTCCTAGGTACTGTATGGACATAGTAGGTGTGTTTTGAGGAAAGGCATGTTCAATTATAGGCCCTTGCCAGTACACCTTGTGAGGAAACTACACTGACAAACTGGCACCAAAGTGGCCAAAAGGTGCTTCTTGTGAGAGTCCCTGGACCATGTGGAGCAACGGCTAGCCATGTCACATGGGACACCTTGACTGAGAACAGCTGGGTCACCATACTCCTACTCCTGGCACAAGAGAACCCAAGGACAAGGCCAACAGCACAGCACATCACCAGGGCTGTGAGCAGGAAGCACGTCAGTTTAGCTGCACACAACTTCAAATGCAAATACAGGACACAATACCGTGTTTAAAA
>VXBR01006352.1:1765334-1788341 GCA_013400215.1 Cisticola juncidis | reverse complement strand
AAAAAAAAAAAAAGCTCCTTTTACAGGCATAGAAGTACAGTCCAATGTGGTTTACACAAACCAGGGAAAAAAAGAGACAGAGCTCCTTTGGAGATCAGGAAAAATATTAAAAATATGCCGGAAAGAAATCATTCTCAGATAAAAATATACAAACCCATTTATATTCCCCTTAGTTTGCTTATAATGTACAGGACAGCATGCAAAATAACAAACAATTTTATTTAGAAGAATGAACAAGTGAAAGTTTGAACTTACATATGACGTAATAATCTTTGTTCTTCTGAAATTCCAGGCCCCAGAGATTAGGACTGAACTCTTGAAACTTGATGGTAAACTTAACATCTTGATCTGGCTTGGCACAGTTAAGTAGAGGTGTATTGTCCTTTTTAATAGCACAGCTATCTGCTTGGTCTTTATCAACCATGTAGACTTTATAATATTCATATTGGCCAATAGTTTTAGAGTCCACCTTTGGGCATATAATATCCAGTTTGTCTCCTATCTGTGGATATAGTACCAATCCTTGTCCAGGAAGGAATCTAAAAGGAAAGGAAAAAAAAGGGGGGGGATAGGGGAAGAGAAGAAGTAAAATTTGAGACACTTAATAAAATCTCATGCAGAAAAGTAGCAACTGCATTGAATAGACAGGAATAAACAGTTTCCAAAACCAAAATGACAGACTGAGCAAACCAAATCTTAATAGTTTGGGCTTGATTCAATATCAACAAGATGTTTATTTAGATCTTGGAAATTATAGATGGATTGAGTCTTTTAGTCCTTATCCCAGTTTTGGGCACTCTAGCAGATTTTACATCTCTCTTGGCAGGCACTGATGTTTCTTGCACTGCATTTAGCCATGCAGAGCAGCTAATACAATACCTGGTGAGTTATGATTCTGTTTTTCTGTTTTGCTAATATTTCTATGCTTGCACATATTTGGCTAATTTTGGACATGGGAGAATGACACAAATAATCTTTCAACCCTCCTAAACAGCCATGTGGGACAGGAAAAATCTTGGCTTTTTAAAAATATATTAACATGCTGATTGATATTACTAGTGTAACACAAAGGATCAGTCACTCAACCAGGGCCATGCTTACAGACCTGCGATGGGCAGAGATATCTACCTGATCCATGGACCACACATCCTTCTGGGAAAAACACTTCTATCCAAGACAGTGAGACCATTCCACTACAACGATTTCTCTTCACAAATTCCATGATTACTGCCATTATTTTAGCTCTTTCTTGATTTGTTTTTGTGCTAGTAGTTAAAGACAGGTGTGCTTTTATTCTTCGTATGGGAAGACTTCTTACACAAACTGGCAGTGAGCTTTAATATTTGCAGTTAGACACAGTATTTTGTCTTTCCTATTCATATTAATTAACAGGCAAACAAGACCACTTCTTCACGGAAGAAAAATATAAATAATTGCCTATAGTATTGATTCATCCACAAAATGAGGAATCATGTTCTCACAAGGACAAAAACCACAGCAGGTTTGTTTGTTTCTCTCTCCATTAAGACATATTTATTGCAATTAAGGCCAAGAAGTGAATGTTTTAGAACAACAGCCAGTAACACAACCAATGTATTCGAATGCACAGACCTAAAAGACTGACTTTCTTTCCTCTTTTTCTTGCCTGCCAGCATTTTCCAAAGATCTTCCTTTATGGAGAATCGGCCTGAAAAACCAAGTGAAACAATTCCTGCCTAATGAACACCCTTCTCCAAGGGCTAATATTTAAACAGCACACGTAGTAAATCTAGCTTATTCACAGGCAGCCTTCCTGGAAACTTTAAATTAGAGTATCAAGGCCCATGCAGAACAAAGCTGTAGGCGTCAGTGACCTCTAACCTCTGGCTTGGCGAAAGTAGCCACCAGCATGAAGTACTGGTGGGGGAGAACCCACTAAATTAAAGGATGATGCAACGCCCAAAATTTCAAATCCATCATTTACAACTGCTTGCTCCATACAATTCAAGTTTATGGTCTGTGCTAATTGAGCAGGATTATTTTCACTCACAAAGCCAGTGTAAGAATTATATTTGTTATGAAGCAGCACGTAGCAGGACAAAGACATGTAATTACAGATTTAGGGAACTAGAACAATGAAATGTTATGGCAAGAAAAGCGACTGTTGATGTATAAATCACTGCGCTCTTTTGTGCTGTGCAGGGTAATTTCCAGACTGCAGAAACTGGGCTTGGCCATGGCTGTTCAAATGGAGACTGAAGTGGAGATGGGGCAAAGCTGTGCCTCCTCTAGTTTTCAGACGTGCCAAAGGAAGGCAGTGACTACCACCTCCTGAAAGCTGAAATGGTTAAACAAATGGAAAGGTGGGAATGCACCCTCGGAGTTACCAGCCTGGTGAAGGACAACCAGACGTGTGTGTAGATATGGCATCTAGGGACGTGGTTGAGTGGTGAACACTGCAGTGCTGGGTTAACAGCTGGACTTGATGATCTTACAGGTCTGCTCCAACCTAAATGATTCAACGATCCTATGACTGAGAGAGAGGCCACTTCTGAAAGGGTATAAAGAAAAGGCAGGGAGGAGCATCCCAGACAGTGAATAATCCCAAGGGAGCAGCATGTATTCTGATTTTGGCTCTCCTTTGGGATCAACTTTGACCAAAGGCAAAAACAAAGGGGCAGTTTCCAAGCCAACCTGCATCATCTGTGACTGACTTTACTACCTTGTCTGACCACAGCCCTGTTTTAACTTTGCTCCTGTGCAGCACTGCTGCATCACGAAGATGGCAATCACTCATATTCCCCCATCTGCAGGCCAGGACTAAGGCTGGTCACTGTATGAACCCACTGCTGCAAATACTTATTGCCAGCAATTCTCCTTCACATAACAGGACTGTGTAATAGGAAACACATGAGATTTCAAAGGACTGAATCTTTGCTTATAAGTTAATCAATTTAGATTCCCATACATAACATATATGAAATTCTTAAGGTTAGATAAATGTATCTGTCCATTATTGTCAATAATATAACTTAAAAGCTGCCCTGAGAAACAAAAGACACTGATTCTAATTTTAGACTTTGTGTGTATGCATGGAATAGCCACAGTATATGTTCTCCATGCAAAATCTGAGCACAAACAGGATGGGTTGAGAGATGGTATGCCAGGCAATCCTCAGAAACAGCTGCGGGACAGAAGGCACACTTGTGAGCCTTAGTTTCAGCCAAGAATTGTCCCATAAAAGGTAGAGGACAGAACCATCCTCGACAGTTAAAACTACAAGAGCTTTAAACCAATGCACTTATTAGATTTTATGGCAGGGAATATTCTTGCTCTGACTCTGAAGTCTGTACAGTTTTAGAACAAAACTCAGTAAATATCCTTCCACTCGTGTGTGTGAACTTGTAGGATCTAATGCTGATGGGATTAGGGAAGAAAAAAGGCTTAAAATGCAAGGATTAATCTGACGACTTGATTGTATTGAAATCTTTTCCGCACTTTGCAGTTTTGATCATGACCTTTGCTAGAAGAGATATTTTTCCAATTTACTTTCCTTATTTTCTTACAACAACAAAGCCCAAATACGGATGGAGATAATAAAAAAAGTTTCACCTCATGCATTTCAGTTGAACCACAAAATTTACAGTGGCTGATTAGTAGTAGGCATGATTATTATCCCTGCTTTTATGTAATATTTTGCCACTATACTTTTTATAAAGACTTTAAATAAATCATTTGCTGGGTACTAAGCATTTTCTGAAACTATTTATGAAATGTCAGGAGGATTTAGACTACTGTTTTATGATCCTCTTTTTGAAGACCTTCTATTTGGGGGAAAAAAAATAAGGACAATGTACATTCAGCCTTGGTGGAGGTTACAAAACCCTCAGGATTAATCTGGAGTCTTCATTTCTGCAAGTGTTGAAGTTGCCTTAAGTATTCTGAAGTAGCATCAAGACTGATGAAATGTTTACAGGATGGTGTCTATAAAAATTAAGTTAATGAAATGGTTTTAAAAGTCTGATCAAAATGTGCTTTCAAGTAATTAGAAAGGTGGGGGTTTTTCCCCATTAAAACTGAGATATAATAAAGACAAAGCAAGATGTTTCTAGAGTCCTTTGACTGATCCTGTAGAGGCTGTTACTCCAGTGGTGGCTTGGGACAGTGGCATACTTTCCAAGTAGTCAGGATAGCAACAGCACCGGAACCATTGCTTTCTATAAAAAGCCTTCCAACTTCCTGCATCTCAACTCTAAGTCTGATTTACTGCAAAACTTAAATACTAACACAGGCTCCTGTACCCCAACAGAAACTTAAGAGAAAAGCTTAGCAAGCTTCCCAACTCGTATCTGTCAGCAGTCAGATACAGAGAGACTCTGGGAGCATTTGAAAAATCCTGCTCACAATAAATAATCCTGGTGCCTGCTGTGAGAAAGCACAGAAAAGTATATTAAGTACCATATAAGCTGTACGATGAAATTCATGCACTTTCTGTCTGGCACTTTTCGATACAGATGGCATTTTTACTGTCAGCCCAAAACTGGTGTATTGTGGGCGACATTTGACATCTGTGCAAAAGCCCATGGATGTGAATCCCTCCCACACATCCAACTAGTCACACAGCTCATCAAATAACAACCTGCAGAGTTCCCAAACCTTTTTTAAAATAATTATTGTACTTGACCAAAAAGTCACATAACACACAAACAGAAATTAGGAAGAGAGTAGTTCATTCCCTGCTCACACAAACGCTTCAACGATTTTCTCTACCGCACTTATGTCTCAGCAGCAGTTCCTGGCACTAATGCAACCTTACTTGTCAATGTCCTCAAGAAGTTAAATTTGATTGTGAAATTTTATAAAAAAATAAAATGTGTATTACTTTCCAACTAATTTCTTAAGAATGTACTTATTCAGAAAAAATTAGCACATTCAACCATATTAAATTACAAAGGAATTTTGCCTAATGATAACCACTCAAACCTGCCTAACNAAAAAAAAATAAAAAAAAAAATAGAACTTGGCCTACCTACACTCTCATTCACTGAGAATGTTCTACCATTTCTTAGTATGTAGAAATTTCTGAAACTGTAAAATTATTAACAGAAAAAATTCTTAGAGAAATAAATTCTTAAGAGATTTTGTTAATCAGTATTGAGTAATGTAACCAAGTGTTTTGTCAGGGTTTTTCCAACTTGCAAAACTATACACATACATATATGTACCCATACTGTGAATATATATGCACAGTTAGCTTTAAATATATTCTAGTCAGTATAAAATAAATACGATTTTAGAAAGCGTGTTAGTACTTGATGCAAGGCTTGTATATTTCACTGGGGAGGCAGTGCCAAATTTCTGTGCTTTAATACCTTACCTAACTAATTGGTGTAGGCAGTTAGCTTTAAATTAATGTCACAAAAATAATCCTAAAAATGTGAACAATCAAGACGCTTCTTAAAATGCAGCCTGAAACCTACTGTTGGGGAATCCTACCCACTTAATTTCATGAAGTTTTAACTACAAGTCTGACTACACTTATTAACTGAAAAGTTTTCTTAAGGAAATATCATGAATGCTAATAACACAGTATGTTAGTCCGTTACTTGTAAAACTGCAAACTGAAACAGAATACAGAATTGCATTCCACATACAAGTCCTTTCTGTCTAAAAAGAATGGTAATTAAATAGTACACGTAATAATCATCTGACTTTTGAGAAAATAACCACATTCATATTTCAAGTATTGCTTTGTCCACAGGAGAAATATTTAAGCAAGGCGAAAGTCCTACCAGCTTGATGCAAAGCAAATAGAAGTTTCAGGAAAAGGCTAATGATTTCAATGAAGTAACCAAAAATCAGTTTCCTGATTCCCAAAAACACTGCACTTCATAAAATCCAAAACCACAGACCTGCACTCTCTTCAAAAGCTCTGCACAAAACTTCCATGTTAGTTTTTGTCCTATTCAATGCCATGTACAAAAATATGCCATGTGCATAAAAGCTGTAAATGCTTTTTGTGCAGAAGCAGTGATTTTACAGGACTCATTTCACTCCAGTTTAAATAGCTAAACTGAACATGAATTCAATGAAAACAAGATCAGTAACTGCTGTGGACAGACAGAAAAACAAGCTTCATCACAAAAAGATTAATGTGGAGTCTGTCTCAAAATGGATACATAATTTTATGAGGAAAAAGGGCACTATGCTTACAAAAAATCTTAGCAACAAAAAATACCATAATGTGACACAGCGAGATGATAGATTTGCTTTATACATAGACTAGCAAATGAAACTTTGAAAGCAAAAAAAGTAAAGCATTTCGTATTATTAAAATTCTTTAAAGTGAGTTTTGGAAGCTACTTTTCTTTACCAGTGTAGTCTTATTAAATCATTTTAATATTACAGGAAAGTTTTACACAACATGCTAAGCAGGGATGTTTTTGAATTTAAATAAAATTTAAGAAGTTTAATCTGCTAACCTTTATTTACATGTAACATTTTTCCACACAGTTAATGAAACAATTTATGTAAGGAATGGTTACTAGTATTAATGGGACTAGAAACTAAATGGAAATCAAACAAATAAATAAACAAATATATTCACACTCATCCCTTAAGATCTTTAATGGTAAGTATGACATTATACAAAGCCAAACTATAAAATATTATAACACAAGCTGGTAAAGCAGCAAATCCTGTATTTCTCACTTCTACTGCAAGTGAAAAACTTGTGTTCAGGCTCCCCTGAATAAACCTGCAGTAAGCTCCTAAGTGCTTTGAAGCAGTCCCCTGAAACCATAGCTGATCTCCATCCTAGGATTTGGGGTACCTCATTCTGCCCACTCTTCCTCACCTCTAAAGGAGCCCACTTGCTTTCAGGCTGCATGGGGCAAATGCTTGCAGTGCACTTAAAAAGGGAATGGTAAAAGTTTTATGTTGTTTTAATCACAGCACTGGACACAGAATGTCAGTGGTGCCACCAGTTCATGTGCCGCAAGTAGCCATGCAAACGGGCACCGTTCTTGGTGCCTTTTCCTGAACCAGTTCTTACTGACATTGGTTTCAAGATTTCCATTGACTTCAGGAGGGCAAAACAATGCAATGTATTTGCAACTGAAATCTTAACCTACACAAGAATGATTCTGTAGCATTATTACATTTTCTCAAACATTTTATTGGACAGGGAATTAGGAAGATGGGTGAAATTTTAGCCATTTCATTTATCCATTCATGGCACTGCTTTTAGCAAAATACTAGAGGAAAATATTCAAAATACAACAAAGGATTTCTAATATATGTAAACCAAGGATGGGCTTAGACTGCACATGCTTCTCCCCAAAGGAAATACTGTTTTGCATGGACCTGCTGGATTTGACAGTCAAATTGTACCATCACATCATAGTTCTAAAGGCACAGAGCTTCTACTGTACAGAGACACCCACAGACACTATTCGTCTCCAAACATATCAGAAAATGCCCTAGCTGGTCTCCTAGAAAGATCTGTCACGAGCTTCCTTCAGCAACTAACTCTTATGATTACTACTATTGCAGAAATACAGCGACTTTTTCATTCCACTCAGCTTAGAATCATCTCAAGTCTAAAGGCGCCTTGCACTTGAGAGAGCACAAACCCTACAGCCGTGGTATTTGGCAAAACCGTACCCCTTTCACCCTTCATGTATACAGGTCACCTGCAACCCAGCACCAAGCAGGTCTTATTGGAGGCACTCAAAGGAAAATCTGTTTCTGTTAAGAGAAGATCTCAAAAGCTGCGATATACAAGGTTACAGATGTGATCTCGTTCTTCACAAAAAGTAAGTAAGCCAAAGCAAATGCAGACTCCCCCTCAAGGCTACCCCAATCCTGGACTCCAGCAGAGGTAGGTAGGTCACCTTGCAGTCCCTCTCCAAGGAATCACACCATCTCAGGTTGGGATCATGGCACTTCAGAGCCACCACAAACACAGGAGCACCGCCAGTCCCCTTTCCCCAGCCCACCACGTGGAGCCAAGGCAGCGTCCTGCCTTCAGCTGCCTGGTGAGCAGCTGCCAGAAGGGGTTTGCTGTTAGGCAGCAGATCTGCTGCAATGGGAGTCATCTCCGCCTGACAGAGGTGGTTCAGTTTTGCTGGAAAGTTGCCCTTTCCCTTGCTGCTTTGGCTGTCACTTGCAGAAAAAAAAGCAAAAAACCCACTTACATGACTAAAACCAACTTGTGTTCTACCCCTCCACCCATATTAAATCCAGAGTGCAAAAATGAATGCTTGTTTTTCCCCATGTAAAAAAGAAAAATCACTCAGTTTTTCCCTGCCTTAAAAAACTTCTGAGAGCAAATATTTATCTGTCTTTTCCTGTGCAGTGGGTTTTTTACAGAAGAATGTGAAACCTGGCTCAGAACATTTACCACAAGGGTAAGGCCTGAAATGTTGAAAAGATACACAATCAAATCTTTTACTAAATCTAAGGATTTTTTTAAAAAAACTATAGATTTTATAGTCCGTTTTCATACATGACCTCCACACAAAGCACTATTAATAGCAATTAACTTTTTGTATTATATTCAGAAAGCCATTACTGCTCTGCTTAAAGTACTTAAAGCACTAGAGAATTCTGATCCATTTACTAAATCAATTCCTGTTACCACAAAAGAACCACTAATGTGCTTCACGACAGTCTTTTAAGTAAGGAGAAAAAAAAAAAAGGATGAGTATGACCAATGTTCTGTTTTAAAGTGTATTATATTAACATTTCATCAGCATTTACAGAAATATGAACCTCACAACAGTGCTGGACTTACTCAGCTTCTGCAACTGAAATCATTGCTTACTTGCTCTCAAGCACAAGCACAGAAACACGCAGGCACATTCTCCTTTTTATTAAATTTCATTTTACTTCAGTAGAAATGTGCTTTCTGTGTAGAATTTAAAAACTGCAAATGGCTGTAGTGGAAAGTAGTAGCCAGTCTGTATAAAAGGCTTACTCTGAGAAATTTCTGAAAGAAAAAACACTCAGAAAAAAACACTCAGAAAAAGCACTGTAATTAGTTGCTCTTTCTAGTTGCCTCTTGACAAATGATGCATGTGGGTCTGGATGAGAGCCCAACTCTTGACCCATGCCACCACTACACACTTCAGTACTTCAAGCAGAACCCCCTAGCCTCAGCATTCTTTTCACTTTGCTTTTTCCAGAAAAAGCGTGGTGCTAAGTAATGCACAACACGAGAATCAGAGATGATTAGCAAAGTTGGAATTCTTTCAGAAGTGCTTTGTATAGCTACGTCCTAAATGTATCTCAGGAAAGTTTCCTGACTTTGATTCCTTCCAAATATGTAGCATGTTTCAGAACTCCATTCAAGGACAGAAGTACATGCAAATATGCAGGACAAACATTACTTCCACAACACTTAATGATACACTCTGGCAACATTTTAAGCCTTTCAAACAGAAGATATTCTTGTGATCATTACTTTAACATGGACAATTATAAGCCTATTGAGAAATGCAACTTTTGCCACAAAAAGTACCCATAAAAATAAGCTTATTTTTTTGGATAGCACTTTACTGCCCCCTTTTGCACTTTAACATTAGAACAGGTTTCAGTGTGAACATTTATCTGAGGAACAGTGTGAAGATATGGGGTAAAACGACAGGGCATGATGTTTAGTCACTAACACACTATCAGGCTTTGCTTTAGGGACATCTTCCACTTGCCTACACTGCAAACAAATGAAACACCTAGCTTTAATTGTCCTTAATCTTCCATGGAAGAGCTCAGTAATGGATAGTTTAAATTGCTGTCTTCCATTGCAATCTGAATGTTTATGGGCAATTGGAAAAGAGGGGGATATTGCTCGTTAACACTAGTTGTCTCTAGCATAATTTTCCAAAGTAAAGATCATCTGCAACTTAAATTCAGTTTATTCATCAGGATGACAAAGGGCTTTCCAGTCTGGGGCCATGCATATATTAGCAATGCCTGAACTAAAAGGATGGGTGTATCCTTCAGAACAAAACTTCACAAACTGGCAGGCAAGAATATTTTCATGAAAGGTGAAGACAAGAAGCCTAGACATTTCAAATACTCTGCAAGCCTAGAGGCATAAACCTGTTCCGCAACTCCGCACTGCAATTACAGACAGTACAGAATCTATGTATGTCTCTGTGTGTCCACATAAATCTGCAAAGGTAATAAATCTATGGTCTAGTGGCCAGTTATTTACAAAATACTAATTCATTATGACAGAACCAGAGGGGGACCCATCCTGTACCGACCCTCGGCTTCCATTTGACAAAGTCCATGTGCTGCTGTGTACACTTACATTTAAACTTAATCCATTTTCCTCTGTCATCCTACAATTACAATACAAGTCACAATAATATTAAATTTCAGTGCCTACAGCATTGCACAATTGAACCATTACTGTAATGAAAACTGACTCCCTTTGATATTAACACTGGTGTTTTCTCTCATTTGCTAGCCATGAAATACAGGAAGAGACCAATGTTGTTTTAATTAAAGAATTGTTGTTCAAAATATGCTACTGGGAATATTAAAGTAGCTCTTTGCTCTCATGGCAAAGATAATCAGGTATTTATATGGTTTAAATTTTGGGAAAAAAATTAAAAAGAAAGTAAAATTAAAAAAAGCTGCCATGAATTCAGCGTAACACAAAGCCATTGCTCTATTTGACTTGTGCTCACAGAGGCAGGGTGTGCCAAACCCAAGAGATGGCACTTTATTGAAAAGATGCAGAGCAGTAGTTAGCATGGAACAGAAAGTCAAACCAAACCATGTGTGTTTCTTACACAAGTCACTAAAGCCTTTGCTTTTAGAAAGCTAACAGAAAGCAGCTGGCATTTGCCAAAGAACTACTTTTTGAAAAGTGCAAACCAGATTGTTCTATTGCTCTGCTATTCTCTACCATTTCTGTTAGGAAAACAAACGTCTTATGTCAGCCACAATACAAGGATGCCAACCAAAGTTTGCAGTCTTCCTTCTCTTAGCTACAGTTTGCTCACACCTGTACGGTCTTGTTTCAAGACATGCTCCAAGCAAAGTCTATAAAAGAGGGCGGGGACTGTCTTGTTAGTTGATGAGACATTAATAATCAGTGATTGTATCTCCAATTCAAAGACAAAATTTCATCTACTTTGCAGTTGTTAGAAAATGTATTATTGCATACCATTTGCCTGAATAAGTAATCACTGGAAGCGGAACAAATTGTTAACTCACAACTTTCAGAAGAAGTTATGCCAAATCAGTAAAAGAATTGTATAAACACGCAAATCATTTTTATGCCAAGGAGAAAATGACCTTGAGCAAAAATCCAAATGGGAGACCTATATAATCAGTCTGCACTTGCTTCTTAGATTAAACCCAATATTCAGCCGTTTCCAAGCACAAAGATCCTATGTTCTTACATAAAGTACCAACCTCTCCAAGGTCTGACTGATATGCAGAAGCAGAATAAAAATGGGTGGCCACAGCCACCTTCAGGACAGTAGCAATACCTGACCTATGAAGAAACAGATTCTGGCCCACTACAATGTCTGAGCCTCTGAAATGAAGTTAACTGACACTAGAGTCATTTAAAAATTCTGTACACATCCAAAATGCGCATCTGATACAATTGACATCCCTGCCCAAACTGAAGAGTCCACTGGAGGGGTTCAGCAGAAAGATGGGGATAACAGGAGATCCAGCTACTCACGTTTAACCCATTGCCCTGCACTCATGAGACACTGACATTTGGTTCAGCCTCTGCTGCAGGGAGGCTCAGACAGTGCAGCCCTCAAAAACCACGCCCTCTCCTGCAGGAGAAACCTGGGCTCTTGGGTCACTCTCAGTGATCAGTTGGAGCAGAGATGTGCTGCTGGCATTACACCAAACAATGAGCTAAAAAAAAAGCACAGAAAACTCAGCTGAACAGAGCTACCTGTGCAGCCAGATTCAAGAGGCACAGCTGATAGACCTGCTTGAGCTCCCAGCTGACACATGGGACACACTGACTACTGGCAAGCCATATATCTCTTTGCAAATGCAGACAGGGATGTAGCTTCTGACATCATTTTCTGATTTAATAAAAGGCAACAAAGCTTTGGAGAGATCTGTATTTGTCCAGCCCTAAAAAACCTCTTCACCCTGGCCTTGGTTCAAGACAGCTCATGCTTAATTCGTCCTGCTTCAGCAAAAATATTCAGCATTCAGCACATGCCCAACACTAGCTTTTCTGAATAAGGACAGTTTCCCAAGTCAGGCTGCAGGAGCACAGTGCAGTCCTGGCTTGCCTTGGTGTCACACACTGATCTACAGAACAGAACACTACAATACGCTATAAATCTAAGACGTGGTTTTTGGTTTTCTTCATAAAAGTGCCTGAAAACCGTCTGATATAAAGAATGATTACCACTAAGAACTACCTTTTAAATATTGTTTTCAGGCAGTGAAGTAATCTGTCCTCCATTGTGACATTCCATGTTCACCTGACCTACGCAGCTCAGAAATACCCTGGAAAAAGAAATCCCCCAAAAACCTGAAGGGAAAGTGTTGTGCAGTAATTAAGCTAAACTGCTTCTGAACTAAACTGAAATTAATTAAACATGAAGAAAGCAACTGAAGTGTGGACAGAGAATGCTGTGGGACTGCAAATCCTCAAAAGGAGTCAAGATGTTCCCAACTCCAAATTTACACTTTCATCCAGTCAGGTATAGAAACCAACTGCTGCTGAGGCAGTAGGTAAGCAGATGGCAAGCACCAAGCAAAAATGAAACTGTGAAACGATGCACCACTGATGAGGAGTCAGAAGAAGCGCAGTTATGTGTGCTTCCACCAGTGCTGGCTGCATAGGTTCCTTAAACAAACTGCTTCAAACTTGCAGAACATCAAAAGCCAGATGGGTCTTCCTGAATGAATCCACAGGCAAGGAGCCAGGATTCCCGTTTGCTGCAGAAATAGGCCTGGACTTGATTTGAGTCTTCTTAGCTCTGACAGGCTGGAGACTGGCAGAACTCCCAATCCAAAATAAAACAGCATTCAAGGGAGACTGGCCTTTAACTAACAATAATAATAATGATAATAAAATTTCAAATCCCTCTTATTAGCTTTATAACTCACTTCTCTTTACAGTGCAGTGTTCAACTTCCCCACTGTTGTTCTCTGGTTTGGATATTTAAATAAATGACCTATTCAAACAAAAGCTAAGAAAATAGCGAGAAGCAATTTGCGTTACCATAAATTTTTCAGCCTAACATCATTTCACCATCTAACCTATCCTGCTGTGTAAAACAAGCCAAATAATTTCTTGTTTTCCATACACACATGTAAAACTTGACTTTCCTTTAAAGCGTGCAAACCTCTGATCCCACAAAATAAAATTTCATAAATCTTACTTTAGCCATCACCCATGAGACATTTTAAAAGAACACTACAGGTAGGAAACACATCTTATGTATATGTCATATATCAGGAATGATTCACTTAGCAATACAATCCTCTACCAACCTTTATCTTTTTTGGCTTGCATCTTATGTTAAAAACCAGAAGAAAGCATAGACTATTACATCAAAGTTTAAATCAGCTGCATTATAATTATCATGCTGCTACCTCAATAAACACTGGGTGTTGGCTGGCCAGGATTGCCAAAAAAGATAGAGGTCCTGCCCTTATTTGCTGTCTTTGACAATGTATATAATCATATCAAAGGAAAGTTCTCTGCATCACAGCTAACAAAAAAAAATAATCTGTATGTTCTATTTCCTAGAGTAAAATTGTAGATTTTTTTTTCATAACAAGAAAATTTAAATTTTGTCTATAAAAAAATAATGTAAAGCCCTTTCAGGCTTGCAGGACTTGCAGTACTCACTGAAATCACTGGAGATACTGTCATGAAGTTGAACAGGAGCTAGATAGGCTAAGATTCAACTTGAATTTACAAAGACAAAAACGATTACAACAACAACAACAACAACAAACAAAACACACACAAAAAAACCCCCCAAAATCCCACACAAACCCATATAATTCAATATGACACTGAAGACAATTCGAGTTTAGGAAATCTCTGTGTGCATTTTTGGGTCTTAAGATCTATGCGGGGGTAGAGGAGCAATGCAAAACTATTGTCTGTTCTGCCATTTTATTTTCATGGCTTCCAGAAATGCACTAAGCTCAATGTCGCTGTTTTCTCAAAGCCTGTCCACTCTTCAGTGTTGGGGTTTTTTTTCCCCGTTTAGGTAACAGGAGTGAAAATTGGAAAATCTCTGTTTTAAATACAACTTCGAGTTTCTATCAGTGAAAACTCTGTAAGTTGAGGGAAACCTGGAGGGGAAAAGACTCTGGATGCAGGGAGAGCTGGGGTCCACTGTCCAGGATGCTCTCCATAGATGATTCCCTATTTCTCCCTGTGCCCTGCCAAACCTGTCTGGCCTTATCTGGGACATTTCTGAAATGTGACATGACAAGCAGGTTCGAAAGCTAAACGTTGGATAATGGTGGGCAAACAAAGGACATCGGTCTTTGCATTATTTCTTTAATTACTTTAACCCTTGTTCGAACAGAAAGCATAAGGCCAGAGTAATTCAGCTTCCCCTTTTGTCATTTGCCTGCCATAAATATGCACCAGTCTGCATTTGAAAAGCTGAAGGAGGCTGCAAGCTTGCTGGACATTTATCATGCTCTGTTCCCTGTTAACAAGCAAATACTTTAGTTGAATGGCCCATTAGCAATCATTGTCAAATGCAGAATGCAAGGTGCTTGAATGTGACCGGCCTGTAAATTAGATGAGGTTGCCCCTAAGCTTTGGAGAATTTCAGCAAATGAATTGGATCTTTTGCTATAGATTTGTGAAGGTTAAGTTTCAAGACAGGAAACCCATCTGAGCACTTCAGGTCCTGTATATTCTGCCAATCCGTCCGGCTTCCCATACGCCTTTGGTTTATTTTTCATTTGTTAAATCACATCAGCATCAGCAGCTTGACAGTTTGGGGTCTGGAGTTCTCTTTTCAGTCAGAATGATGAAGATTTCCAGCATACTATGGGATGGGGTAAGAATGATAAATTCAAGCATGTAATTAACATCTTTATATTAAAAAAACATCAGAAATAATCAAACAAACAAAAAAAACTTCCCAAAAACCAATCCACTTTAAAAGTGTCCGAGCCACTGCCAAACAAACAGCATGAATTCCATTTTGCCGAGCTCATCCCAGGCTCACTCCCAGTAAAGAAAGAAAGACACAAGTGTTATTGAAGGATTCGGTGTTTTTTCCCCTTGTGTCTAGACTGCGCTTAACAAATGCAGAGTGCTTCCTTCTCCCCCCTTCGCAGACAAATGAACAGGCAATAAAGCAGATATTTCTCATTTGAATAGTACCCCTGATTTGCAATGTAATGCTGACTTTAAGTTGTGGGCGTTCAGGGTTGTCAGCTGGGTAGGATAGCGAGTATTAACTATTTAAAGGCTCCCTATGAGAAAAAGCAACAAAACCACATCCAAGTAGCTGCACTAGGAGAGAGAGAGGTATTTTACTACCTTTACAGCTGCAGATCACTTGAAATAAACGATGAAACAATAGGTATATTGTCTGTCGGCTAAACTCAAGGGGCTGACAGCAAACTCATCCCAGTGACTGTAAGCTGGCCGGGGAGGAGGGGAATGGGGGGAGGCAGATGCTTATCTCATTCCTAGATTTCAGCCAGCCTTTCGGAAATAAACACCACCAAGAGACTGAGCCAGAGACATTTGGTTATCTGCAGCTTGACTGGTAAATAGGAATGGATGCTAGTTTGTTTGTGGTTGTTCTGTTTTAGTGGTTTCATTCTTTTCTTTTTTTTTTTTTTTTTTTTTTTTTTTTCTTTTATATTTTCGCCGGATGGGAAACACAAGAGATGCTGAAGTATCACCTGGCCTAGGCACAGACAATGCAGCATGTTTATCTGTGCTGCTCCCATGGAGTGTGAGACAAACTAAAACACAGCTGAAATCAAAAGCTCTCTGTTTTCCTTCCAGATAACCCCAATACTACCTCTCCCCTCTGTTCTCTATGCCTTGCCAGCATGCTCCTGCCCGAAGCCCAAATAGATTAAGGCAACAAATCCCAAGTGCAGCCAATTCTTCAGAAAGGCTGCTGCCAGGGCAGGAGTTAAAAAGGAGAATCTTCCACACCTCACAATTGCAGCCATCTCGAGTTTTAATCGGCCCCCATCTCGGCAGAAAGAAGTAAATGAAATCTATCTTTACCATATTATACACCACCAATGAGCAAGAACTGAGCAGCTTTTCTTCACCGCTCCAACCACCCCAAGCCACAAGTAGGCCTTTCATAGCTCCTAATCCCGGCCCCCAAGTTTTGTGCGGTTCTCACATAATACCTTACAGCCCGGAGCAAGGCCCCTAGTTTATAACACCCCTTTTCAGAGACGTGTCATTTCTAACATCAAGCTAATCTATATGTTGCCATGGCATCACCCTTTATCTGCCTTTACATCTTATGAACTGCATGGATTTACCACATTATTTTTATCTGAAAGACAGAAAATGGTGGTTTTATTGCCATACAATCAGATTACTGCTGCTAGTTTCTCTATGCCTTTTTACCATACTTCAATCAAAAGGGATCAGTTTCTTTATACTCTGCCCTTGATTTACATTACATCTGTAAAGACCTAGTCTGGGTTGTAATCCCCTTATTAACTATGACCAGGGTTGATTTGCCTAAAAATAAAAGCAAATTGTGTCAGACCTTTTCACTTTGTTTTTGATTCGGAACTACAAAATGGATTACTAAAGAAATCTTCAGAGTTCACACGGCCGGTATAGTACTGAATTTAAAATGAGAATTAAACAAGTTAAACATGGGAGCTGTGTCAACGGTTTACATTTTCCATCATGGGAGAAAGGCTGAACTGCATTTGTCTTTGTGTTCTCTGGCTTTAAGGAGACAATGAAGCCACAGGAGTTTTTTCCAAGCTCTTCTAACACTGTCCATTTGCCATCCTCCCTTCCTCTGCTTTTTCATGCAACTCCTCCACAAACTCTTCTCCCTTGCTGCTCCTTCCCCACTCCCCCCAAAAAAACCCTTCCCCTCTCTCAAGACAACAGAGTGTTAGTTAAGAGTCTACATACTGTGGCACTCAGTATTTTAATCAAAATATTTCATGCAGTTTAACATTCCTATGTAAGTTTCCACAACGCCTCACAAAGAATGAGCTCATAAGCAAATCCATGTAGATGTATGATAAATGACCAGAAAAACAGGTTTCTTTATGTCAGCAGCCAAGGCAGACAGACATTAGGCACACATGAATAACATTTTAATCACTACTTTTTTTCCTCAGAAGAACACTTTCTTCTCATTTGCAACAAGCAATTTCAAGTACTGCAGGTTTGCACGATGCATGAAGCCCAGATCATAAAGAAAAGACAGGTCCCAGAGGAGGCCTGCCTGTGGCTGTGCGCAGGGCTGGGAGGCCCGTCTGTGCCAGCGTGCTGGAGCAGCCACCTCAGCCCCTGATTCCCCATGCCAGGAACCGAATTTGAGAGCATCCAGAGTATCACACCTCCAGCAACATGATCTCCTTACAACAAAACAGGGAAGAGGGAAAAAAAAAAAAAAAAAGGAAAAGAAAAAGGAGAGGAAGGCATTCTCTTTTGTGGGAAGAAGGAGAACTTAAGTGATTTTAGCACGACTTTTAGTCACCGCCTTTCTAAAGGCAATTACTTCATTAAACAAAGTGAAATAACGTTGCACTGCTTACAGATAACATGCTTTAAGACAATTACTATAAATTATGTAGCAATTATAGTCTACATATAAAAGGCTGGTGAAAATAACCAGCTCAGAAAATCGGCCTTCAGTTTATTCTGAATACATTTTGCTAATTCACTTGTGCTCCTGAGACCTGGCTACAAATGCTATCAAATGGACTGACTGGAAGCCACCACTCGCTCCATTCATTAGCGCGCCAAGTGTCAACAGCTATGTTTTGGGTACAATTTAGGAGCATGTGTTTAAACCATTTTAACCTTCCACTCCTGTTTCTTCAGCTTGAAGCTGTAATTGCTTAGGTTAGAAAGTGTAGTCCCACAGCACAGGACGCCCAAATAAATTCTTGTCTAGCTGAGAGCCTCCCAAACATGTTGTGGAGATACCGTGTTAGCAAGCTCTTTGTGCTCTGGCTCGCTTGCCTGTCCTGTGAAACAAGGGCTGTCCATTACCTACAGTTTATCATCCTGACAAAATGTGAGGAATGTGGATGTGAAAGCACTAACAATTCCACCCCTGGTGCTTTCTCCTTTTTTTCCCCTCTGTATTAAAACCGACAAGATTAACCCAAATGCAAACTGCAGAGCATAGTTCAAGGGGCTATTCAATCGGTAGTGAATGTGCATTTGTTTACCTACAAAAATAAGAATTTCAGATACAATGAGAAGCAGACTAGTCTATACGCTACTGAATAGAACATTTAACAGGGTCATCAATTGTAGTTTATTTTATCAGTTTCTGACATGTTAGCATTCATTCAGAGGCAGGCTGTGAAATATCCCATATATAACTGGTTATCAGAGGGAGAGAAAAACAGCTATATAATCTAACTTAATCAGTGTCAAAGGCACCACTTATGAGGATAACCTTCCACATGTTACTAAGGAGAACCGCCTTGCTCTCCCGGCCTATAGCACGCAGGGAAATAGTGACGCTTAGACATCAGCAATGCTTTTTTGAATGAGATTTCTCTGCTTCACTAAAAGGCACCCCAGAACATTACGTGTGGTCCTGAGCGTCAAAGGCAGTGCTGAGCCCTTGTGAGGTGAAACTGAGGTAATCCATAATATCTGCATAGATTGTTTGTCTTGGCAGAAACAATACAGGCTGAAAGTCTCCCGTTAAAAAATGTCAACAGGAGTTTAAATCTTGAGTAATTTTTCCTCTGTGTTTTCAAGATCAGGTGATCCAAAGTTCTTCAGATGATAAATCTATAAAGTCTGCCAAGACCATCCCATCTACAACAAAGATGTTTGACCCCCCAAGCAATGAAGTCACACGTATAATTATTTTATGGAGGTCACTTCAATCTCATGATTTGGTCAAGGCAATAAAGCAGATCTCTAAAAAAGTAAGGGGGGAACAGGGAGGAGAGCTCTGTGTTCAAATAGCTACTGCATGCTCTCCATCCCAGCCACCTGCTAGAAATTATAACCTCTAGGCTTCAGTGCAAAACCAACTCAGTTTATATGTTCACCGTTACCTAAAATTTATTATTTCATACTTTATATTATCCTAACAACTTCTCCCATTTTAACTGCCTATCTGCTCAGCAGATTTATTTCTTGAGACTTTCAATAGAGTTAAATGAGCAGCTTCCCTGAATAAATTAACCAGCACCCAAGATGGTTATTATTTCAAACCTAGAAAGGAGCTTTATTATTATACCATGCCAAGATCTATTCAACAGCTTTACTTCCCAAGCTAACATTCAGCTTGAATCCAGAGTGAGGACAACCTTATCTAAGGACAAATTATTCAGGATCCTTCAGGCAAACAAGTGTGAGAAGAATTAGTAAGAAATTCTGCTCGAAGAAGTAGAGCTGCCTCACCAGCAGCAGTATGAGGAATGCATTTGCAAGCCTCCTCAAACTCCGGGCCTCCAAGAGGCCTATAAATCACTAGCCCCAGCAATTGAAAAGACTAATTTTAATAGTGTACTTCTTCACTGTGGTGATTAAGCCTCAATGAATCACTCAAGAAAATTCAATTACATCAGCAACACAACCTATTTTTAAGCGTGCATTTAAGTTAAAAAAGTAATTAGATATTATCATTAGATCTACCATTAACAACATTCAAACCTTTTTTGTAATCAAACAGTTTAGAATTAACTAAATGGAAACACAAATCGCGTTTGAGAAAAGAAGCATATCCCCAGGCTCCGTGAGATGGGCTGAATTCAGCTGCTCGGATGCTTTCGTTTCACTGATGGCTAATAAAAGCGATCAAGGTAAGTTAAAAAAAAAAAAGAAAANAAAAAGCGAAAGCAGGTTGGGGCTGGCAAAGGAGAGCCCGGAGGCCCGGAGCAGCCGGCTCTTCTGCTTTGGAAGAGTGACCTCTGTAGGCATAAACCCAGCGAGGGCTGGGATGCAAAAGCATTCCCTTTCCTCCTAGGCCGAGCCAAGGCTGTTTTCCACCAGCACAGCAGGCCCACTCCTGCTATGCAACCCCGGCTCTCAGCCTTTGCCTTTCGAGAGCCTAAACAGCCTGATAAAGCCCGCTTTATAACCGGCCAGGCCGCTTGATCCTCTGATGTGATGCCGTGCCTTTCTTAAGCAAAAGAAAGGCTGTAGCTATGCAGGATCATGGAAGTGCTGAGCCAGTGACTGGAGGTAAATTTTATATGCACCACCTGGTGCATATAAAAAATAAACATTTGTCAATCAATATTGCAAATAAAGACTCTGAACTAAGCCCTGCACTCCAGCCAGTTTCTTTTTTTTTTGTTTTTTTTTTTGTTTTTTCTTCTTTGAGAAAGATCAGGAAACTTCTTGGTGAAGAGAAACAAGTCAAGTATTAAAAAATAATACAGGCAGAAATCTACAGTGATTTTTTCCTTTAGTGAAAGCAACAGTAGATGATGACTGTACGGCAAGGTTACTTGGCAAACTTGAGATGCTACTCCTAATTCAAACTTCGAAATCTTCACCAAACTCCTAGAGATCCTGACACCTGAGCAGGATTAATCCCTGATCCAGGAAATACTTCATTCATACTTGTCTCATCACCACCTAACATTTCCTCTACAAACTCCCCCGGGAACACAAGACATGTACTTACTGGAGTTAATGGGAAACGCTAAATTCAATTAACACATTGCACATGATTTAATTTTCAATACATATAACTGAAGATGAAACATGCATATAAAAATATTTAAAAGCATTTCTGCTTTATATTCCCTTAACTCATTAGCGTCTACCTCTTATCGTGATTTCTCCAAACTAATCACAGAAGTTCAGAGGCTCTCACAAGTGAACAAAGCCAACTTCCATTTTGTATGTTAAAAATCCAAGGAGACAAAAGAGAAGTGTAAGTAGCTTTACATCACTGCCTCAGACTTTTCTTTAGAAGGACAGCCCACTTTTCATAAAGTTCCTCTTTCAAATAGCAACTATTTTGTACATTTAAGTAAACTGGTTGCTGTTTTAGTTTTTTTTGTTTTAAGATTACGCATCTCTTTTAAGAGTAAGCTTTAAAAGCGAGGTCCTAGTAACGCATGTGCATTTTTGCTTGGGTTTGTTAATGAAGAATGACACTAAATGGTTGTATGATGGGTAATGCTTAGTTCATTACTCACTGACATGTGCCTTGATACCATCAACTCCACAACCAAATTTAGCCCTGTTATAAGCAGATGTAACTTCGCTGGAATCAATGGGATGAGTTTGCATCTGCAGACGGAGAAGTTGGAGAGTATCACCCTTTTCCTGGCAACTCAGCGCAGCCCGGTTCCTCCGCTGCTCCGGCCCGGGCGAGCCCGGACCTTTGCCAGCAGGTTTTATCCTGCTGCCGCCGCACCACTCCCCAGCCCGCTCCCGGTCCGGCCCGGCCTTCCCTCCCCTCGTCCCTCCCGCCGGGGGCAGGGGGTGACGAGGCAGCTCCGCCGTCACCAGGAGCCCCCGCCGCGCACCGCTAGCGCACTCGCCCCGGCCCCGCGTCTCCCGCGGCCGCGGCCGACCTGCGGCACCGTCCCGTCCCTCCCCCGCGCACGGAGGACAGCGCCGGTTCCCGCGGAGACAGCGGGCGGCAGCGGGATGGAAACTTACTTGGGGTTAGAGGAATTCCAATATATGGGGTCTAAAACGATGGACCGCGCCAGTGCAGTTCTGCATAAAACCATCACGGCTCCCCAGCAGTACTTCCAGGCGGAGGCATCTCGCCTCCGCGCTGCCATGGTCGCAGGCGGCACCGAGTCCCTCCCCGGAGCCTCAGCAACTCCGCCGTGCGCCTTCCCACGCACCTGAGCAGCAACAGCAGGGTGGGTGCCCGGTATCCCAACAGCCGGGATGATTGATAGGGGAAAAAAGAATAATAAAAAAAATAAAGAAAAAAAAATCACACAGTAAGAGTCGACGATGCACTTGGCGAGAGCTGCAAGCAGATCTACTGAGTCATGTATGCCACTCGCATGTAAGAATAGCTCCTGTGTGGTCAGATCCAAGCTACCTCCGAAGTAACAACAATAGTGGGAAAAAAATTTGCAAACGCCTCAGTCCTTCCTCTTAGTGGTGGTCTCCTGGCTGTCTTGGAAGATGCCACTCAAACTGCCAACTCCCATTTGGATCCAGAGCGCCATACGCGTTCACAGTGTCTAAGGCCCGCGTAAAAAGGAGTAAAACAAAAAATAAATTTAAAAAGGGCAAAATAAAGGGTGGCGGGAGAAATAAAAAGGTCGGGGGGAAAACGACACAGCTTCGGCGGGCGGCTCCTCCTGTATGTCTCTCACCGCTCCCCGCAGATTGCAATCCGCACGAACCCCAGCCCGGGTTGTTTCGGGCAGCTCGGAAGCAACCGCGAGTCAATAAATCCACTCCGAGTCAGCTCCTCCAGTCCCGGGGAGGCGCATCCGCAGGGCTCGGCTTCCCCGAGGGGCACTGCTGTCCTTGTCGCCGGCAAAGACCACGGAGCGGAGCAGGGAAAGAAACAGGGGCGGACAACAACGATTACAAAAATAAAAAATAAAATAAACCAAAATGAGAGACGGAGGGGTCACAGCGTTAAATCGCCCCTCTCCCGCTGCGCGATCTGCAGTGCGCGCCTCGGCGGCCGACTGAAAAGGAGGAACGGCGGGCGCGGGACTTGCGCCGACGCGCAACCCACCGCGGAGGAGAAGGAAGGGAGCGAAGGAAGAGGAGCGGCGCCAGCCACCGTCGTTCCCACCGCGGCGCTTCCAGCCCCCGACGCCGCCGCTGCGAGTCCCCGGCGCAGGAGCGCGGCCGGCGGCAGCGCGCCGCCGTAGCCATATAAGCGCGGCCCCGCT
>VXBR01006352.1:1655117-1758238 GCA_013400215.1 Cisticola juncidis | reverse complement strand
CAAAAAACACTTCAACATGAAGCTACCATACAAAGTTTTTTTTTGTTTTCCTTTTTTGTTGTTTTTTGTTTGTTTCTTATTTTCTTTTAAGAGTTCAGAGTTGAAATTTAATCCTGGCTTTTTAGGGAGAAGGACAGTTTTGGCCTAGACTTTCCTTTGCCCAGGATAATTTTTTGCTCTTCCTTTTGCTGACGCTGTCTCTCTTGTTCTAGTTTCATCCTCTCCTCATGAATCTTTCTTTGTTCTTCAACAATTTTCAATTGTTCTTCAGCCTATATAGGAAAATGGTAACATTTAGGCCAGCATATTTTGTAGTCATAAAAGCAATTTACAAATCCGTATTAACTTGCAAACAGGTTGAATCCTGCGTAAGTATGTAAGCAGTTCCGCCTGAGCTAGCTGCCATAGTTGGTTTCAGTGAAACTATTTATAAAATGGTTGTTTGAATTGAGTTTAGAAGAAACGCTGAGAACTTTCTAAAACTGATGTATTGAAATATGGAGTTCTCACATACCATGTTTTTCAGCATTGCTTTGCAAACAACACATTACATTTTCATTAAGAAAGACACTAGATACATACAGAAATAGTCCCAACATTTGTCACGTGTAAGCTGAAGTAATATACACACATAATGAAGTCACATACCTTAAGGCCAAGGTCTCCCTGCTCCAAAGCCCATCTAAAAACCCCTAATCCAAAACCATCTTCACCTGATTTGCAACTAGTCAATCCTTACATTACCCTATGGTTCTTACAGCTCTCCTAGTAGTCCTTCTAAAGGTGCTGATTTAGTTCATTACATAAGTCAATACTTTCAATTTTTCATTTGTCCCGTTTCCACCATAGGAGGTTGAGAAAATGGTGAAACAGAAAGAAATCTAAAGTAAACATATTCAAGCAAAAAAATTTAAGAAGCCTCATTTTTATATGAAAGAGGTGCAATTAACTGGGCATTGAAACTAACAGAGTTCAATCAGGATTTAAAGAAGCTTCATTTGTCTTATCATCAGTTGATTCGAATCAGCTAAATCATTCTGAACGTTTTCATGTGGCAAACACCTGATTTAAAAGGCCTTGAAGACCAACATAAATTAGACTTTCCTAGCTTACACATCTTAAGTTTATGCTGAAAGTCCCTTTCAGCACTTCTGCATCAAGTAGATGTAGAAGTGCTGAAGCGCTATATACTAGAATCAAATCTAGCTTGTACTTGTCCCACTCAACAAAACAGAATTAGTCACACAAAGCTGAACATGTTTGCATACTTACTTCAACTCTCCCCACGAGAAAGAGTTAAAATGTACTTTTAAAATTGTGAAGGCATCCATCTCCCCTCTAAATCAACTGCATCTAAACTATTTTACCAGCTTAGTGTTACCGCTAAGGATCTGGTCTTTTATGCTTAGGGGAGGAGAGCAATGTTACTGATGGAACCAGCAAAATGCAAGGTAAATCCTAGAAAGGGTCAATTTGTTTATTTTAGTTGTGTTGCAAATCTGACAGAGACACCTGTATTTCCCTACAGAACAGTTAACGACACCTTCACATACCAGTTTAGCTTGTGCTTCTGCAATTTTTCGATTATTCTCTTCTAGTATTCGCTCTAGTTCCTCACGCTTTGCACGCTCTTCTTCCTAAAGGGGAGGACAGGGCAAGATGTTAGTAAAGTAAAATATTCATTTCTGCATGTTCACTAATCTTTCTCAGAATTCTTTTGTGAACTGACTTAAAGTGGCAGCTTTACAGCCACTTATTTTGCCTCACAACGGTAAACTGTGCAGCCACTAAAACTGGTTTCTAGCACTCAATTTACATCATCCCGCCCAGTCCAAACAGCAACCAACTAAACCCTCCCTAATCACAGAATCCTGACAATTTATTACTAGAATTTTAATATCACACAAATCAACAAGGACAACTACAAAAACTGGATAGTATTTACCAAATTAAAAAGTAATATAGAAAATATAAATAAAGTGAATAGTTTGTCTCACCAATTAAGTATACCTACGTATTCTTTACCTATACTCCTTTAATCAGCATTAAAAGTTGAATATTTACTGTCTTGTCCAGTGTCCTGCAGAGTGTGCTCCTCGGCTGCCATACGCGCCAGCTTCCTCTTTAAAATGATTTGTACTGTTAGCTTGGCAATACCTGCATCAGCAGCTCAACCATTTATAAAGAAACAACATACAAGGAAGGCTGAGCTGAGGAATGCAGATGTTTATGGTAAGAAGGAACAAAAATATGTAAATCATTCCTAAGGCAAACAATTAATAAGAAAAATACATTTACTGTTAGTGAAAAATACAAATGGTAATCCATACTTCATGGAGCTATGGGCTTCTTTCATGGGGAGAATGGACTTAACATTCAGTATTTTGACAATTTTAAGACAGCTGAAACTGTCTGCAGTATGAACTTGGAATTCAGGAGTCCAGGGAAGGCAAGATCAGGAAATAAAGCCTTGTAATTGTTGTTTTCTTGGTGAATTTTATGGAACTCTGTTATGCAACTCAAATATGAAGACTGCGTGAAAAATTTTGAAGTGTTTCAGTTCACATAATATATATCCAAATTATTTTTATATTTGGAGGATTTAAAGTTAGCCAGAGGTTTGTGTCTGTGTAAGAAAAAAAAGTTAATACGAACAAAGCAAGCATATGAAAACTTCTTACTATGACTAGTAACCAGCTACTAGCTAGCACACTTCACTCCAGGCATGGAGGTTCATTCTGCATTACAAGGAACCAGTGGGACTTCTCCACATGACAACGATACCAAAAATATTTTTTAAAAAAACAACTCATCCATCTGATCAAATGAAAACCTCTGCATATGAAAAATTTGCTGACTATGAACATGTAAATTCAACTTAAACTCTTTGATAATAAAGTCTGAATTTGCAAAAAAAAGTATAATTTATTTATTCTTTTTAATATTTATCTTAACTCAGCATTCCATTTGGTTCCATTTAATTTGATACTATGTGACTGACAAGTCACATCTAGTATGAAGGGGAAAGCTGCATTGCTAGTGTCTCTCCTTTCGTAAGCCAATCAGATGATTAATTTAAAATTAACTGCATAGGACATACAAAGTGAAAAAAGCATTTGACGCTTATGACTATTTAGTACAAATTTCCTCGACAGTTTGAAGTTTGTCTTGAAATTTCTGGATCCTGGAATGATTGGTGCAGGCAGGCATCAAAGCCTTTAGTAGCAAATTACTGTCTCACAGAAAGACATTTTCAGCTTCTGCTCCAGCTGCTGATCAAAAAACAAAACAACAAAAAAAGGCCCCAAAAACCCAAGTCACACGTTCAGCTTGACTTCAGACAAGGGCAACCTGCTCTTTTATAAGTTCTACGAAGAAAAAAAGGAGTTGTTAGTAGTTATTAAAAATGGATATAATGATTTGGACAGAGATCCTTCGTGAAGACGTGGATGGGCTTATGCGCGAAGTCCCAGAATTAGTCCAATGTATGCTCAAGGAAAATGTTCATTTTAAATGAAGAATAAGAAACCTATTTGTTAAAGACAGGTACTGCAGCTCACTGCTGGACCCTGCTTTTTGCCTGGCTGAAGGCAAAAGCCTCTTACAGTCTAGGTAAACAAAATGAAACAAATGAAGGATACATAGTTACATATTTTTTAATACCCTTCCCCAAAATGAAAGGACTGCTGATAAATCCTGCAGCCATGGCAAAAGTTTCAAACAATTCTGAATTATGTAGGTCAGTTCCATTAAGAATCAAGTATCCTTGTTCAGGTTTTAGGAGAGTAACTGTTTAAATATCAGTGAGCTCCTCTGAATAGGCTAGAAATTAAGTTTCGCAGCAATGCAAGTTTACATGAGAAGGGAATTAGATTTGCTGTATTCCATCTCTTTCTGAACCGAACAGGAGGCACAAACCGACACTGAAAGTTTTGCCATGGACTGTCTCTACTTTCCAAACGACCGAGCGTTACCTCTCTGGCTTTTTGTGCTGCAAGTTCAGCTTGTCGCTGTCGCTCGAGTTCTTCGAGCAACTGTTTTTCCATGATGCGCTTAGCCTCCTCCACCCTGCGGAGAACCTCTCGCTCAATCTCATCCTTTCTTTTCTCCAACTCTTCTTCTACGCGTTTAGCTACAAGTTCTTCCACCCTTCGAGCAGTTTCTTCTTCTATGAGTTTCTCTTCAATTTCTTGTTGACGACTGCAAAATGCAAACATGAGGATTACATTATAATCAATAACATTGGCACTGAAAGAAACTCCTTCAACACACAGCATCAGCTATGCTACTAAATAACTTTTACACATAGATTATATATTTAAAGAATATTTTGCCCTATATTTAAAGAAAGAAACTATTTAGGCAATCAGTGTTCCTATCACAGGGAATCCATTCAGACCATTCCATATTTAGCATCTTTCTATATACCAACACACTGAATTGAAGACAACTTATCATACTACTTCTTGATCACAAGTGGGGGGGGGGGAAAGAGAAAAAAATGCAAACCAAAAATAACAACCACAACACCATGGTCCCCTCCTCCAAAAAATCCAAACCCTACCAACTTTGACCATCATTCACCCTGCAGGAGTTTATATGGTCTCAATTTTAAGCCACATAAAGCACTAAGATCCTGTAAAATCTTGTCTTTAAGCCACCACCTCAGAGGCACCCCACTATCACCAGTATCTTAACATAGAGAACAAAAGCAATAAAATTTGCGATTTCAATATTTTACATGGGATTCTTAGGTGTTATACCTGCAATCTGGTTTTCCAATAATGTACCTTAACAAATTTCAATAAATTTCAATAACTTCAGCTTTTAACTTTTTTACTGCAGGACTCTGTTTCTACCATAATGATCCAAAATAAATTATATCAATACCAAGCACTAAATATATCCTTGCAAACTGCAGCTTTCCATGTTCTGAATTTGGAAATATTTTCATATGTCCTATCTTTATTTTAGCTGAGCAGCAGTATCATCCCTCAGCCTGATTACTGTTTCAATTTTTCATTAAAAAGGATACAAAAAACACTACGTAAATTTTCAGGTTAATTACCACATACAGAAAAAAAATCCAGGTAATAATCACAAGTACAACATGGCAATTAGATATCCAAGGATGAACATCCACGAGTACTCTATAATTATATTTCATGTAGTACTATTTATCTGGAATTCTTATGGGCTTTGGGGAGAAGACTTGGTTTTAAACTTGATATTGAATTTTCGTTTCAAATATTCAATGAAGTACAGAACAATCTTATGAAACTTTTCTTCTGGCCTGTCAGGAACACAAATCCAGGATTTTGAAGAACAACTACTGTTGTAATAGCTTAATACCCTGTCGTTTTCAGAATGTTTGCATTTTTTTACCTCATTTGGAAAATTTTTCCTAATCTATCTTATTTAAAAACCAACTAATTAAAAAAATACACAATTTACCAACTTTTAGATAACCCAAGGCGCAACTCACAAATATGCAATAGGAGCTGATGAAGTATGTATTACTTATCTAGATAAACATGGGAAATACAAAGGTGGAAGGCTCCCAGATTCCCCTGGTCATGGGTCATCTTTTCAAAAGTGCACTGAATTAAGTGGATCTCCTTCAGTAGAAAGTTTTGGAATCTTCAACTCGTTCGGCCAGAGAAGACCAATTTTAGTCTTGCAATCCTCAAGAGAGCAAATTTAGCTGGAGGCACATTAGACCAGCATTCATTTTTCCAAAATGGACACAAAATATCTTGAAGTGGTTTTTTTTCAGAAAAAAAACCCCAAAGCAATAAGACAAAAAATCTAAACCACTCTGTGTACTCTGCCAAGTCATGATCCTTTGTGCACAAATGTTTAAACATCCTTTATATATTAAATACGATTTTATTTTAAAAGGTTTCCCTTCCCTCTTATTCAGCAGTGAGGACTCTCACTATCCTGAACCAATACTGCTTGCTTAAGAAATTACAATTTAGAGAAATAAATGGTCATTAAGTTCATATTCTCATGTTTTGTTAGATTATCATAGCTTTACATTTAACACCAGGACATCTAGAAAAAAGTTAGCTAACTGAATAAAGACAGTGCCTAGTTACAAAAATACCATGACACTCGTGTCTGAAACAGATTTTCAAATATCCTCAACAATTGACGATGCACTCAAATTAAGCACTATGCCTGTGCATGTTTCATTCTTATCACTCCAACAAACTCCATTCAAATTTAATTAAATCAATCAAATGTATTTTTAGACTTACAGGCAATGCTATTACAATGGCTTAGACCTTATTAAGAAAATGAAATTATAAACACAGGTATACATCTCAATGATTTATTCTGTAGTATACCAACTTTTTTTTTTAGTGACATGAACAGTATTTTATCATTTTATCATTCTGGCCTACTGAGTTATGATTCCAGAGCAATAGATAAGTCAGTAATGTAAAAAACTGTTTTTTGTATGATCCATTTACTTCTTAAAGACTAACTGTATGAAATCTGCAGAAAATAAATCACTTACATTTTACCAAATTTCTGAGGGGGAAAAAGCCATACTTGTAAGGCAAGAAAATGAGCACTACAGGAAAGGGCTGAAGTTAGGCTGTGTATTGGGATTTGAACAAGTGTTGGCAGAAAGTCAGTTCCAGTCCATGAGCTGTCTACTATTTTATTCAGTCAGAAAGGCAGTATTTCTTTCTTTATCTAACACGAATCTATACTAACATACATAACACAATTTACATATGACTTACTAAAATACCCTATTTTTCTACTGCAAGTTTTATTGTTTTTATTTTTAAAATTTGAAGTGTATTGTAGAAGTATCAAAATTCCACAACCAATCTTGTCCAATATTGTTTCTTCTTCAGATGTCTACTATTCTGTAGCAAGTATTGCTGAAATATATTCCTTCTATACAGATTTCATAGGCTTTTTAAAATTTCAAAGCTAACTTACATAGAAAATTTACTTACGCATGAACTAAACTAAGTATTCTAGTACTTAGCTTGTAAGTACTAGAATAAACTATTCACTCTATTCTCAAATTTTTAAGCACATTTCAGTTCTTCACTGTAGATATGCACAGAATATTTTTCTTAATTTAGGTACTGAGTAAAATCCTAAACCACAAAATCAGGATTAGTATGTCAAAGTACGTCAATTTTCACAGTTTTGTGTTACTGTGGAAGTTTCTGACTGTCAAAATTCTGAAGTGAGCAAAGGTGATTATCTTCAAACAAAAATGAAAGTGACAGCTTGGAGTCACCAAGTCCAACAATGACAACTAGTAATTCCTGAGACCCTTATGGCTGAAGTAAAGCTCCACATGAGAATTAACAGCACTGCTTAGCTTCATATGTACAAACAAGTGCTATTTCTGGATTAGGTGGTCCAATGACCACAGGTAGTGTTCAAAGAAAAAGAATCATCTAATTACAGCTGTTCAAACCATTCTTCTCTCTGTTGCATAAGGGTCTGTTTCATAATTTTGTATGTTGCTAAAAATATTAATGCACTCCTATCGTTTATTAAAGTAGAATTTATATCTGCAGACATAATAAATAACCACACTACACACATAACACAAATACACCAGTAACATAAAACTGAAAAAAGTGCAAGGTTTTAAATGAAACAATTCACGGGATCCCACCGTCCCATTTGGCAAGAAAGTAATCCCACAATGTTAATACAGCAGCTGCAGTGTTCCTTGAAACCCTCATCCAGCAACTCCAGATGCTCGACGCGTAACAAGCTCCACGCCACGGAGGGGAGGGGCGGGCGTGTGGCAGTGCAGCACAAAGCCTCAGGGGCACCGCGGCCTCCGCCGCACAGGGAAGCTTAGGAGCAGCGCAGGAGGGAGAGCGCAGCGGCGGCGGATGGGAAGGGGCAGAGGCGGCCGAGGGAGGAGGCGTGCGGGGGGCTCGCACCCCGAGTGGGCGGCTCCTCGCGCACCTGAGGGAGCCGGGCTTTGAGAAAGGGGCGGATGGCGGGAAAACAGGCACCGGTCGGGCCTCAGCGAGGGCCCAACGCCTGCAAGCAGCCGCAGGCGGCCCTGGCTCACAGGAAGAAGGCGCGGGGAGAGGGGCACCGAGCGCTTCCCTTCCTCCCCCATCCCTCACCACCTCCCTCGTCCCCAGTGCAGGCCCGGGGCTCACATTTTCCGTTGCCTCTCAAACTCCGCTTTTTTCTCCTCCTCCTCCCGCTTCTGTTTCTCGTCCAGGCTGCTGCGCTTGCTCACCGTGCGCCCGAAGATGTCGATACGGTCGGGGGGGGAGGAGGCGCGGTCGCGGTCGCGGTCCCGGTCGCGCCGGGAGGAAGGGGCCGTGTTAGACCGCGAGCGGGACCGAGACTCCCGGCGTCGGTTCCGCTTGCTCTCCCGGGACTTGGAGCGCTTCCTTGCCCGCTCCTTTTCTCGGGAGCGGGACCGCGATCGGCTCCGGTTCTTCTTGTTGTGCTTGGAGCTCTTGGTGTGCTTGGAGCGGGACGAGCTCCGGCTGCGGGACCGACCCATCCCGACAGAGCAGAGGAGAGGCCGCGCCGGCGACCGCTCGACCACCCCCGCCCCCTTTGCTAGCGGCGCCCGGGAGAGGTGCGAGGAGGTTCTGCGCGCATCAGCACCGCCCGGGCGGGCCCTTCGTCTTCTCCCTTTCCACCGCTTTGCGCTGCGAGGAAAAGGAACAGGCCCCGGGAGCGGGAGCGAGTCCGGACGCAGCCAAGATGGCGGCCCAGGCTGAGCAGTGACTCTCCTCTCCCGCCCCACAATGCACCGCGCCGGGCTCGAGCCGGTCGCTCTCCTCCCCGCCGCCTCCGGCGCCGCGCCGGAGGAGCACGAAAGCACTCGGCAATATTCGGCAGCCAATGGTGAGCGCCGCTCGGAGCTGGCCCCTCGGCAGCGGCTGCGGAGAGCGTGCCGGCCGAGGGGTTGCCTGAGAGAGAACTGCTGTGTTTCCTTTTACTGAAAGTTCTCTCAAAGCTTGGTTATTTTCTTTTTGTTTTGTTTTGGTACGGGGAAGAGAGGGAACTATCACTTCAGATTACGGAAGCTGCGAAAAAACACTTAGAGCCCCCACTAAATGGAGAAAAAGTGTTTCTGAATCCTCTGTTGGCACCCCTGTGAAGACCCATCGTTAAAGAATCACCCGAGATCCGTAAATGCTCATTGTTTGAAAGGAACGACTAAAGTCAGAGGGGTCGCAAACAAGCTGAAAGTTTATCAAATGCACTATACACTTGGCAAAGAAATGAACACGTTAGTCCCCGACCTGCTGTATAAGCACACGGCACTGTGTTTTCGATAAAGGGGCAGGGTGAAAGGGAAGAGAGGAATTAAAGAGGGAAAGATGAATTAAAGAAAGAGAAAGAGGTTATCAGTCCTGATTCCCGCGTCGACCCAGCTGAAGGGATGTCAATCCAGCTGTGTCGATGTGATGATGCCCGGGGTGCCAGGGGTCTGGTAGTTTGTCTCCGGTGTGGCACACGAAGAGCTGTCTTGGTGGTGTTTAAATGTATTTACCTGTAGAAGTTATGGTCCATTGTTAGCTACAGGTGTATAGGAGAGTATGAACTCAGTGGTATCCAGGTAAGGCAGAGTATGAACTCAGAGGTTCTTGAAGGCATCTGTGTAGGATGTTTTTATCCCAGATCTGACATGTAATTGTTAGCCGCTTCTGCTATGAAAAAATTTGGAACTGGTGTTTTTCTTTATGTCAGTAAACTGGTGCAATCTATAGATAGTTAACCTTATAGATAGGGGTTTGTTTTTTTTTTTTTGGTATGTTTTTTTGTTTGTTTGTTTGGTGTTTTTTTATTTATTTTTGTTTTTTTTTTAAATTTTTTTAAATAGATCTGCATTTTTTTCTAAGTGCTTTTACTAAGCTTACAAAACATTCCTTTAGCCACTGGGCAAAATCCAGTCTCACTAAAAGGTCTTTTCTTCTAATTCATTTGATTGACTTGCCTTCTTTTTCTCGAAGGAAGACTTCCTTATTTTGAAATTCAGCCTATTCAGTACCAAAATAAGATGAAATGGAAACATCTTTCTGACAGGTCACTGTGCAAGTAACAGCAGAGCGATGCACATGGTGAAACCTGCACAGTAGGAATTCCAGTGCCACAGGCCCTGGGCACTCTTGTTTATCCCTAGCCCTGGGGAAGCTCATGCAACAGGTAGCTAAGGAAGTTGATAATCAGACCTTTTACCTGACTGGGTAGGTGAGTTTCTAGCTGGCACCTTTCCTGCAGCAACTTGTCTACAAATGTGTACTGGAGCTTTTAAATTCACACAGTGCATCAGGTTCTGGGTAAAAAATGGGTCATAACTTTTTTTAGGACTACATATCATATTGTATATACCAAACTTGACCTGAAATGTAGCAGGGAGGAAGGGGAAGAATTAATTATTATACACTCACTTATAGCTATAAATGAGTTTTGCAAATATTCATCATAAACTGAGTTTTCTCCTTGGTAAGTCACAATAACCTGGACCTGTATTTATCATTATTTTATTCCTATTTAGTAATATTCACTAATCAGAGCTTTAAAGTGTAATGTGCAATATTTTATGAGAACAATTATTTATGATAGATTGTGTAGAATTAAGGAATTATATAAATTAATGTAATAATTTTACCTAATCCATTATTGTATTTTTCCATCTAATTTTTTTAAAGTTTCCACATTAATAAGAACACAAGATTTTTAATACCTTTAATAGCTTAAGGTCATTAGTCTATTTACTTTGTTATTTATGAGGACTAAATTCTAGTAGTTCTGGAAAAGGCTCTTTGTTCTCTTAAGAAATACATTCCTAATATTCCTAACAGATGAAAAATTAGTAGAAGAACATTTCTATCTATGATTTCCTTTTAAGTTTGGTAGTTGTTTAATTTTATTTTTTTTTTACATTCTATCGTTTTATATTTCCTAGCTTAATAGTCGTAAAATACTAATATTTAGGGGTGTTTTTTTACCAAGGTATAATTACAATTGATATGGAATTACAGTACCAAGAGGAACATTTTAGTAAATACTTAATTTAAAAACTTTGTTTAATTACATAATTTAATTTCTTGTTTTCAGTTAATTAAAAAAGAGGGTGGTAATTTCCCTTGTCAGTTTCCTTTCAAAATTTTCAATATTTGATTAAAATAGTGCAGATTTTTTGTGGATTAAATAATATTAGAGTTTTTGAGTTTTTAATCCCATGTAAATACATGTTTTAGTCCCAGCTTGCGAGCCATACTGAATTTCCATGCACACTTTTGGTTTTGGATTTTTTTTCCATTTTGATGTATCTTGTTATATTAAAATGCGTGATTTGCTTCTTAAAACGGTTACCTTGTAGTTGGAAAATACCTTATTTGACAGCCAAATGGTGGTGTAATTAAAGCACCTCACCCTTCTTCACCTTGGCTACTGTCATCACATGAGATCTCTCAACCCATAGGCATTTGGGGGTAGCTCCACAGAGATACTGTGTTCTTATAATCTCCAGATTGTACCTGCTCTTGCTTGCACCACCACTTCTGTCATTAGCTGGGTCAAGAGGGATCTTGGGAGATTAAAGGTGGTTTATTTTGGGTTGTGACAGTGTGGCACAGCTGGATGTGAGGACTTTGCAATAGGTCTAAAATAGAAGAACTCTGGAGGGCAAGCAGGGGAAGAAAGCAAGAGCATAATAGGATAAGGTGTTTGGTATGTAATTTGCTGTCATCTGGTATAGTCTGCCTCACAATAGTAAGAGGGCTGAAGTAGCACAGAAGAGCTAAGGGAAAAAAAGGTTGTTTAAACATGTATTGGTTCTTTCAAAGTAGCTGTTTCAGCCAGAGTTTATTACAAGGTCAGAAACTATGAATACAGGTGGGGGGGTTCAATTTTTATTTTTTATTCAAAGTATGAGTCAGCACTGGGATTCATGTCACATGGATCACAGAAGTTGTAAAGGAGCGGCAATTGTATCATTTAGTCACTTTTAAACAATTTTTTATATCTAATGCTGAAATTGCTTGTTGTGCTTATGTGTTTTCTGTCAGATGCTTTGTCTTTTAGCAGCTCTGTGGAGTTCTGAGCTAAGCTGCAGAGGTAGGGAGATGTAGCACCCAGGAGACTGGCACAACAGCTGTGAGGAAGGCATGGCAGGAGCATGGAACAGTTGGCAGGAAGAGAAATACCCCTTCTAAAACTTGAGAGAATAAGTCACTAAAGCTCTGCTTCAAAGGACTGTTAAAAAGGGAAAGAACACTTTATTGAAAGAATGTAGAGGAAATGCTGTAAAATGAGAAATTAAATAAACAGAAAGAGTTTTCACATTGTACCTATAAAGGAAAGTTGACTAGATTGTATACATAAGTGTAGTTATTAGGTAAAATAACTATTTTCATCTTTTCCATATGTGCAGATGATAATCATGTCCTTGGAAATGAACAATACTGTACAGAATGCTCTTGAAAGTGTTTTGTAATTTGAATATGCAAAAAGGCACAGCTTGAGTAATCAGGACTAGTGTGTGCATATATGAGATTCAAATTAATTTAAAACAATATCTGGTTTCTTTCCCATGTGGATTTTGTTTTAGAAAATAAATAAAATTGCCAAATTATGATCAATATGGGAATTTAAAAATTAATTTCATTATCAATGTCAGAGGACTTTTTTTTGTTTTATTTAAGCCCACTAACCACTTTTTAACATTTGGATTACTTTTTTCTGTCTGCATGGAAGAAGGGAAAGGAATGTTCCTTTGTATGCTTTGTTTGCGTATTTGTCTATTTAGGTCCTAAACAAAAGCTCTTCAATGCTATTAGAAGTGGTGAATATAAGTTTTGATCACAGCTTGAGACACTGATCTGCAAACCATAGTGATTCATAGTAATGCACCTTTTTCTTTTTTTTTTTCCAATATCATTGATACCATGAGAAGTATGCTCATTTAGAATCACATCTAATTATTTATATATGGACCTATGACATGGTCCATCAAAGTTTGGCAATAAAGAAGGTTCAACCAACCATTTTGAGCAGCTGAATAATCATAGCACTACTTTAACTCTGTAGGCATGCTCTTATTATCGAGAGGTTTCATAGCAATAATAGTGGTGGTATGTGTGATTGGGGATTTAAGCCAATCATCAATGAGTTGAGGTGTCATCTAAGCCTCATGAGGGACTGATCCAATGTGAATACTGGGGTAATGCCTTTAAAAGAACCCCCAAAACTACGAACAAAACAAACCAGAGTAGCAACAAACTCTATTATTCAAAACCAGGTTGCTGATGATTCAGTGGTTAACAGTGGATAGACTTGTTGGACAGGCAGGAAAATGGGATTCAGGTGTGTCCTCATTCATATCAATGTCTCTTCCTTCCCATGACCATATGTTAATCACCAGGCCAGTGTCTAGGCTGGAGGAAGGTGAGAAGGGAGCTAGGGGCAAAGTTCCCCTCTGGGTCCTCACAGATTTCACAAAATGGAAAATGAATATTCAGAGGCAGGAGGCAACATGTTGTAACCTGATGTCAGTGGACTCTGGAAGCGGGGGAGCAAGTTGCTCTGGATTTAAGTCTATTCAACAGACTAGTTTTGAATTTTGTTACATAATCATGAGAAAAGAGACCGGGCTAACCCGAGAGCTGGATCACAAAGCTTGGCAGGTGCTGTAACTGCTTGGGTGTTGTATAACATTTCTCCTCCCACGGCAGCTGCGTTTCAAAAGGAGTGAGCCGTGTTCTGTTCTTCAAAGGCTACTGTAGGCACTGCCCTCAGGAGAGGACTCCCAGTTTCTGGCTCCTGAATAGATGAAGCTGCCACCTTTGTGATGCTGACTCACACACCTTGGCTTTAGCAGGGCGACAGCCACGCCTCCTTGTGCAGCACTTCCGCTTGGCTTGGTGACCCCTCGTTAGCATGTGTATTTAATGAGTTCCTAAATTATGTTTAGTTCTGGAAAAAAGTATTTGGATTAAATACTGGCTGTGGAAATTTTAAAGTTTTATATATTTCATCTGTAACTATGATTTTTTTTCTGATTTTTTTCCTGCTTATTTCTTTAAACATACTAATATCTCTAGTAATACCAGTTTTTTTTTTTTTTTTTTTTTTTTTTTTTTTTTTTTTTTTATGAAAACGACTGTGAGTGATTACTTTTTTTTTAAAGTAGTCAAGAAGCAACTTGTCTATGATAAAGATAGGGTTGCAGGTATGAGTAAAACATCCTACCTACACTTCAAAATTAAATCAATGCTCCCACAATTAATGGGAATTGACCCTGAAGCATTATTTAATGTTTACAGCTATTCTGTTAAATTTTTATCAAAAAAAAAGTCAGGTGAAAACTTTTACCTTTTTTTTTTCCCTAATCACCATGCAAATTGATAAACTTTAAAACTTGTACATATTAGAGTGGGCAGAAAATAGCAGTTATGCTTAGTTAAAAAATATAAGACAGGAACAAGCCAGTTTAGCAGGAAGTCTTCTGAATGCCAGTTTCTGCCTCCTGTATTCACAAAAGTAGTGCTTTGTTTTGCAAGTTGATTTGTTAATTAATTTCCCCGACTTGTGAGGTTAAAGGTTGAAGGAATTAAGTTTTGGGGCATGATGCAATTTTATTGTACAGTTTTGTTTTAACAGAAATTCTACTTTTGAAACTTTTTGAGTTTCAATCTCACTAGAATGACTAAGCTGAGAGCCTGTACTTGTAGATGTCTTTCTCAATGATCTAAAGAGTAATTAATAAAATAATAGACATTTTGAAGTCTACTCTGTTGGGAGTTTTCATTTGAGTGTCTCTTCACTCTTTTTAGAAGTCAAAAAATACTGTGGCTATTTTCCTCTAGTATTGCTCCTTATGTTATTCCTAAATTATATCAGTAGTAGTTGTCTGCAGGTAATCTGAAAATTTTTAAACTGCAATTTTAGCAGTTCTGCAGGTCAGACTGAATAGTATTTTCATGAGAGTTCTGGCTGACTTGTCCCTGCTGCTGGCCTGCCACAGAGCTGTGACCATACCCATGAGCTCAGAGGTACTAGAACAGGGCTGTCTTGATGACCGGCAGAGCTCTGAACACCGGGCACCCTCGGCATGTGTAGCGTCCACCCCACCGCTTAGCAGCGTCCTGCCACTCTGCACACAGCTACACACTCTGTTGTGTCTCTGCACAGTCTCTTTCATCGCCTGTCAGCCCAGCTGGGCACTGATTTCACAATGGGTTCATTTGGGTCTAAGATGACGCTGTGATAGAACAAAACCAGCTTCTAAAAGCAGGGAGTATCTGCTGCCTAGATGTAGTGTTCCAGAGATATACCTGGCATAAGTGTCTACGTGGTTTCTGGTCATTGACAGTGTTTTGTGCTGACCTACAAGTTTGGTTAAGTTTTTTTTTATGTTTCTATCATGGATGCTAATTGTGGCTTTAAGAAGTCTTGGGATATAATCTCGGTAACGTGGGAAACAAAGTAAGTGTGTAATGGAGAGCACATTTCTTCTTTATCTCTTACCTGCATTATGACCAACTTTTGAATGGATGAAACATACGCTTCTATTGTTTAAATCACTGCAGTGTGTAGTGTGGTGGTATATTTGCATTTGGACAGTTCTCTGTATTTTGCTATGTGTGCTGTTTTTGGAGATGGGGAAAGAGCTAAGGGAAGAAGAAAAAGTTGCTCATACAATGTTAAAACATTTGAAGAAATACTATGTTAAATACCACTTTTTAAAGGCAGGTACTGCTTATTGTGAATAAGAATGTAGGAACATGGTTGTATAGATGAAAAAGTAAACAAATCTACAGTAGCATTTCAGCTAGAATAAAATCTTGGTTTTGCTGTTGAAGCAAATCTCTCAAACATCAATTTGATTTCATTTGGAGTAGTCTCAAACTGGGTTAACTGGGTTATTTTTGGATAAGACTAAATCTAAAATAAAAACAGAAATATGGTGTGTTCTGTTTGAACATAAACACTTTTTTACTGTGAGGGTGACCCAGCACAGGTTGTCCTGGAAGGTTTTAGAGTATTCATACTTGAAGATATCCTGGGCATGGTCCTGGGCAACCTGCACTAGGTAGCCCTGCTTGAACAGGGCAGATTGGACAAACTGACCTCCAAAGGTCCCTTTCAGCCTGAACTGTGTTTCTGTGGTATCTGATGATGTGTTCTAGAACTCTCTCTGCTATTGGGGCTGCAGTCTCCAGGACTAGTCTAAAGCTAGTGGAAAGTGAAGCTCTTGCGAAAAGCAGGTCACATGGGCATCCAGTTCTCAGCAGCCACTGTCTTAGTTCACAGACTTTTTATTGCAAAGTGTGCTACTTGCCAACGTGCTAACATCACGTAGAGCTGAGTTAGCAAGTCCTTTGGTGTTGGTTTCTTTTCTCTGGAGCACATAGGGCAAAAAGGGCAAAAGTTGATACAATTACTTTATACATTGGATCTTCACAGACATAGCCCCTTAAGACATTTTTTTTCAGGCTACAAGACTGTGGTATTTGGCTGCCAGCACCTGATTGATAGGCAGCAGGCCAATCTAAATGTCTATAGCATTTGAATATCTAGTTAATCTGAATGTGTAGTCTTTCCTGCTAGTTGCTTAATGACTTAGCACATCGTAGACTGTCTTCATTTAGCTCCATGTTGGACAATTATGTATTCTTTATGGCTTGCCAAAGCTAACTAGAAGAAATGAGTACAGGAAGATAATACTGAGGTTGAATGGCACAGGAGTCATGGGAAGAGATGAAAGTATTGCACTAGATGGTGAGGGAGGATGTATGCAGTCTAGGGTTGGTATGATGAAGGTTCATCAGGTTCATCTGCACACTCAATTCTGGAGCTCCTGCTGTGTATATTAGGCAATGAAATAATGCACCGACATGCTCTGACTGCTCAAAACAGGACTTCCAGGGCAAAATGCCATCCATGCTTACTCACCCTGCTGGATAGCATTGTTTGCAGTTTTTCTCAGGCTGTTTCTACAGGTATTCAGTCTTGATGGTGCAGAGAGACCTGGAATTCTCTAAGAAGCTGTACTTCAGGAAAAGGTGACTTTGCTGCATCTGTATAAAAGTGCTGCTGCAAAGAGAAAAGAAGTGAACAAAAGTCTGGAACTTCCCTCAGGCTTGGAGCCAAGAGGAGGCTTGCAGCTGATTGTGAGACATCTGTCATCAGCAGGAGCTGCCAGTAGTGGAGCTGGGGGCTACAAATGAGAATGACAGAAGTACATGATGACCTAGTGAAAGAAAAGGATTTTCTAGGACAAAGGGTAGTAGTTCATTATAAGACAGCAGAATCAACCACGTAGAGGATGATCACCCTAAAGCAGACAAAACCACACCAAGATACAGACTGTGAGTGAGCAATATTGGGGCCAGATAGTAAAATGCATGCATTGGTGAGAAAGGAAAGAGTGTGGTGGGAGAACAAGTAGGAAATTAAGTGCAAACAAGCCAAGAAATGAAGGATGAAAAATCCCTGAAAGCACTCACTACATTAAGGGAAGAAGAAATCCCCACAAAAATGTATATATATTATATACATATATGTATACTACTCTTCTTCATGGTCTGTTGCTAATGTTACCAGAATGAATGTTAAACAGTTCAAATGGAATGGTGTCTGAGACGAATTATCTTCAGCTGTACTTCTCCTAGGCAAATGTGTGAGAACTACTGATCTGTTCATCTTGTTCAGATCACATGAATGTGAACACAGCAGAGATTTGACTTGTTCCTCTCTACAAATATAGAGGGGGGGAAAAAAAGGGAAAGAGCCTTGCCTGGGAAGAAAGGGAGGGATCCCATTATAAATGAGAGTCATACGACATCCCTTCTGGAGATGTGTTGAAATTTCCCATGGGAGGAAGAAGAATAAACAAAGGTCGGTATTACTAATAAAAGAAAAATAGTTGGCAACCAAGGAAACAATAATTATTTGATCACAGTGTTCTACAAAGCTAGCAACAGAAACAATACCAGTTAAAAGCAACAGGCCAAATGCATCTTACTTGCAACCAGCCCTACCTGTTATTATATGAGGGTCGTTTGCCTGTTTGCCTTACTGTTCTGAAAGCAGTGCTCTGCCAGGAAAATAAATATGTCCTGACTTTTCACCTTTGCTGCTTTACTCTTCTTATGACCACAGTGTTCCCGAGGGTTTATTGTGTTTGACTTCTCATAGCTATTGTGCAGCAAGCAAGGAGTAGCTATTATGTCTGCTTCACAAATGAGGGACAGAGCCTGCAGGAGAGCAGTGCTTACAGCTGCACAGCTTATGGCAGGCAAGGGACTTTGCAAATCACAGCTTTCTTTGCTCACTTTCTGAGATGACAGAATCAGTGGTAGAGTATTAGTACTGGGAAGGCAAGCAAAATGTTTTTTCTTGAGCAGTCAAGTTTACTTACCAGGAACTAAATGACCAAACCTTGCTATTTAAAAAGAGAATTTTTAAAAAATCCTCAAATTATAACTTCAGCAATTTCAATAGGAGATCCATATAGCCTTAAAAATACATTAATAATGAAGTAGCTGTTCGTGTTGCAGCAAGAGCGTATTTAAAAGGAGTGTGATTTCATTTTAAGTTAAAACTGGCAAAGTGTTAAGGCCAAATTCTAGCAGCTGTTGTTATTTATTAACAAATAGGTGTATGATGAGCTTGACAAAAGGAGCCTGTGCAGTGCTCTGGTCATGTTTCCAGCCTGCCTGACTATGTGGCCACAGCCCTCACTCTGCCCTTCCTCAAAGGTAACCTCACTGAATGGCACCATCTAGTTTAGCTTTGTCACGCTGCAAGCAGTTGTTCTGCATTTTCAGTGATCTTATCCGTACCAGTACCGCGGAGTGATTCGTGGGAATGTTTGTTCCTCGATCACCGGCTCTTACGTAAAACCAGTGTGCTATGGCAAGTATCACTTTCTCAAACCTCAGTGCAATGCTGAAAGTGACTGAGAGGCAGTACTCCGGAAAGAGTCCGGGCTAATGCTGCTGGGAGGAGTTTCACTGTGTAAAATAAACTCAGTCCTCTGGGCTGTGGGTGAGCTGGATGTTCCCAACACACCAATTACTGCGCTTCTATAGGGACTGTAGCGCACTGCTTCTCATCTGCAGGAAAACAAAGCCCTGTGGCTAGATCTTCTCTCCTGGTTGTTTTTTCATTTGTTCCAATTATGTTAATTTCTTGTGTTACTACATTAGGGTATTTACAAAAGCTTCAGGATCATCTTGGCTTTTTTTAAACTGAATCTTAGAGTTTTTATTCTTTCTTTGTATCTGTGTTTGGCATCTCTGTTCCCCAGAAGGGTTCAGTCTCAGGATTGCTATTTCTTGTTGATTACTTCAGAGAAGAGAAGAAAAATATCACTTTGAATTGTCAAGCTTTTTTATTATAATTAAATGGTGATTTTAAGCATAGTCATCTTTTGGAACTTGCAGCATAGGAGTGAAACATACCATGTAAATTCCTGTTTCTAATCATACTTTTTTCTTCTTCTTCAGTAGGCTTGAAGCTTTATGTTAAATGTATTTTTATTATCAGAATAAAGCCAAACCCAAAATGACGCTGATAGCTAAAGCCGATAGTTGTTGAGTGGTCATTGTGCTGGGACCTTTGTATATGTGTGTGAAACTGACTGTGCTTCATTCTGTAGTGTTCATTTATGGCAGGAATTTATACTGTAAGCAAAGGTAACTGTTCTTACTTCTGACATAACTACGCAGTTAGATATCAGCAATATTTTTTAAAAGTGGTCATAGATTTATCTTTCATAACACATTTGTGTGCCTTGTTCTTACTTGCTGTCTTATAAAAGAGAATTTTAGGCTCATTCAGGAATTCTGCTTCCATTGGGACTGACTAACAGTGTGCTTATTTCCATCAAAGGCAAGGGACTGCCCTGTAGGGCCTACCAAATGGGAAATGGAATTTCCCAACAAAGGTTGACCTGCTCCTGTCGATTTTTGCCAACCCTGCTTTTGTTCAAAATGGGAAGCCATGTTCTGCAGCTATTTAAAAATGTCAAACTCCTGAATTAATATGAAAGCAATCAGTTCAAATATTCTGTTTTTAAGAGTGATATGAAAAACAGCATGTAGAAGTGAGAATTTCTGAAATATTTTATTTATCTTTTCAGTAATAGCATTGCTTGTAAGAAATAAAACAGCTGCACTTTAGTTTCCTCAATTGTTTTCCCTCTGTCACGAATGATGATAATGCATCTGAATCTCCTTGCAACTCTTTGAGATATTTGAAAGGAAAATGCAAGCAAATAATTCAAATATTTTATAATAGTGCTCTATGTAATTTATTTTCCTTTGTCTGAAGAATGCTTGAAAATCTATTTTCTTCTTGCCTGTTTCAAAATCGGATAAAGAGTTTTCTGTATCTCTAAATACTTTGGTTAATAGTCTTGAATTGAAAAAAAAATTAAGAGTTTCGGGTGGGCTCAGGGAGGTTAGCAAAGGATTTGCACTCATGTTCGTGGATGTTGGACAGTGGGCTAACTGCGTGCAGCGATGGCGAGTGCCAGCACGATTGCGGGAATGGTGCGTGCCCCCGGTGCCGGTAGAGGGCAGCCGAGGGCACAGCCCCAGCGCCGCGGGCGCGGCGTGCGGACGGAGCGCTGGATCCCTGCGGGAACTGAAACTCCCTCCGCGTGTTCCTGGGAAAGCCGAGCCAGGACCGCTCCTCAATGGGCCTGGGCGACTTCCCTTACGCAGCTGTCGCCCTCTGAATTCTACATTACTTTTTTTTTCTACCGAGGGTCACCAGTTTCTTTCCAATTCTCAACACTTGTTTTCCTTGTGCAAGTTTTTTTGGTTGCTTTTTATTTTGTTTGTTTGTTTTTTTCAAAGCATAGAGTACACTAAATGAATGCATCCATTAGAATCCTGCAATGAGAAGAATTGGAATTGGTACAATTAGAGGAATACTGCTTCCCATTTTGAACAAAAGCAGCGTTGACAAAAATCGACAGGAGCAGGTCAACCTTTGTTGAATAATATTCCATTTCCCATTTGGTAGGCCCTACAGGGCAGTCCCTTGCCTTTGATGGAAATAAGCACACTGGTTGTCAGTCCCAGTGGAAGCAGAATTCCTGAATGAGCCTAAAGTTCCCTTTTATAAGAAGGCAAGTAAGAACAATCCTTGGTGACTAGTCTGACGCCTATTATTACTGGTTTATCAAAACCTCCACCCATTCCATGTGGATAATGGACTCACTCAGTTCTTAACGTAGTTATTAGTCTAGACTGGAGGACAAGTCAGGTTAATAGTTCCATAGAGAAGGGTTTTCCCCTTTAAAAGCAGGTGGAAGCTTGAATCATGGGGCTAAATCTGGAACATACTCCTGAAGACTGTGATTTGGTCCCTTTGGCAAAGATTATTATACTGGGAACCGCTCCCAGGAAAGGCAAAAACATGAATCATAAATAAGCTGTTTGATTCCCTGTTGAAAGGATCTAGTGAAAACGATTCAAGAGCTGCATAGGCTAAAGGATTTTACATTAATGATGATTTTCATTTTGTGTTTGGCCTTGGCCTACTGTTGTAAAAAAATTACTGTACCCAGATATCTGATTCATTTCTGGAAATGTCAGTACAGTGTCTTTTGCTAAACTCTAATATAAACCCTGCTTGATTTGGTTAGATTACTATTTTCCCACCTTGTATTGTATATAAATAATCTAAAACAAAATCCTTCCATTTGCCCTGAAAAGAGAATGTTAACTTTGCAATTATATTTTAGCTTTGGTGACCTCTTCATAGGATGTTCTCTTCACCACCACCACCACCACCACCACCACCAAAAAAGGTAAACAGTGCAATTCATTCTTTTGTAGCACTTCTTATAATACATCTTCACAGACATCTTACAGTAATTCCTGCTTCCAGACTATTCTGGGAAGTCGGGAAATTTGCAAGATAGGAATTTCTGTGCTTATATCTGTACTGATCTAAAAAGCCGGGAAAAGTGTTTTTCAATTTTTGGTTATGGAAGCAGAGTTTATCAGAGAAAGTGTCATATATTTACAGAGTGTCTGAGATCATTTATATGTCTAGCTAGCATGGGTGAAGTAAATAGTTGGTCAGCATTTCCATTATGAACTTTCATTTTCAATATTTTGTTGTAGTAGGAATCACTATTTATTTTTTCCAAGTGGAAACCTGGCATGTAATTTCTCAGTCCAATTATTTTTGTATATTCTGAGACAAATCAATTTGTCCATTATTAAGTTTTATGGGAGATCATAAATATTTTTATGGCTTCAGGTGCCTTACTGTATTCCTGTAACAGTGCAGGAATTAGTTAAAAAGGAGTTTCGCATTAAAAGAAAAGTTTTCAATGCATATTATGTATTTCAATATATGTTCTTTGTACTGTAAACCTTGTAAGCAACACCTGCAGAGCATTAATGTTAGAGCAGAACCACCAGCAGGTTAACAATTCACAGAAATAAGTTCTTTTCCCATCATTGTCCACACATTATAATCCACAATTTTCTGAAAAGCATATTAACTTCCTTGATGAAGAAATAACTTCATCACTGGTTTAAAGTAGTTTTCAATTTATAGAAACAAAGTTTATTTGTATGTCAAGTATGTCTGTAGATGCAACAGCATATTTAAAATTCTCACTTTTTCTCTGATCAGGGTGTTTTCTTTGCCCATTCAATTTCTGTGCTTCATTTTACTAATGAGCTATTATGGTGACAGTAATGACAATGAAAAATAATAATGGATCTTAATAAAAATACAATGTCCCGCTTCACAAAAACTCTGAAAAGCAAGTGTATTCACTGAACAAATGCAATCTGATACTGTTTTATATCACCTTCTGTTTTAAATGCACCTGAATCTTTGTGAAATTGGGGAACTTCAAAACAAAGGATAGGTCTGAAAAAGGCAGGTAAGATGGTTTGCTGTGTGCCTGTCTTCATAGCTGATGTTAATAGGCTCTACAGGTACAAATACCTATATGGGAGCAGCATTTTGAATGCCCCTACTGAGCAGATTCTTGCAGAAACCTAAGTGTACCAGCAATCCGTGGTACTCCTGCTGAGTCTAATGTCAGGAACAGGTAGTAAGTTTAATGATGACTCCAGCATTACTATTTAAGGTGCATTTGCCTGTTCCAAAAACATTATTACTATTGGGATTATCACCATTACAAAGAGTTCAAAATCAGGCCTCAGACTGAGTAATCCTGTGCAGTTCCAGGGAAGATGTTGCAGATGAATGTCTGTCTTGTTCCATGGCTGAAGACATCAATGTTTCCTCTTATGCCCCTCCAACCCTTTTTGTTCCTCTTATGCTCCTCCAACCCTTTTTGTTCTTGTATATGTAATTAGTTTAAGCTACCATGGTAGAAAATGAAGCCAACTGTTGTGGGTTTAGGAAAGGCAGAGGCTGTTTTCACTAAATCAGACGCAAAGAATATATTTTGTGTAGCAGCAGAAGGGGAATCTACTTGTCCTAGTACTTTAGTACTTGATCTTTTATAAAGCTTATAAAATTTTCCTTTAATTTAAATGTTTGGGTTTGTAATACATTGTTTCAGTAGCATCATTCTAACAGCATTTAAGCCCTAAATGAGCAGGTTTGAGCAGGACCTCTTGTGGCTCAGTGCTAACTGCATTCCTGAACCCTCTGTTGGCCATCACAGCCTTTCTGCAAGTGAAAGAGGGAGAGAATCTTCACTGTGATTGACATCAAGAAGGGATCATCTCCCTGGGGCAGTGACTCTGGCTGACTCACTGTCATCCTTCCCTGCTGGCCTACAAATATGTATAATAATGGAGCTCTGTGAGGGGTGAGACTTTCTGGCAGCATGTTACTTGTGTCAAGCCACAGGGATTTAAGATCTTCTTGGATAACCTTACAGTAGTTATCTCTGAACCGGCAAACCCTAATGGAAAAGAAATTATTCCAGTGAAACAACTCCCTCGTTTGTAAAAACAAAAGTTAGAATAATACAGTGTGACTGAAGATATTAAATATTTTATGTACTGATTTCCTTTAATAACAATCATAACATAAAGCATGTAAATTTTTTAAAAGCCTATATTAAAGTCATGCTGACTGCTCATGATATCATGTAAAAACAGGAACAGATGAAACATCAGAGAGTGGGCAAGTTCATTACAGAGAATTCGGTTCTTGGCAGTCATCTCAATTTGGGGAATTTGTTGTTTCTGAAGCTGCCGTTTCAGAGATGTTTATTGCCATATGATAACCTGCACAAGAAATTAAACCTTTCTGTGGTTTGGCTGTTACAGCTAAACTGGAAAACTGATGGTGAAAAGATGATGCAGCATTTTTCCTGAAATCATTTCAGTTTTGTAGTAATAGAAAATGATATTGATTTCATAGCCCGGATTTAGTGTCAAAGATTAATTAATTGATTTTGTTTTATTGGGATATATTGTAATGCTTGTATCCTACATGAGTAATGCATTATCATAAAACTAAAAATGTCTCTTAGAATTCAAATATTCCTGAACTTTTATCTCTTTTTTAATATTAGTTAATCTATGCATAGTTTAGGAGATTTAACTGTTTCTTTATTCCTAGTTTAGAGCTTGGAGTGAAAGAATTCTCATCTGACTTTAGGGCTCAACAAAGTCCCCTAAATAGCTGATGGGAAGAGAAAGAGACCTGCTCAACTCCTAATTTAGCAAATGTGTGGCTGTGTAAGTGGGAACCCCTATCCCTGGCAGCAGCCTGGCTTTAACCTGCAAGGGCCATTGTGGAGAACTGATGTCTACACAACTGCCTTGAGCAGGATCTTAAACTGAGGTCTGAATCCCTTTCAGAAGGGATTCCACTACAGGATCTGGGGACAACTTTAAAAAGTGAAGATTTTAGAAAAATAAGAAATACTGCCTCTGGATTTTGGTTGTTTGGGATATTTGTGGTTTTTTTAAATTGTTTAGGGTGTTTGCTTCTTTCTGTTTTCCTCTGAATGAATGGAGTTTAGTTTTTAAATGTTTTTTAGAAGTTTCATGGGATAGAAACTTTTAAAAATTAAACTTGAAGAACGCAGTATCATCACAAACCTTGGGACTACACTTTCAAGAAAAAGATGTTAAATATCCCGTGAACAATGCTGAAATTGTGAAGACTGTCCATACTGGTAGATAGAGACATATTTTTGATTGACCATGTAAGTGTGATCTGTTATTTTTTTTCCTCACTGCTACCATTTTTACTGATACTGGTGGTGTTCTCACTGCTAGTAGAAAGGCATCTACTGCTGACCTTATTAAATTCAGGGGCAGCTGGACTTCTTTTTATCTTTTGTGGTGGACTATGCAAGAAAAGATCTCTTGTGAAAACAGAAATGGCCTTTATATGATAAGATTTTTGTTTGTTTCCTGGTTGATTTGGGATTTTCTTTCTTTTCTTGATTAAGCCTTGTGTTAAGTCTGGAAACTGTTTTGCAAAAACAAAAGCTTGAAATGCTTAGTAGAGCTGTAATGTTACAAATTAAGTTTATTTAAAGTTTCTGTCAGAATTGCTGTTTAAAAATGTTGTCCATACATAACAGAAGCTAAAGGGAATTAGGCAATAAATAAGTGCATTAAATACATTTGCAATGTAGTATTTAAAACAGTTAAACCAGCTTGAAGACTTGGCTGAAAAAATTACTGAGGGTGTTCTTGAACTTCAAAAGTATTGTTAGGAGATATTCAGTACTACTGCTGAGAACTTCTATCACTGTGGCTGAACTGTTTTTACAGAATGAATTTGTAAGAAAAAGCAATGAAATTCTCATTTGGTGTTGTCACTGGAACTGAAGGTCTAGTCTAGGTTAACTTCTACTCCTAGGAAACAACCTGCAGGGCATAGAGCTTTACCTCAGCCTCCTTACTGTAATGGCTTTTCTCCATTTCCTCTGTTCTTGTGGAAAGCTGTGACACATGCTACCTGGCTGCATCAGTTTTGACTCTCAGTTATGATGAGAGCTGGTAGAGGAAATGTTTAGTGTTCCTGTTCTGGATTGGTGCAACTTCAGGCAACACTGAATTTGTGATTGGTTTCTTTGGTAGATGGTGCACACTGGAGTAACAATCCTCCAGGGTGGGAATGCATGCGGCACGACTTCACTTGAAGAAGCCACCAAAGTTTGAGCAGATATGGGACTGCTCTGAGGAATTTTCCTTAAAATCATATGTCTCCAGAGGCAAATCTTTGTAAGAAAATTGTCATGCAGGACCTAACAAACTTTGTCCTCCAGAAATGACAAGGGGAAAGGGCAATCCAAGCCCAAATGTTGTGTATCTCTGCCGTTATTTTCCTAATTTTTTCACCAATAACCTTAGTGCTTGATGATTTGAACTATGAAAAGAGCGTTTTTGGCAAGTGAAATAAAGTCAAATAATGTCACTTGTCTGTAAAAGAGAAGCAACAACAAAAAACCCTGGGCCAAATGGCTTATCTTTGTATAGCTTCCCTTTCTTTAGGCAGAAAAATGGCTTTTGACAAGAAATTGGGAGGGAATAGAAGATCAGAAGGACTTTTTGTTATCCTTTTTTACAGTTTTTTATATAAAGTGTGAAGAATTCATTTGGTAGTGGTCATGCTACACTATTTTTTTTTTCTGAAGACAGCAAGAGTGCTGATTTTGTTTTTATTTTTATTTTTTTTTATTTTTAGTACTGCTGTGGTTGTCTTTCTTGCTCTACTAACTTTTAAATCTTTATTCCCTTGTGGCACTGTAGGTAGAACATGAAATTAATGACTTAATATGCTTTCATATCCTCATTTGCCAAACTCAGAAACAAATAACATTAATGATTTTTATCCCGTAATATTTCATTTTCTAGAATGTAGAAGTTGCATTGTCAGAATTTTGCAGAGGGTTTCTCTGCTTCCAGGGTTGAAATTTGCTGTTCCCTTGAATGAAAATGAAATTGTTTGCAGAAAATAAAAAAAGAAGGAGATGGTAAACACACACACACACAATTTCCACTCTTAATAATTAACTCAAAGACATGAGTGTGTGGGCTCCTTTACATGGTAATGAATTAAATGAAGAATTTGGCTGTGATATATAAAAATTTCTTCCCATTAGGTTTTTGTACAGTCTCTACAATGTGTTAAACAAGTGAAAAGGAAGTTAAAAAAAAAAGCTCTTAAAATAATGATAGCCTGCTTTTGTAGAGTGTAATTCTACTCAAAGATTTTTAAAAATAAAATTTGCAGTTGCAAGGCATGAACATCACAGCTGAGAAGCTATATAAATATAGTTTCAACCCACTTTTTCTCTCTTATTCAGTGGAAATAAAGAAATTATTCTGGGAAAACCCTTTCCTTAGGAGAAAGCTGTAGAATAAGGAGCTGCATGACCATAGCTCCTCTATTGTGGTGCAATAGTCTGGCAGTATCAGAAGCATTTCATACCATCACAGATGCTGCACAGTGAGGACCTGCTTGGAGTCAGTAGGTCACATTTAGCGCATCTTTGCACCTGGATTTTTGTAGGAAGTTGTTAGCTCTTGACCATTTGGAGCACTACCTTTGCTTCACTGGTGGCAGCTGTCCAGCTGCCTGGTTTGCAGTGTACAACAATGCAAGATGGAAGTGAAGAACTCTTCATCTGAAGAAATGTCAGCCCTCCGGCCAAGCTGCTGTGGAAAGTGCTCTGCTAGTGAACTCTGGGCAGAGTAGTACAGTGGAGGCCAGCAACTGCTTTTTCTTTCCTCAGTAGGGACGCTATGGAGTCACCAGTGTTTAGAAAATCAGCCTGAAAGCATGGTCCAGTGTTACTATGAGATGGTCTTCTGAACTCTTTTGTTCTGAATTGGAAAGATGAGTGCTAATGCCTTGCCTTACCTATGGCACAGAAATTAAATAAAATATTCGTATTTATTAGCTTTTTTGCTCTGTTTGTTTATGTTCAATATGTGCTGTTGTCCAAGTTGTAGCATAGTCTGGTGTGTGATATTTAAGAAAAGCCTACTTTGGATTGCCATCTCTATATTTTTTTTATGTAGAAGCCCTCTTGGATCGCCACCTTCCCCCCACGTCTCCCCAGCAGCATTTCAAACAGTGATGAACAATAGCTCTGATTACTCCACACAGACTGTGTTCCTTCAGAATGTATTACCTCAACAGGGACTTGAGTGAAAAGAAAGCTATTTCCTTGTTTTCTAGCAATAAGTCAATGGACTCTTAAGAGAACAAGCTTTGCCACAGATGCAAGTCTTAAGCTATGAGCAAGCAGCAGATAAAAGAGATCAAAAGCTTCAAATTCTGGTGAGGGGGAAAAAGCTTCTGTTAGCAAGGGGCCAAAAGCTATAGCAACACAACCATTCTCTAAGAAGTGAAAACTTAAAAGGAACTTTAAAAATGTGTATCAAACAAAATCTAGTGTATGTCCTCTGTGGACAAAGGAGTATATGCAGGCTCACCACTTTCTATCTCCCAGTGAAAGGTAAACAAAAATCTTGTTTGATTGGTCTCTTTTGTATTTGCCTGGTTACATAGAAGACAGTGGGGGAAGGAGCAGCTCAGGAGCTGGAAGGACTGTGCTCAGCAAAACGCTTTTTATTGTTCAGGGACCCGAGTTTTAACTGCTGGATGGAATTAGTGTATAAAATGTAGCTTTGCAGCAACTTAGCTTTTGTTAGAGAATTATATTTCATTTGATCACAGTTCTCGTTTAAGGGATTCACAACTTCCGCTGACCTAAACAACAACTGAATCAAAAGGAGACCACTAAATTATCCCTGGTATTAAAGCAGCAGTCAGGCTGTCATTTGAAGTATCTCGTATTTCTTTCTTGCTGTACATAAAAGCATTTACTGCAGAGGACTTTGAGGTTTGTTACATTAACAAACACATTAAATTCTGAAGATGAAATCTATCTTACTAAAAATGTAAAAGTAATTATGTAATTCATTTACATTTGGATAAGTAATGACATATAATTTGTGACTCCTTATAGTCTTCTGTGCCTTTTGTACAAAGCACGTTACTGTTACCTGCACCCAGGAGATGGAGTTCTCATCACTGAAATATATGCTGTATTTCAGAGATAACACTTGTCACACTTTTCTTGTAGGCCACGTTAAGTAAAGTAAAAAGTAAAATCTTTTAGTGCAAATGACAATAAACAACAATTATGTGGTGTGTCATTTTGGTCCTCCATATTTTAGTTACAGTCTCCTTTTCTTGGGGAGAAGTGTTGTCAGGTAGTTTTTCCATTCTGTACAAGTAAACGGGGAAGCTGCTGTGCCTCGGAGGTCCCTAAATTTGGAGGGAAAATTCTTCTCAATTAATTGTCTTTTCCCATTGATGGAAACTGCTTCCCAATTGCAGAGTTTATGGAATGGTTGCTAGAAAAAGAGTCAGTCTCCATGATAAATATATGAGAATATTATCCGAGGTTTCACAAGAATTTCTGCTTGTTGTGCACAGAGTGGGAGAGATAGGCAGCTGTAAAATATGAATCTAAACCGATTATGCTTCTTTGTTGTTGTTGTTTTCTCCATCTGAACTAGGTTTGGTGATGCTGCAATTTTTTGCATCCTTTTCCTAACTTGAAATATTTTATAGTGATGCATCATTTGAAACGCTTGTAAGTCTTTGCATGTTCAGATATGCAAAAAATCTGAGTGAAATTTAGTCAGTAGATGTAAACTTTTTTTTCACCCTCACATATCCATATGTCTACCTAAAACAGCTCACATTTTTATATGAGACTGTATATTGTGTTATCAGATCACAAAATATTTTATTGGTCAAAAATTAAGCATTAATAGAGCAACAGAATGAGAATGACAAATCTCTAAGTACTTTTTTTGTTTGATTTTTTTTTTTTTTATTTCATTCTCTTCTAATGGCACTGGACAAATTAGGCCACTGCTTGTCCTTTTTTTTATTTTTTTAGGTTTAGCATACTTTGTATTGTACTACAACAATCCTGAACAATTCCTTAAGCCTTCAGAAACATAGCCAGACTTTTTACAAATCCTTAACAAAGAGTTTCACATCATTATCAGGGAAAGTGATCTTTTTTCCCTGTTCCAATATCTGTATGCCCTCTATAGCAGTAATCCTTTAATTTAATGAAGATAAAAATGCAATAGCTTGGTTAAGTAATACAGGATATATAACAGCATTCCCGGTTTATCTGTCTGTTTAGCCTTATTGATCTAATTACAGATTAATTATCCACCTGAGTGCACTGGTGTTTTATACAGTATGTAGACACATCTAAATCTGCATTCCTCTAAAACCTTTTTAGAAAAAAAATGCTCATGAGTCAAATGTCTCACTAGCATTCATGGTCCAGCAATTCTTAAGTTTATTAATTACCTTGGCTCAGCATCCCATGTGGAGAAATTTCATTCTGGTGATCAGCAAACAGTGCCCTGTATTAATCCTGTGTTAGCCAAATGAACTAACTCAGGAACTGCAGTCTTAGACTTTCCAACCTTTATCTTAGGCTTTAGGGTATGCAGTATTCAAGACTGAAATGTTACACTTGCAACATCCTTCTCTAAGTTTCGCATTACTTTAATATCTTCTGCATATAAATATAGGTTGTGGAGCCTTCCTTAGCTAGCAGTACAAGAGGAGGCCAGATTTATTTTTAAACTGTCTAATATCTGTCTCACTCTATTATCTGGGCTCTGCCCACCATTAATAATTCATTTGATTGCAGCCTTACATTTCCCTGTCTTTTTAAAATGTCTCTCAAAAAGAACTTAATAGTATTTTTATAAGGCTTGATGCTTCTTTTAATTTTAGTCTGCTTCCTTTGTGTCAATAGGGAGAAAATATGTCCTGTGGTTTTCATCAGGATTTAAGATTATTTTATGTGGCATGCAACATTCAGCAGCACTTTCTTTAGGAACTCTTAAGTGCCTACTAACTTCCTAGTTACCCTCAGTACCTAATTGCCCATTATCAAATTGTCTTTAACTCAGAAGTTTTTCTGATCAGGGCCTTCAAATTTGACTAAATGCTGCTGTACAAAATTGTCATTTTGAAATAATGTTTGCTGTATTAGTATTTCTTTGCTTTTGATGGCAAAAAGAATTTACTTGAATTCTGACATGCTTTTCTCAACTTTTCTGCCCCTATTTTGCTTTTGGAAGTGGTCATTGCAATAAGCTGACATTATTTGAGGGTTTGGGGATATGGCTAGTTGCAGCATCTCCAAACAGAGCCAGGGACTGGAATAACAAGCAACAAGTCAAGTCTAATGCCTGGCCTCCCTCCTAGCTCACCATTATTTAGCAGTATACTTCAATCCCTTCAGGGGTTTATAATATGGATGACATTCCTGGTGGCTTCCTGAAATTAGGAATTTGTTGAAAATATAGCTGTTAAGAAACTTTCATAATTTATGCATGAAATCAGTCAAATAAATGCTGTGGTCCATCCTACTTAAAGTGTGTGTCTGCATATGGGTAACAACTGAGTTGTCAACAAAGCATGCTCAATAGTAAGGCTATTTATATTTATCTCCGAAAAAATATGAATCTCCAACTGGTCTGCTCTCTTTCACATAACTATAGAATTAGTGTTTTGCCTATGGGGTTATAAAATTGTATATGATTTTCCTCGGCTTCTGTTCACTTCTCCTGCTGGGCCGTACTACCTCCTAGATACATTCATTTTTAACTTAACTGTTGTGGGGATATAGACTGCAGCTAAAGAAACAGGAATATTTGTCCTTTGTTTCCTCCAGTAGTTAAGTATTGCAGATGTTCTTCCTTTTCATGCGTTTTGTTCAAGTCTTCAATTCATTACTGTTTTCATCAGCTGTGTAGTTTGTTAGCCTATTCTATGTCTTATCTTTAATGTCCAAAGGCATTGTTTAACTTTTAGTACAGTTCCTGGGTTGTTACAATGCTACTGTTTGTATTTTCCAGACTGTAGAGTTTCATATCTGTGGCTCAAATCATGTAATGACTTATACATACCTTTTAAACAGTGGAAATTTTTGCAGTTTCAGTGGGAACAGTCACAGTGTACTAATTTTATGGAGTGACAAAATGTTGGTAAAAGTTTGCCAATAAGCAGAGGCAGTATATTTCTTGAGCACTGTAGCTTCAAATGCTAGGGGCGCTTCTATCCTACTGTGATTTTTTTTCCTTTGTCTGCAGTGGCATGTATTTTATCCAATACATGAGTACTCTTCTGAGTGGCTATTGTTTTGGAAACACTGCAGTGGGTTTTTGATGAGACAGACAGTAAGCCTAGCCAGATGGAGAAGACTGTAGTTCTTCCACTGACTTGACAGGGGCCAAGGCCAAGCCCCTGAACCTTAGTATCTCATTGAAATGCTGCTGCGTCTTCCTACCCTTTGCCATTTATCAACAGCACATTCTCTAAAGCTCTCACCATCTTGTTCTGTGAACCAGATGAGTACCCAGTCTGTGGGTAAGTGACCAATGTAGTTGTTGCCAAGAAGACTGGGGAATCTTTTCCCCATATTCACTTGTACCCCTACTCTGATTTCGAGCCATATGGTTCCACCCCTTCCCCTGTGTCAGCTTTTGCAGTAAGACAAATTCGTCTTACTAGTCTGGCAGGAAGCTAGTCAGGTTTTCTTCTGCTGTATTTTTCTGCCAGATTAGTAAAATGCATTGGCTGGCAAAAGGATTTGATGACAGCTTACTTTCCATACTGACAACAGTCTGAGAAAAGAGCTCTGGCAAACTATGCCATCTCTGAAGCAAGCTTCCCCACACCACAGCCCACCTTCTCCCAAGAGCCCCTGGGCTCAGTTTTGGTGAACACATGCTGGATGTAAGTAGAGGCCAACCACAAGTCCGCAGCTTTGAGTGTGCCATTTTCCCACTGGAATTTCCCTTGTGGAGTGAAATCACTTACTTTGGGCATTGGATAATAAGAAAAAGAGGCCTCATTCATCTTGATTTGAAGGTCATCCCCAAGGGACACATGTTGGGTTTTTCGTGCAGTTCTGTACTGCTTGGAACAAAGGACTGCAGGTGCTACAACACCTTTATTTTACAGAATATCTTTGGAGGGTCTTTTAAGAAGAGGCTTTTGTAACATTGCCAGACTTCCCTAATCTGGTGTAGCACAAAAGAACACAGGCCTGACTTTAGGTGGGCATTATTTTACAGTAGAGTTTGCTTAGAGGAAGAGATTGTCCTATCTACTGCTACAGGTTTTCAGGATGATTAAGGACATGAAGATGTAGTTTGGGGGCTGGCAGTGAATGCCTATTCCTCAGCAGTTACAAGAATAGGGAGGGCAATGTATTTGCTCCAAAAAACACCCAAAGACAGCAGGATATTATTATTATTATTATTATTAAGTTGAAGGGAGTAACATTTCATTTTATACTTGTCCTCAAATAGAAACTCCTAGAAAACTGTGGTTCCCCGCCATTAACTCAATTTTCTGCCCACAGCATGCATACATGTGGTGCTATCCCTTATTCCCTCCAGACCTCCAGACTTAAGAGCTGTGTTTGTGCCTGCTGCTGTTATCTGTTCATACTGATCTAAAGAAGGGTTTTGACCTGTTATGGGACTCTCGTGCTCTTAGGCCCATGCATGAAGAATTAGTAGAGAAGGCACACCATCCTCTTCAAGCTGTCTTTAGAAAAGATGCATTTGCTAATGGCAGAAGACTGAGCCTGTAGGGTGACTCCTAGCTGCCTGCTCCTGTGTTGGCACATGAAAAAATATGCCTTATGAGTAAGGAACCCAGATCAGGGCCAAAGTTTCCTCCTTTTGTTGAGAAGTGCTGCCAGTTGCTGATATAAGTCAGCCAGGGAATTTTGTGTAGGCCATGGGCATGCCAGGTTGCTGGCACGCAGACGCACAAGACTGGATGGGCCAGCCTGAAAAAATCTTGCTGGGCCAGGGCTAGAGGATAAGTGCTGCTCCTCAGGGTGCACTGACCTAGGTGTGTTCTGCCCACAGTGCTCTGAAGACGCTCTTAAGAGCCTGAAGTGGAAGTAGTCTATTGCATTGTAGTGCCATAACTGAGATCTTATTCAGGAATAAATCTGCTGTGGAAACAGCCAAAGAACATGAAAAGTACATTTCTGAAAGAGAAATTTTCTGGCTTTGAAGGAAATTTTTTCTAAGGAGCTTTCATACAAGACATTCTGTAGTACTCCACAGACAATGTGGACTGAGTAAAGTTTAAAAATCTAAAGTTGAGAAGTTTTAGGCAATGAAATGCCAGAGTTTCAGAATATTTTTCCTATCAGGTGACCAAACTGCCATCTCAAGTTTAATTCCTGGGAATTGAGTCTTTAAACTGAAAAACTTATTTTGCCTATAGTGAGAGGAAGAACCTTTCTTAAATGCTGAATGTATTCTGGTTTCCTTGTCTTGCTGGCACTAAACCCCTTTAGAATAGAACAAAGAGAGTTTTCATTTGAATATCATGTCATGAATATCTTGAAACTTCAGATAAACATCTGACTTGTAACCCAAAAAGGTCACCAATTCTCACCAGAATGAGGCTGCCGTTTTTCTAATATTAGGTGACATCAGCTTTTGGAACAGAACTAACATATCCAGAAAAAAAAAAAAAAAGATTTATTGTTTTACAGCTATACCGCCTTTTTATTTTCTTTTGTTAATTTATCAGCAAAGCTCCCATTGTTTTTTTACTGATGATAAATTACACTTTTTTATGGAGTGCCGAGTCATAGTAATTTCCTTGTTCCAATTTCATTAACTTCCTGGTAGTATTGTCTGGAGCAACCAGATGCTGATGTGTAATCCAACTGTTTCCCTAGTATGTGGGAAGCAGTAAACTTTTTGTTTATCTCGTAAACAGTTCTGGCTATATATCTTTGGTTGTTTCTTTCCCATGGTCAGATGAAGACTGGCATAAACTTTATTCTTTTTGGCACTACAGAGTGCCTAGAAACAGGGACAGAAACATCGCAGACCTATGTCATTAGTCTGGTTCACAGAAGTTGAGTGACTTTGTTTTGTTTTTAAATCTGTCTGGGTTATGTTATTTTAACATATAATCTATATGTGAACAGTCTCTGAAAAGGTGGAACTTTTGAGTTAATCATAAAATAAAATATAATTTTCTAGAACCTTACCTAAAATCCTTTGCAAATGAGGAATCTTAACATTTAAAACCAGTGAAAAAATAATAAATGGTATAGAAGAGAGAAATTTTTTCAGTCCTCACAAAACAGCATTTACAAATCCCAGAATAATAAGGTTTCTAAGTGAAGATCGTAAGAAGTAATCAATTTGGAACTATTACAAGTATTTACTGTTATAAAAGTGATTTTGCTAAGTATCAATCTGAATTTGAATGCATGTATGGATTTTATATTAAATCTATAAAATTCTTTTGAAGATTAATGCTTTTGGTTTGGGACATAAGTTTCAAAAACTTTCATAATTGTTTTTGGACTACTTTCAAAAAGGTTTGAAGTCTTGAGTCACTGTTTTTATTGGTATAGCAAGTAATATCAAGGCAATAATTAATCCCCTATAAATCATATTTGTAAATTGCTTGAGTATTTTGGGATGAAATATCTTTGTTTTCCTTAACATTAGTTCAAAATACATCGGCATCTGACATTCTGTTCAAGTTTTTCTGTCAAAGTTGGATATTTTTAGAAACAGCAAATATGAAGAACTATCATCAACTATTGCCATGTGATGTTTTTTCATTTTTTAAGTGTTGAAATGGTTACAAGAAAAGGTGGAGGAGGGAGTGGGAATCGGTGCATCGTTCCTGGTTTGGAATTTCTTTGCTTTGTACTTTGAGACCACACTAAAATTTGACAGCATCACTTCAATTGAGATGTTCTTGAGCATTCTTGACCTCTTATATTGAAATGTTTATTTTTAATTTTTTACACTTACTAATAATGATTTTTGGAAACTATATCAGAACAATTTAAGTTTAAAAATCTCCTGAATTGTATTTGCAAGACTGGTGTTATCGTATTCTGTATCTGTAGAGTACCCCTTTGCTTTGTTTTGACTGGCTCAGAAATAGGCAGGCTAGTCTTTGCTCACAAGACCAGATTGAGATTGGCATTCAGGCTGATTATTTTTATAGAGTGTGGCACATTTATAGTGTTTCTTTTAGATGCAATAAGTTTGTGGAGTTGGCTGCAACTATATATATAACTATATGTGTAATATAACCACTTGCTGATATAGGTCCACTACTGAGATCTAGGCACCAGAACTCTTCCCTTTTCAGGTGCCAGAGCTGGACACCTTGTATTCCTATTCAATGTGCAGGGAGATCCAAGCTGCTTAGGAAGATAACTGTGTTTGTGCAGTAGGATTTCCATCACTGGAAATGAGAAAAAGGAAAAGGATGGAATAGGGAGAATCATCATCTACATGACAGATCACTTTGGAGAATGTAAGTGGGCTTTGGGGCTTGGGAATTCTCAGTTTGGTTGTTTAAACATAGCCATTGAGAGAATGCATGGTTTTGTAGGGGGTTTTCAGAGCTGTGAATTAGAAAACAGTGAGTGCAGTGATATATTTAAAAACTTTTATTCTCTATTGTCTGTTGCAGGACTGTTGGTAAGCACCTCCAATATGAAACTGGTATTTTGTACACAGGCCTTTGCATTGGTCTATATTTTGCTATAGATGCCTGCATCCGCCCATGGTCCTCACTCTTAGTTTTGTCTAAAAAGTGCAGTAAACTGTACTATAGAAATACTGGAACAGGTTTCTCTGCAAGGCAAGTTAGTCTGGCTGAAGGACATCCATAACATTGTTGTACTTTCTCTCCTGATTTGGATGGTTTATTTAGAATTATCTGTCTTTAAATGGAACTGAGCCATAAAGTTTATTCTGCTTTATACAGAAATTTTGGAGACTGGAAGCAAATGCAATTCTATCAGAACATCTAGAACAGTGCCAAAATGTCTATTATTTTGCAAGTCCAAAAGTTATACTTGCAAAGTAGTTATTAATTTGGTTCATAAAGTGTCTGCCAGAATGGGCATAGCTAATGGAAGTTTTTACTATTGTTTCTTTGTGTTCCAGAAATGAATAATAACCAAAGACATTGGATTTAAACTTTTAATAATGCTTTGGGTTGAATTTTTCATTTAAAACATCTATTAATAGGTAAAAAAGGCTTTTGTGTCTCATAAAAGCAGTAGTCATGAAAACCAGAGTTATATGAAGTGATGTTTCTATTCAGTTGCAACTACTTTTAGTTTATTGATACACTTATTTTCAGTGCATTTGGTAAAAATTGTAAGGTATTATTTTACAAGAAACAGCAGGACATGGCAGTTTATGCTATGGTTTCATTATCATGGAGGTGTTCAGTCAAAGGTTGGAGCAGATTATCTGGGAGATCTTTTCCAACCTCAATGATTCCATGAGTCTATGACAAGTAGCAGCAACAGGGATAAAAATATTTTAGTCATGCTAAAAACATTTTATTGAAAGAAAAGTGCACATTACTTATATTAGAAAAAAATTACTACGCTAGATGCAGATCTTTCAATTTTACTACTAGGAGGTAAAATTTGGAGACTCACATACTGTAATTTCTAATATGTTGGTATTTTTCCACAAACTTGATTAGCATTGACTAAATTAAACTTTGTTGTTCTAAACAGGTAAGCATTGCAGGTATTTTTAAAATTTCTAATGGTGAGAGAGCTTGTATGTACTTGCCATCTAATTTTTGTATGGTTTAAAATAATAAATTGTCTCATGAAAATAATAATGTGAAAATATTAAGCAATTGCTTTATTTAAGTCTTCTTACAATTATTGCATAACAGTTCAGTCCTGTAGGAATTTATTTTAAAATGCATAGTCTTCACTTAAAGGTACTCCACAAAATGGATCTGATTAAAGCCAAAAGAATTGCAAATCTGAGTGTTTTCAAAATGTATGTACAAAACCTTCCTGCTTGTGGGAAAATTTTCACACTGACTGTAAAATATGGTTTTGCCAAAAAAACCCCTCAGGATCAATGTATGGAGTAAATGAGACATCTCGTAGTTATCTTTTTAACTAAAGGCCAAAGGAGGGCATAACTCAAGAATGTTAGTTTAAAAAGATTTATATAATCTCTTTTTTTTTTTTTTTTTTCAATGTTATTGTACACTTGAACACATGGAGCTGTATGACTCTGTCTCATCTGATGTGGTGGTGTAGTTTAGCATCACTTCCAATGCTTATGGTGACCATAAAGGGAAATAAGGTGGTTGGAGCCTCTTTTATGTGAAAGAACAGTGTGGAGGAACTGAAAGGGAAGGTGGAGACATTACTGGATTGAATGCATAAATCTCTTGAAAGTTTTGAATACACACAATACAAAGGCTTTTGCTGTTGTTGTTGTTGTTTTCCTCTATGCACTGATCATGCCAGAATAGAATTTTTAAAAAGGAAGGTTACCTTGCATTTCCTCAGTTGCAGGATTTTTTTTGGTTGGTTGGTTTGGTTTGCCGTTTTTTTTTTTTTTTTTTGTTTGTTTGTTTTTTTGGTTTTGTTTTGTTTTTTAGAAAGATGTTTTGCAAACAAAAGAGGGTCAAAATAGAAGATCATAAAGGAACTGAGGAAAGGAACTCAGAAAAATGTCCCTTGCAGGACAGCAGTATTGTTAATTGCCTCTCTCAGTATAAAATTCTGATGTCTGTGGAAAGCTGGAAGAGCTAAAAGTAGTGTTATAATCTCTCTTCAAGCAGTGGGTGCCAGCAAGGGTAGAAGACAGCCAGCAGTATGGTTTTTGTTTTTAGACTTTCTTTTCTGACACCAGCTGGCACTGAAACACTTGATGTGTTTAACAGGCAGGAAGGATAGCAATGAAATGGTTTAAAATAAGTTTGAAGAGTACTGAAATCTGTGTAAAAACTAAACATATGAAAGATGTTTCTATATTTGATAGGAACTGTAGATGAAAAGCTGAGCATTTGTGACTGTTCAGAGGTTGAACATCCTCAATTTTGAGAGTCTGAATCCCTGGCCAGATTTAACTGCAATCTGGAACAAAAATTTCTAGAAAATGTGCTGTTGAGATATCCAGAATTAACCCTTGGCAAAGAAAATGCAGTTATAGCCCTTGCTGGTTTGGAGAAATAATTATGACATGTAGTTGTGCTTTGCTTGTTTTTTCTTGTTAATCCTTGTTCACCATCTTTAGACAAATGTGAAGGTTTTTAGTTACATTTGTGGATAAGATTTGTCCTCACTTTGTTATGATGTCTTCAAATGCTGAGCAGGGTCTGTGCAAATTTACATACAGAGAAGGACTTACGTATTTGACAGGTTTTTTGTGACTTGAATGCTTTGCTGGTGCTCTATGCTGTCTAGCCTCTTAATTTTGGAACATAAGTATGAAAAGGTAGTTCTATGAATCTAAATAAAAATGATCCCAAGGTAATAGTCCCTCTTGGATGCATTCTAGTCTGGCTTTTACATTTTGTCTGGCATTGAGGTTACTTGTGTCTGTAATTTAGCTAGCTGCAAATTTTGACCTTTGTACATATGCTAGATCTCTTAGCTGCTGATACTAGGGAATTTTTTTTTTTTTTTCATTGAATGGTTTTCATATATACATTTGACTGGAAGTGTGCAGGAGACATACAAAATTGAGCTTGGAGATATTTTGTTTGGCAGTAGTATATACCATACATACTTATAAACTGAGATTTACATTTGTGCTGAAATAAGACATGCCCATAGTTCATATCAGAGGTGATTCCAGATTACCATCCAAACCAATGGCTTTACATCCTATTTTTCTGAAGATCCACTCAAGAAGTGTAGATCTGTCTCTCCCATTTTTGGGGAAAAATGTTTTCATTTTTGTCTTCATACACAATAATTTTTTATGCAATCTGTCACCATAATTAAAAGGATCACATATAAAACTAGTCAGATAGATGTGAAATATACAGGTATTTGATGGTAGGCTGGACTGACAAAGCACTCCAACAGATTTTGAGCAACACTGGCAACTTAACTGAAAAGATTAATGTGCAACTGATATTTTGGTTTGTAGTAGCTGGGTGCAGTTTATGGGAAACATGCTAACTTGTTTAGACAGCACACATGAAAGAACATCAGCAGATGCACAGGTAAGTAAATTTCTATATGGAAGTAAAGTCTTTGCATAGTGATGCATAATCCTTTAATGTCAACTCATAAGCAAGAGATTGGAAATGTTATTCCACCTCTTATATTTCTCCCAAAATTCAAAATAAGCACTCAAAAACTAAGGAACAGCTGAAAAATTTTATGATTATTATTAAAAAAAGTTAATAAGGGCAATTGATATAATCAGTCATCAGCATTTCTGAGCATTCATTTTCTAAAGGAAAAGTTGAAGTAATAAATGCATTTTTAAAGTGCTTATTTTGATATGTGTTTTTTTTTTTTCTGATTCTTCTTCCTAGCATGACCTGATTTAAGTTACCTTAAAGACATTCAAACAAAAGCCACATTTATCCAATAAGTTTTTTCTCCCCATTTCTTTAATCTACGATGTAGATAGTCATATGTGGAACAAATAATGGACTACTATCAGCTATGCCCATAGAGTTGTAGGTACCACTGATTTTACAAGCTTGTAACTGTATGTGGTAAAAACCTGACTAAGAATTTTCCTCTCTCTTTGGATTATGGCCTGGTGAAAATGAATGATCTGAAAATTAATTGGTAAATAATGGAGAATTTTCTTTTTTAGGCATTCTTACCTGAATGCTTCTGTTTTTCTCATATTAAGCATTGAATGTTTTTCTGATGTTACTGTAGAATGGGTTGTGATATGTGAAAAAGGTGAAGACCTTATGTTTAAACCTTTCTAGCACATATTGCATGCTTTTTTGCAGTGCTTTATGAGACTGCAGTCATCTTATCCATCTTTGGCGATACCAGTGGTGTCCTGTAAATAACTGGTTTACAAAGAAAAATGTTGAAGAGAGAATGTTTCTAGGGAGTTGAAACAATATGTTCATCAATGGAGAGAAAGCAAGAGAATATGCTGGGCCTGAAAACATGAAAACTGGAAACTTGGCAAGTGGTATCAGGCCTCCGTATGAAGTTTTAAGTAATGGCATTTGGCACTGTATGTTTCAGAACTTCAGAGGAAACACTTGCAAAAAGGGAAAATTACACTTTTTGAAAAGGATGAGAATTTGGACTTTGAATTAACAGTGCACTAAAGGAGGATAATAGGTGTGAATTGAAATTAATTGGTGTTTCAGATCATTGAGCTGCTTGGAAATAACATGTGTGGTAAGAATTGTAGAAGTTAAGTCGCTCTTAAATGCCTAATTAAGCACAGTTCTGTCCTTCACAGAAGAGAAAAAATGTTATGTCACTTACAGCTTTGTTCTCAACTGACTGATCCAAATGGACAGTCAGTCAAAAGATTTAGCTTCTGTGTGATTAAGTTCTCTTGATTAGGCTGATCCAGTGGTCCAAGGAGGTGTGATGCCCTGAGGCATACAGCTGTAGGCATAGAGATGGGCATAGGTATAATCCAGGTTGTCTAGAAGACATTGTATAAATCAGAATGAGCAGGTGGTTGGCACAAGTGACGAGTATTTTCAAGTGTGGGATTAATGTGAGTGCAGAAGTCCTGTAGCTCAGTGCCTAAATCAGCTCACACCCTGTGGCCTGATTTAAACACACACGTGTGAGTTAGAATATGACAAAGATATTGAAAATGAGTTTTTCGTTGGAGAAATATCCATTAAAAAGCATGAAAAAACCTCACTGGAGAAATATCTCTTAAAAAGCATGGAAGAACTTCCCTTTTATTCCTTTGAAAAAAGGCTGACAGATGATTAAACTTACGTAAAATAAATCAGACAATTTGACATGTAATATCCGTTGCTTTCCAACAAACTATTGAGTTCACTGGCTGCAATCCAACAGAGAAAACAAAATGTGCAGAATAAACACTGTCTATAGCAGGTGGAGGTAATGCCTTATTATACATAAATGCTGTTTTATGTTGTGTAACCTGGGGACAATTTAGCAGACAATTTTGTACTTAGAAAAATCATGGTTTATGCAGAAAAGGAGAACCACGGATAATGAATTGTCTACATCTGAAAATACCACACTAGATCTGAAACACATGTCCTACCACATTGTCTTATGATTTCAAAAGCAGAGGAAGGAAGACAGATTATTAAATTTAATTTCATTCCCTCATATCACTTTAAAACAGATGTTTAAAACTAAAAACTTATCCTTTCTTTCCAGTGTTTATTCTTACATATTTTAGTACCGATGTTTTGTAATTCAAGAACAAACAGTGGCCTTTATTCATCATGCAGCTAAGAAAGAACTATTATATTTTTGTTCAAGCAAGCCTCAGGATAACAGTAAAAGTAAAATAAAGTAAGATAATAAAATAAAATGTAAACAAAACACAGATGAAGCACAGCTATGCTGTGAGAGGCATGGGTTATATGTGTGTACATGTATGCACGTGTGGCTGCCTGGCTGCAGGGGAAGCAGGTCCCTGAGGTTCACCTTCCCCAATAATTTTGTACCTTCAATTTCACACAGTCAAGTGCCAGTGTTTCCTAGGAGATATGGGTTAACTGAGGTGTGAATTATACTTTTAAGAATCCAGGAGTCATTTGCTGTATTTGTAAACCTGATCAAAGCACATGGTTATTTCTTGCACAGTTTAGGTGATTGTAAGCTAGAGGAAAACTTATTAAAGTTTTCAGACTTTTGATGTTTTGTGCAAATGAGTCAGTTTTCACATTCCTACAAAACTGGAACGGCAGAATTATGTCAATACTGAGATAGGAGTATGAATTCCAAAAGCCTTAAGAGGAGTACTGGAGCCTCCACCACCACTTCACCAATAATAGATTACTGCAGTTCTGCATTTCTAACTTTGAGATGAAAAAAAGCAGAAAACAACTGGTTTTCAACGCAACATGTTTTGCTGATTTCATCCAATTTCATAATTATCAGCAATACCAATTTTTCTTCCAAGTGATCTATAAATGCTGACTAATTTGTTCTCACAATTGTCACAACAATCTGGATTTTACTCTCTCATACTAAAAAAAATGTCACAGAAGACAAGGAAACAGAATCAGTCAAATATTAATTGAAGGGTTCATTTCCTCTGTGAAGTCAGTCTCAAAATGGCATTAGCTTACATCTGGAAAGTCCTTATTTCCAGTATAGGTCTAGTTACTAGACACTTGTTCACTTGCTCATTTTTTATGAAGCTGTTTTTTCTGGAATCCTATTGCCAGAGGAGAAGAATTTAAAAGAAAAAAAGAAACTTTCCATTGTTAATATAGCTGGTTTTGTAAGCTTACTTCAGCTTCATTCCCATCCCTTCAGTTAATGTTAATGATTCGCTTGAGGTGGAAATGTTTATAGAAATGATCTGTTCTCTCAAGTATGGCATGTGTAAGTATTATCCAGAACTTTTCATTCAGAGAAGTGCAAAATAGCTGCATTTTTGTTCTCTATGGCATCAAAGAAGAAAGACAAAGGAAGTGGAAGAGACAATGATGCCGTGCTCATCCCAAGCCCTTACTGCCAGTCAGATCTTACAAAGCTGTCCAAGGTTGCCTTCTCCCTCCCCACCAGGGAGACCTGGGCTGTACATCTCAGGGGCAGAGCCTTCCCCTTTGCTTTGTCCTGCAGTGGCACAACTCTGCAACTCCCTGAAAGGAGACTGTGGTGAGGTGGGTGCTGGTCTCTTCTACCATGCCTACAGCGATAGCACTAGAGGAAAGGGCCGTAAGCTGAGGCAGGGAAGATTCAGATTAGCTATTGGAAAAATCTTTTTCACTGTTAGGGTAGTGAGGCATTGCAATAGGTTGCCAGGTAGGTGCTGCAGTCACCATCCCTGGAGATGTTTAAGCAGTGCCTGGGTCTGGTGCTGGGCGATGGTTTAATGGTTTAGGGGCTGCAGTGCTAGTGCTGGGTTGATGGTTGGACTTGATGATCTTAAAGGTTCCTTCCAGCCCCAATGCTTGTATGATTGTGTGATTGTGTAATTTATGACTGCACTGTCACATACTCCAGTTATGTCCGGCTGTCACATCTGAACCTGCTGATGGAGTGGAACTACTCCTGGAGAAGACACTCTTTGTAAGCATGGCTGTAACAGTGGACATGAAGTGTGGTACCAGCCCTGTGAGGTCTTACCCTTTGGTACCAGATCAGCCTAATTCCCTTTGGTTAGTAATGACTCATGGAAATGTAATGCAATCTGTGATGAAGACAATCAAAGTCTCAGAGAGTTTGGGGTGATGTTCTGAAATGCCCGAGAGAGGTTTCTTTTTCCTCTGCCCTGTGTGTGGTGCGAATTAATTCTGTGAGTAGAGTTCCACACAAAAGTAAGTACTTAAAAACCGTTTTTCCTTGGCAGATGCTTTCCAAAACGTGAACTATCTTCTGTGTGTATATCCATGTGAATGCATTGGGATGTTTAGCAATGCAATTTTCATATTGCGTTAGTTCTCATTTAATAATCACAAAAGCTTTACTTTTTAAACATTTGCCACTTGCTTGAATTCAAATATTAAATGTTAGTGAGTTTTAATCTGAAAAAAATGTTAAAGCAGTTCTACTTTAATTTTCCTCAACCTTGTGTTCACCTTGCTCCTATCACACAGGGAAGCCTGAAACTTTATTAGTAGCTATGATTTGTGAAAAGCTTATCTCTAAAGAACATTGCACGAACTCCAAAATTGTGACTTCCTATTTTCCAGAGGACAAAGAGTTATACCCATTCACTGGGGCAACAGATGGAGATGGCTATTAAATAGCAATGTTTCAAGGTTTTATAAACCACATGTAAAAGATTCAAAGCAGCTAAAATTTTTCATACTTATAGTTGTTCAGGACTTTTAAAATGGAAGGTGCAATTTAATCAATGGTATGCTAATACAAATTAGTGGTTTTCAACCGTCCTTCCTGAAAAATGAGATCTTCTTTAAAAATTCACTGAATTCTCCAGCACCTGCCACCTCTGAGACATTTTAGGTTATTGTCAAAAGATGACCGGAATACAGAGCCACTAAATATTTCATCTTAATGATCATGTATGCTGCAGAAGGTTTGAACTTTAGATTGAGATTTGAATTGACTTTTGATAAAAGACATACTGAATTCCCTCCCTTTTCTTTTTTTTCTTTTTTTTTTGCACATTAACTTTCTGTGAGGAGCAGGGGTCAAAGCTAGCATTTAAACTCAGACTTTTCTCTACTTACTGCTAGTAAAGTAGGGATATCAGGGGATTTATTTGTTTTTATAGTAATTTTAAAAAGTTGTCTGGATCAAGTTAAACTAATTAGATGTGTTTTTTAAGAGGTGGATGGGATAAATGTCAAAAGTGTTGCAAGTCAGTTGTTTAAGTATGCCCTACTATGCTGAAGTCAAAGGTAATTTTACCATCCCTAACACTTTGAAAATTTTGTGCTGTACTCAGCCATGCACGCAGCTGTGTCCTTCCCAACTTTGTTCATTTATTAGTCATAGAATCAGCATTAAGTGCCAGTGACATAAGAGCCAAATGTCTACCATAGTCAGTGGTCTGTAGTTCAGTACATCTGAAAATATATTTCCTAACTCTCATGACTGACTGCAACACAAAACCAGGTATTTTCTTGCATGTCTAGAATTGTTTTTCCTTTCTTTAATTTTTCAAGGAGTTTCAGGAAAAAAAATTGTTCAAGCTTAGCAAGGGCAAGTCCTACCAAGTTCTCTTTCAAGAGCATTTTACAGTCAGAATGCCACTGTCCAAAGTTTCTGCTGCATATGAAACAGCAATTAATTTTTGTGCATTAGGAAAAAAATAAAGGTAATCTTTAGGGCTGTAGACATATTTCCTGATGTATTTATTTCCCCCCCCTTTATTTTGAACTTTCTATTGTTGAATTTAAGTCTTACAAATATAAGAGGTGTTAGGCATACTTTTTTTTCAGTATGTAAACTTTTTTCAGAATGTCCTGTTTAATCGTACAACATAGCAATAATAACTTTACACTCACATACTTCTCTTTTTTGGAAGGATTCCCAGGAAAATATCTATGATTTCTGTTTGCTCTTAAACCTTGTTTTAAGGAATAAGACTCTACATTTGCCCCAAATAAGATGGCTAATTATGAGTGTTCTAAAATGTAACTATTTTCAGGAATTTACCTAGTGAGTGATTTATAATTTAGCCAAATGGAAAAAAATATACTCATGTGTTGTATTACTGCAAGGTCTAAATGTTGGTATTACTTTTTAACTCCTTGAATTGGCTGGTAAGATCTCGTAAGACTGGCTCTGTTTGAAATGAGGAAATCAGTCCAGATTTTAAAGAAATGTCAATCCAACCATTTGTATTCTCTGTCTCATACCTGCATCTTTTCAGAAAGCAGAATATGCTTTACTGCCACCTCTTTTAGTTGCCCACATTGGTTTCACACCAGAAAAATAGGATGAGATGGTTGTCACTTTTTTTGTCTTAACTGTAGAAATATGGATCATCATGCAGTCATTTACCCTCAAGAATCCATGAGAGGAAAATTCGACATCTCAGAAGTTTGGGCCTTGTGATACAGATAAAATTTGGGCTTTAATCCCACCTTCATTAAAGCAGATGTCTAATTTTTTTGCTGTCTGGAATGGTAGAGGATGGTGCAGAAAGAGGAAGTTTGCAACTGAAGGGTGATTTGAAGGTCCTTGAGAGATAAACGGGAAGCTCCAATCATGGAAAGAGAGGAGAAATGGGAAAAAAGAACCCAAACAAACAAACTCAGAAAGCACAAAATGCTGTTTACTTTGCAGTACTTAACTGAATGAAGCTTGGAAGCTACAAATTTTCTTGATCAAGTCAGGAAAAAAAGAACAGAGAGGATGTCATAGCACATAAGCTTCAGCAGATCAGTGGATGTGCAGCTGCAGCAATTAAGCTCTTTAAGGGGTGTGTGTTAAGTTGTAAAAGTTTGAAGTCAGAAATGTTTATTTTGCACACCCATTCATAGTGCTGGGCGATGAACATGTGTAGGGCTGTGCAAACAAATGCATTTTCTCTGTTTATCCCAAACACTGACATAAGTGCTGTGGGTGCTGAATTCCTTCACTGCTCAGGGTCTGTGGGAACAGGGAGTGAGAGTCCTGTCTATTCTCTGAGTACTCAAAATGGAGTATTTCTTGCCATTACTAGCACAAGGACAGAGACTACTGAGCTGCTTTCATTCAGCATAGTCTGTTAGTTGGGTATATGTGTATTATATTCAAATTGTCTTGATAACTTTAATCAGTTCTGAAATTAATGTAAAACATTAAAGAATGCATTTAAAGCATTGTTATATAGGAGTTTTTTGTTCAAGTATAAGTGGCAAAAAGGAGATGGAGGAGGAAGGCACCATCAAGGTTAAAGTCAAAGCTTCATTAAATGAACAAATCCTGATCTTCCAGATATTACTCAGATGTTTCATTATAACCATTGACAGAAGTCTCATTGCTTTTCTTGGGGTCATTTGTGAGTTTGAAAGTATAGCAATGAAGCATAAAGTATCAGGATGAAAAATGTAAGAGGAAAAAATAGCAGCCCGTTCTTTCAGCCTTCTGGCAAATACATATTTTCTGTTGGATATATTGAGCAAAGCACAAAAGTGTCTCATGAGAACTTTGTGCAAGGAAATGCTCTGTGTCAGTCACTTAAAGTAAAAAAGAAACATGTCATCACTCCAAGTGGTATTGATTAAAACAATAAGGATTTCCTGGTGCCAACAGTTGAAACAACTGTGTGAAAAGTAGTGTAGAGGTATTACCATATTGTTGCAGTTTCTCAGGAAAATTCCAAATAAACTGAAGGATTCCTGTCAATATTTATATAAGGAAACATGCTGCTCCCTGATTTGGAAGCACTTCACACACATGCACGCGCACACACACCACACTGCATGCAAAATTCTAGAGAAACTTTATTACAAGCAGGAAAAAAAAGCACACACTCATAGCTTGGTGCACTCTTTCTCATGCTAATATTTACAACATCGATCTCTTATTGTCAGTATTTGATCTACATTTCTCCCAGCTCTGGTCAATGGAAGGCACAGCTGCTGAATCCCCATATTGTGCAGGCAGTGTGCCTTTGTGTTTTGCAGCTGGGAAGTTCTCATGTCCACAATAGCCAATCTGAGCACACTAAATTAGGAAAGATTATTGTTTCGTTTGTTGACTACACAAGTTTAAAACAGCAAGTATATAGTTTGTTTCATGTTTTATTTGTTAAGGTCATTTTCACCAAAAGCTGGGCACATGGACACAACTATGGGGCAGCTGTACTTCCAGCGACCTCAGTAGGAAGAAAATTCCAAACATTATTGAAATGAAATTGGATGGTTAGTTTCTTTCATGTGGCACAGCCTCCCACCTGCTTTCTCCCAGCTACCCGTTTGTGAAGACTTGCTACAGCTTTTTTTCATCCTTTTACATCAAGTTCCTTCCCCACAAAGTGTTTATCCTACAGTACAGTTCATTTTAATCAAAGCTGGTTTTATAGTGGAAGGAAAGACAAGTGAGTTCAATTTTTGAGCTCAGTTCTCCAAATGTTTCTTTCACTGAATGGTCTTTAGAAAAAGGAAGGCAGCAATTTTAGCTGGAAGTAAATATCGCTTCTGTGTAACAAAAAAAGGGAGGGGAGAAGTGGGAGAAAGATCTATTTAACACTTTAGGATATAATGGTATTCAAATAATATATTTTTCTGCCATTTATTCATTTGTGAAGAAACTCAGTGAATAGTAATAGCTGCTGTCAAAGATATTTATATTTAAGAGGGTCTTTATGTAAAATAATTTTTTTTTTTATCAGGAGTGATTTTTCTCCAGGAGAAGTCTGCCATCTCCTAGCAACCGATATGGCTATCTTTTTTTAACAGATGCTGCAATAACAATGGGTGCCTAACCTTTATATGGAAGTATTTGCACATGTACAATCAGGCCGCTTACGAATTCAAACCGAGTTGTTAAAGTGCTCCAAGGGAGACTCTGGTTACCACTTTATCTTCTGTGCATCTCATCTATCCAGGACTTCATAATGGCAGCCATTTTAGCTGTAGCTGAGTACCTCCCAGAGAGCTCCAGAACTAAATCTGGAAATGACTCACACCTTCACTTCCCTCTCTCTTGTCTCATGAGAAAGGAAGGGGCTCTTTTCACTATTTAGGTATTATTTCCTTCTACGTTTTTCTGATTGTGTAACTCAATTTTCAAAGCCATAGAATCACTTAAACTTGCTGGGTAAAGAATTCTTTTAATTTAGAGCTATAAACAATAGAGCACAATGACTTATATCTGCAAATGGGTAATTAAGTTTTAAGGTACATGACTGTAAATTAAGTACCTCTGACTAAGGATAGTCTCTTCCACTTTCTCCACTTGTCTGGTTTAGGAGAGTGCAGATTTACATTTAGACAAGTAGAAAATCTGGCAAACGATAGCATGCCCAGGCTCATTTCTGTGATTCACACCTGCATGCCTGCCTGAAGACTGTTCTGGATCATGAACACCACATAAAGCCTGGGTAACACATAAAGTGAGTGTGTGGTACGCAGGTAATGTGAGATGTGTCTTCCAGGAATTCAGAACTCTCCAGCTACTGCTCAAAGGGCGTTCTGTAAACTGTTTCAGTAAGAGGTCTTCCAAATTTCCTCTTCTTTGCAGAAATAGAAACAACCATTGGCCAAGAAAGAGGAGGGAGCAGAGTGAATGAAACTTTGGGTCATGTGCTTGATACATGGCCTCTGCTCCTGCTCATAGGGCTGTTAATATCTTTTAAGTGTCTCCAAACATCCTTGAACAAAAGGTGGGAATATTGCTATCAGGAAGCATGCTTCTGGTGATAGGAGCAAATGAAACAAGAAGCCATGTCTTTCCCATCAACAGCATGCCTAAACTAATAATTTCTTATCTATAAATTACAATGGGTAAACCATATCCAAATCATGGAGAAAATAAGGAACAATTACAAGTAAATTAAATAAAACCTTCCTTTAAAAGCTCTTCTATAAATTAAATACAACTGAACACTGAACATTGGTGTCCCTGTGCCAAACTTGTAGCTCAGTCCTTACTTAATAAATTTATAGGAAGCTGACAAATCCCCAGGTGTGATGACAAAAAGACTCTTCATTAAGCTTCAGCATCTTTCTCTGATCGTAGTTCATCTTTCTCCATTCTTCTATCAATTCCATTTAAAGTATTGCTTAAGATTTTTCGAAGCAGCCCTCTGCAGCCTTCCTTCAAGTCAGAATATAGACTTTCTTTTTTCTCATTTTTACTATCTGTGTGCAGGCATTTCCAAGCTGATTTAGTGCATTCTCTGCTTTTGCCACACATTTAATGTTTTCCATTACTGATGCTTTCTCCACTGATAAGTTAGACTATTGTGCTTGTTCATCTACAACTTTAGGATTACAATTTAGATAGATTTTGCCTATAACTATATATATATATATCTATATATATCTTTCATCATACATAGATAACATTCAGCAGAGAGAGGCTGGATGGAACCTCTGTGGAGTGAGTTGGGGGTATATCAACACACACGTGTTTTGGACCCTGCAGTTCTTACTTTTGCAGTACATTTTAACTTCAGACATTTTTGCATAAATACTGGGTTGAAAATATGTGTCACAGAAAAAGAAAGGAAAAAGAAAACTGCAAAATCTTGATGTTGAGGAACTAAATAGTAGCCAGCATTCTTTGAAAGTGTGATGCATTTCATATGAATGCTTAACCACAAATCTTTAAATTAGTCCTACTAGGAGAATTCATTAATAGTAGATGAACATCATTCACAGCATGAGTTATAGAATAATAAAAGTTGTGAATAATTTGCAGTGGATAATTTACTTCTAAAGTGCATTTTACATATTTAGCCTCTTTTTCTGTTTGTAGAATACCAACAAGTGCTGACTGGCCTCTCTGTCTGGTAAGGACATGAGATGTGAAAGGACATCCTGTGTAATGGGGAGCAGCTACAACCTCCTGGGTAACAGCTCTCTGCTGCTGCTGGCAGCCATAATTTCCTTTCCAGTTTGATCTTAGAAGTAACTAAGCTGCTATTTCACTTCTCTAGCAATTAGAAGCCTTCTTCTAATTTTCCAGTCTAATCTTAACCAAGAATTCTTTTTTTTTTGATCATCCTTGGATGAATGTTGGTTTCTCAGCTTTACTAGCTCTTTGACTCCTCTAGTGTATACTCGTCCGTCAGCATCTGTTCTGTTAGATTAATCAAGACATATGTAAATCTTCTTTCTTTTCCCTGGACGATCCTAGGAACTCTTTTTTTCCCCCATTTATTCAGATTTCTTATTTTTATTGTTTGACTTAATTCAGCAGTTTTTTCTTTTTTTTTTCTGGCTTCAGAAGCCAATCATGAACAGTTGGTAAGTGCTTAATAATCAACTGTCACTGTTGATTTGTATTAAGTATTGTTTTTATTCATAATGTTTCTCTAAATCCTTTTTTAAATTGTAGCTTACCGAAAAACTATTGAATTACAGTATTCAGTGGTCTGAATCCAACTCATAATGAAAGAATAGAAAATGTCCAATTGTTCTCTCTTTTGAAGAGAATACTACTTGCTGAATTACCTGATGAGTAAAATTAGGGAATTTTAGAACCATTTACAGATATATTTTTTTCTGGGTCATACTTGTCTTGCCTAGGGTTTTTACACTCAAAATCATCCTGGTTTATTATGAATTTATGATAGGTGATGATTAAAAATATATACAGTCTACTTTCTGTGTCTAGCCTGTCCTATGTCTATTAAACCTTTTTTTCAGTCTTTCTGCATGTTACCTGCTATAAAACTTCAAGGCAGCAATGACTGGATGAATTATTCCTGACTGATTACAATGGTATTTTGGTTTTGTTTATAAAATTAACTTCTTTGCCCAGTTACTTGCCTGTGTAGCTGCTCTGTAATTAGCTGTTTCACTTTCAGGCATCCCAAGTGTCTGTACTTGATTTCAGGTTGAGTGAGTGCAGCACCTTGCAATAAGTGAGGAGAGCTGCAAAGAGGAAATGTGATTTCTAGTGCTGAGTTTGTTGTCGGTAGATAGCAGGCCAAGGCATGGCTTGCATTTGGCATATGGGGCTGCAGGAAAGAAGATTGTGGTGCTGATCTGCAAACATAGGAAGGAGAGACCTAATGATGACAGAAAATGAGGCGAAAAGCAGTTGTGTGTGGTTCTCTTGCTGTGCAACATTTCTTGCATCTCTGACTTTTGCTGGTGCTGCCCCAGCTCTTTTTCTAGCTGTTTGCTGTAGTTGCTTGCCGAACCAAGTTAGATGTATTTTATTGAAAGGCAAAGGTGAGAAATGTTTGGGGTTTTTTTAATCTCCTTTTTTCTTCCTGTCTAATCCAACAAAAAAGGTGTCAATGATCAAGAAAGGGGAAGATGCAATTTAAAGAAAATTATTTGGCCCCTAAATGCCGAAGCTCAGACTCTGTAGGCGAGAAAATCCTACTCTTTCCCCGCGGAGAGCGGTGCGAAAGCGAATGCTCCGTGCCCGGCTGCGCTGGAGCGTCCCTCGCCGCCGGCCGATGTACTGAGAGCTCCCCCTCCTGTTTCCTTCTGCGGCCAAGGGCTGGCACCACTCGCACCTATGACCCACAAATTTCTGCCGTCTTCCATTTTTTTTCCCTGCAGTATGACACGGCAGCGCAGAGGACACTTTTCAGTGCCGGTTAAATTTCCTCACGCTTGAGTTGTAACCTCGTCTAAGGGGATAGAGAAGAGAAGGTGCTGCCCAAAACTTTCAGCTACTATTTATTCCACATAGAAGCACAGTTTTCCCATATTTGATTTGGGGTTTATTGCATTAACTTTCTTTTTTTCTGTTTTCTAATTCTAAGATGAGAATCACAAAACTTCCTCCAGCAGGGAATTTGACCAGAATACAGATGTCAATTTTAATGTTATAATTTCTCAGTAATTTTTAGATGCAAGAAAACTTCCAAACAAACCCAAACCAAACCAAACCAAACCAAACAAAAACAAACAAACAAACAAACAAACAAAAACAAAACAAAACAAAACAAAAACAAAAAAACCCCCAAAAAAACCAACCAAACAAACAAACAAACAAAAAAAACAAACACACAAAACCCCCCAAAAAACAAAAAAACCCCACACAACAACAACAAAAAAAAAACCACAAAAAAAACCCCAGCCAAACAAACAAAAAACCCCCAACCAACCAACCAACCCCAAACCCCCTATTCCTTGAATAATCAGATTTAAGAAACTTCCTTAAGAGATATTCAAGAACAAGAGCCACGGAATCCCATGAAAAAGCAATCAGAGAGTATAAAGGAGGAGCAAGCTGTGACTATGAGAGAAAGGACATCAAAAGAGGTAGAATCCATGCTCTCGGAAATTTGCAGTTGTTATCATATCCACAGTATAGAAAAAGGATGATGTCTTCTGAGATGAAATTAGTGACTGACACATATTTTGTGGAAAACTGTTCAATTCTGAAAACAAAATAAACCAATTAATTATATCCACAGCTGCCTAAGATGGTATTTGCTGACTTTATTTAAAGAAAAAAACAATAATATTTTTCATAAGCATTTATATTGGTATAATAGGCTCTTAATTCAGTGGAGAAAAATGGATCTTGGTGTGCATCTTCTATAATGACTTGGTTTCATGGAATACTTCAGAGAAAATCAACTTCTATGTACCTCAAAGCTTGCTAAAGGAGAAGAATTTGTAGCAATCATATCAGTAATTTTTTCATCTCCTCCAACCAAAATAGGCAAGTGAACAGAAGATTCCGCAAATCACCTGCTGGTAAAGTGAAGGGATGAAAGAAACAGATGCTCATTTTGTTGAACATTGTTTGCTTCTGTGTAAGAAGTGAGGGTTACCCTGTTTGAATGCCAATAGAAGAAAAATCAAGATTAAATATCTGCAGACATGTAATGCTCGTGTTACTTGTGGTAAGAGAACATAAGAATTTGCAAAAATTCAAAGTGCTTAATCCAATGGAGTAGCATATTGCATCTCTTAGTGACAGAAACATCAGCAATTAAAAAAAAATAGTAGCTACAGAGCTTCTAGAGTTTATAAGTAGAGTGCTTATGACAGTTTTATTTATACAGATAGGATAAAGCACTAAATGGTTAACACAACATTTAGACATTGTCCTTTAAAGCTAAAAGTTGGGTTGTTATAGAAAAATCCCTGCCATTTGATATGACATTTCATCATTTCTGCTTCCCTCCCTTTTATATTTTACTTTCTTGTGTCCCTTTACCTTTTACTCTTGTCCACAAAGATCCCCATTCTGCCTGCTTTTCACTGCTTTCCTTCTCAACATCCTCCCTCCAGGCTTGTTTTCTGAATCAAATCTCACAGTAAACACATTAATTGAAAGAATAATATGGAATTGAGGCAGGAGGAAGGTAGGCTACAACCACAAAATCTTCCTTGCCCTGTAAAATACCAAAAAAAGTGTATAAAAATGAATTTCCATGATATATAATGAAGGTTAGTGACGTGTTACATTGTTGTAATTGGTGGTCTGTTGTTATTTAAACATCCTTGCAACCCTTTTTACCCTAATTAAGTTCTTCTAGAAGATGACTGAATTAGTTCCTTATTCTATGTGAGAAGACAACCTCTTATTGCTCTTTTTTTTTCTCCTCAGTGAACGTCTGGGGAAGACAATCTAATCTTGAAAAAGATGATTATTACTTATGTCTTAGTATTTTAAGCATACATACACATTTTAAAGAAACTTGTGCGAACAAGAACAAGAGTATATCCTGTTTCTGGGATGGCCTTCCTTAGCCTTCCTTGCTTGTATGGATTGAAGCAGAACAAAGAAATAGTCGAAAGGGGTTTTGTTTTTGTGACTTTGGAGTAGTTTTGTTTTAGTTTGGTTTTGTTTTTTTATTTCCAAATTTCCAAACTGGCACTGCTTTTCCTGTTCACCTCTCCTGTACCATCTTTCAAAACCTGTCAAGAGACTTAGGCAGCCTTTGCAAAGCTGAAGGAACAGGTGGATTGCAAGACAAAGGTTTGGTGACATGAGAACTCAGCCGGTTGCAGTCTGAGAGCTGGCCCGGGGTGCCTGCAGACCAGCACTGATGTCTGGAAGGAAGCAGGGCCTCGGGAAGGATACAATGAGACTGGGGCTCGCAAAGCACATTGTGTCTACAGCTGCAATTAAGATATTTCATTGCTTTAAGATTGTGTTTTGGTTTTGTCTGCAGAATGAAAGATTATTCATTCTGGTTTTGCTTTAGAACTGATACTTCAGGCTTGATAGTCCGTGTGAATTTCTGGCTCCTTCAATGCTGTGAAGTAAATAAAATCTGAAGATGTCAGTGGATCCCAGATGTGGGGGACCTTAAAGTCTCAGACTCTTAAGAGTGAAGGGTTTGCTTTAAAACCACCCTCTTTAAGGATAATTTCACTTGTGAATCACACAGAAACAAGGTGTTCACATCTTCTGAATTGCCTGGTATGTTTCCCAGAGGAAGTGCTAGTACATTAAATGGTACTTTCCTTCTCTTACATAGTTCACCTTTTCCCTACAACTCCAGCCTGCCCACAGGCATGGCTGGCTCATACACAAAAAGGAGTGTTTCTGGAAGCCTCTGCTGCAAGGTTGCATAATCACTCATGCAATTTAGTCAGCAGGGACAGGAAAATGAACCTTCTTCACTGCTGTTGGGTGTAGCATATGCCGAGGAATTATGGCCATGTAATAGCAGCAGCAGCCAATGAAACATTTACATTTGGATGGCCACTCAAATAGAAAAAAAGGAGTATTTTTTCCTGCTACTTCATTAGTGTAAGCAATTATGCATTTTATTGACTCATTGCTATGTGGAGGCTACAGATAACTTGAGGCAGAAAACTGTAAGAAAGTAAGAGACTGTGAAGGTGGGGAAGAAATATTCTGGAAGGTAGCTTTGGGAGGATGAGAAACTGAAAAGGGAAAGAGTGAAATCATCACCTTTGAGATTAAAGAGCTGTTCAAGACCTCTTCCTATCTGTGAGGACGAGGATAGGAAAGAGAATGCTCCTACATGTTGACTGCTTCTTTTGGATACTTCGTAATCATCTGAAATATTGGATACAGACTAGGAAATAAACTTCTATGGTTTTAAATGCCAGAACACGGGTGATGTAACAGTGACAGCTCTTTTCAACTTTGTGGTTTTTTCATTTAAGGCAGATGACTAGAAAACTAGACCTTGAGTGTGTTGATCCTGACTCTGGTTTCCGACTGCATGTTTACTGATGTGAGTTACACAAGGATGGATTATCCCCATCTGTGTTTCACAGGTTTTGTGGCAGAACAAAATACTGATTTAATATTTTCCTTTAGCAAGAGTGCCATTCACTTCCTAAACTCTTTAAATTTGACACACATATTTACATATATTTTTCCCAATAAATATTTTATATTTTCATTTTTATTCTTGCAATTAGTCACTCTAAAAGTTCCATTAGTTACTTTAGAAGCATCTCAAATCACTTTCAGCAATTCAGATTAGCAGAGTAACCACTGTGTATTACTTCTTTATACTGAGAGTAAGGAATGACTGTATTAAGGCTGTTTAGTTAATATATGGCTACTGTCTGTGTATTTTTACCGTAACTATTTTTCTTGTTATATGCAGCTGTAAATCTGGGTAGACACATATCCTTTTGTAAAAATAAAAATAACTCCTTAAAACCTCTAAATTAAGCATGTTAAATGGTTATGTTAAGTACTTGTTATATTCCATTTTATTTTCCCAATACAATTCCCAGTGAAATAATAATTAAAAAAGAACAGCTTTATTAATAAATTCCATGGTATTTCTGTGCTATGGGAACAATATATTCTTAAGCACTCCATGCATCTGAAGTTTGTCTCGATGTGGCCCATTTATTTTAATTTGGATCTGTCAGCAGAAAAAAGAAGAAGTAATTAAACTTGTGACTAGCATGGAGAAACACTTTACATCCTAACACTGTAGCTTGATATGCAGTAGTTTTTTTATATTTCTTCCAGTTGTCAGATCAAAGTCTCTCAAGTACTGTAACTCAGCCATGCTTTGATTAATTACTTTACACAATGAATTTGCAAATTATATTTCTGAAGTGATTTATGTACTTCTAAACTTCAATCACACACAATCTCCCTCCCCCCCACCCCCCTTTTGTTGTGGTTTATGTTTTTTGGTTTATTTTGTTTGGTTGGTTGGGGTTTTTTTTCAATCTTTCCCCACAAATTTAGTCAGCCCACACCTTGGAAAAATATTTCTGAAAAATAACTGTCATTATTTTATGCTTAACAAATTGATGTAAACAGAGGTTTCCAGTAAAGAATTAAACCTTACCTCAGTAGTGCAATTTAACAGAACTATATGAATCATTTAAATTGCAGTCACACACCAGCAAAACTAGTCAGGTCTTCAGCCTCAATGCTTTGTTCAGATACATAAAATTCCTCCATAAAAATTCCCAGCTGTAGGTTTTGTCTAGGCTGGTGTTTTGTTCAGGATAGGTCTACTGGAATAGCTGAGCTAAGGCAACCTTTAAAATACATGTTCAAACCAAACATTTGGTTACTGTAGTTAGACAATGGTAAATAGTATTTGGGGCAGTAATAACTTGCCTGTACCAGTGATGTGCTTGTCTGGGCAAAGTTTAATATTTACATTTGTGATTTCTTTGTACAGTCTCACGCAGAATACTGCTGCCCATGTTCAGCCCATTCACACTACATAGTGATATCTAATCTGTTAAGTGGTATTGTGCTTGTAGTTATAGATATCCATGCCTTCTCTATGACTTGCTCTGACAAGCTTCTGAAGGAATGGTCTGAGGTTATTTCTCTCCTTGCCACTATCTGATATCCTAAGTTTTGAATGTTTGAGTTGGTCACACATTCACATCCTTTAGCAGTCATTTTAACCTAGATGCTTCTCTGTTTTTCTTTCAGGTATGAACCAAACAAAGGCCATGTGAGTGGAGGTAAAGGATCAGAGGTAGAGTGCTGATTGCAGATGTGTGACTGGGACACTGTCTCAAATACTCTTGTTACTTTTCACAGCTTCAATATAATTGATTTGTCCACTCACGTGAGGAACTGAATACAGTGAAATGGGCTGAAGTCTTACACACTGGAAGTATTTATTGACTCCTTTGCTTTCTTTTGAAGTATGCTAATAGCTCTCCATCAGACAAAAACTTGCTATAGGTTGGGGGATAGTTCACCTTGTAGATCTCTCATTACTGGAAAAATATTATTGGAAAAGATTTCAATAAATTTGGTTATTTGATGTTCCTGGCAAGATTTTCACTGTGAAATACCCATGTCATTCCTGCAACAACTTCCTTAGTGAGTGACATATAACGATTGTGCTGGTGTGCAGAAGTGTTGATCTCACAATTGTTCGAACTCCTTGAACTGGAATAAAACCCAATATACCAAAAAAATATTGTGTCTGGGACCACCAGCATGGGGCAGAGAGCATTCACCCAGGAAATGCTATGCAGTGTGAGTGAGGCCATTTTCCTCTAGATGGGAACAACCAAGTAATGTATGTGAGAGGAGCTGCAGCACCTGCTCAGAGGTGAACAATCATTCTCTGGGACAGATGCATTTATCCATATAGATATAATACTGGCAGAACAAGCTTTCTGCCCTGAGTGGTGTCTCCAGTGACAGCTAGTAGGAGAGACATGATATAATAGGTATGCATTTAATCAAATTTAGAGTGATACTTCTCCTTGTCTGCCTTCCCTGTCCTACTGTACTTGTGCTTTCCACATTCAATTTTTAATAGACCCATTACTTCTAGGTCTGATCTTGGATGTTGCCACAGACAGGTCTATTTCTCCTTGTCAAAAAACATTTTTCAGAAACGTTTTTCTGGTCTTTCTGAAACTGTGATAGTCCAACATTTTGTAGGAGTTTTAAAAGACTGAAACTTTTTAATGACCCCTTTGCAGTGTAGTTTCCTATTATTTTGACATTTTGCTACTGAAATGCTAAACTTGCCCAAAAAATTAGTTTGGAAAATTCATAAGGAGGGTACATATATAAGAAAACCCTTTACAGACTGCTTAATTTGGTCATTAAAGCATGAGGAGAGGAAATGTAGTTTCTTTAGTTTAAGTATTGCCATTTCCCCATTTAATGATCTGTTCATAGCACTTGTCAAATTACATTTTAACAGTAATATGGGCTTAGCCTGTGTGCAGCTGCACAGTCACTACAAGATAGGGCATAACATTGGCTCAATTTTTTTAAAAGCAAACACAGCTGACTCAGACTGAACACACATGGTCATAAAAAGCAGCCTCCACGTGCAGTTCTTTGACTCTCCTGAAGGATGAAAAAAAAAAATCCAGGCTAGAAGCTTGTTTATACTGCTAAGTCTTAAATCAAGAAATAAGCATGTCAACAAGCTAAGTGCCAGCTTGACATGAGGTATAAAGCCATAGGAAGGATCCTTAAAAAATGGATAGGTTGATTTCTTTGTTGGGGCTATTATGAAAATTCTTTCATTATGAAAAGAAAATTAAGGTCTCCATTTTTGTGTTGAGACTTGAGAAACCAGTAGACCTAGCATATTAATAAGGCATTTTAGAATACTTATCATTAGGATATCAATGCCTCTTGTGTACTGAAGCAGGGAATCCAAGTGTGACATTTTTCGGCACATTGCAAGTATGTCAAAGGGCTGCTATCATTGAAGAATAAATAATAATAATTAAAAAACAACAACAGAAAAACAAACAAACAAACAACGCCCCCCCAAAAAAAACCAAAAAAACCAAAAAACAAAAACAAAAAAACAAAACAAACAAACAAACAAAAAAAACAAAAAAAACCAAAAAAACAAAAAAACAACAACAACAACAACAAAAAAAAAACCAACAAAAAACAAAAAAAAACCCCACCACATTCCTGGAAGGACTTTGTATTTCTTAAAGTAGGATGGATTCATCTTGTGTTTGTTTTTCACTGTGCTTATACATATCTGTGATGATCTGTGTAAATAAGCTGTTGGAAAACATGAAATTAACTTCCTTATAAATAAAAATAAAAAAGTTCAATAGTAATTTTTTTTTGCATCTGATATTACCTCTGTGTGAGTAAATTCCTCTCTTGCTTGTTAAATATTGTCAAGTCTTGCTAAATGTATTTTGTTCTCCTATCCCAGTAGCCTGAGTAGCCTGAATAGCCTGGTAGGCATTTCACACAAGTTTATAGTTTACTACTTCATATAGTTTACATTTTTATCTCCTTTCAATTTGTCTATTGCTTCTTAATAAAGGAAATATTTTTAATAAGTGAAGAAACACCTCCACCACAAAACAAAGACAGTGCATAAGTCCCCCAGATCTTCATGTTTTTCATAGTGATGTTTGACCTAGAAAAATAAAAGAAAAGTGGCAGGAAAAAAGCCATTGATATGGCCTAACACATTAGAGCAAGGAATTATTATTGCTTCTATTGACATTGGAACTGACATTAAGACCTGTATTCAAAGAGTACTTTTGTCCTCAGTTTTAATAGTTACAGTCTTTTTCCTGCAACAGAGGTCTTAGCTCAACTTGTACACATCCAGCTTTGTCTCATGACTGTAACATGTTGGGTGTCATGCATGCATCAAACCTTTCTTGAATGATTCTTTCTTGAGACTGATTTCTTGATGGTGAGAATGTATTTTGATAATTTTCAGCATGTAAAATTAAGGTCTTGTATTGATCTTCTCTGGAGTGTGTTAACCCCAAACTAGAGCTAGCCATCTTCAGCATATAATAACAACATGTTGAATTAATAGATGTTTATCCTCCTCAATAAAATTTTATTTCTTATCTTAAAAAGAGAGTCTGATGGAATACTTATTTTCCTAGATTCTATCTATTTATTTATTTATTTAAAATAAAACTAGATAATATTTCTTTTGAAAAATCACATAATTGTTGCTTTTTTTTTTTTTTTTTTTTTTTTTTTTTTGGTTAGGCCATTCACAAACTTTAATTCAACCTTCCCAACACTCTTTGGGGGTTGCCACCTGATTATGTGTAGGAGCAACTCACTAGGCTGGAGAACTAAGACTAATTTCTTTATTTTAATGTCAACATTCAAAGGAGATGTGACTTCCACACTTTTCCCAGCACATATACCAAATCTGATATGTGTGGAAAATCATCTGGGTTTTGCACAATTGGTTTAAGTTGAAGTGATGCTTCTAAGTGGTTCTGTGGTGATTTAGGCATAATGAGAATTTGGCTATTCTTGTCTGTAAGAAGAAAACAGGTTTAAAGCTTAAAAATATGAGCTCACATATATTTGTGCTGAACATGTGTTCCTATAATGAGTTTCCAAAATTCTGGAGAAAGGTTTGCTGGCTGCTCCCCTTACTCCAGCCTTTAGTTCACTTGAATATCAGCAGAAAAAGTTTCAGGCCATGATGGAGGAAGCAACTTACTGGCAAAACAACTCTTCTCTGAAGCACCGGAGAAAATAACACTAGAACATCTGGTTTCCGTTTAGACCGGAAGCCCACAAAAGTTGCCTTCCACTTAAGTTTGTCATTTAGGATATGCAAGCATCTATTTTTGTCTGGTTTCCAAAAGAAGTCAAGATGCTGTCCCTCTGTAGCCTGTCGTTCTGTTCAGTCTCATTTTTCTCTTAATAACTTTGGGAACCACTGGCCAGCTTCCAAACCAGACAGAGAGATAGGTGTATGAAAGATACAGACTTCTCATGTGGTTCTTGAAAATAGCAGCCAAGCAGAGAATCTACTTAATGCTCTCAGTGAAGATAAGTGATAGTTCATGAACTCAGACAAAGATCAGGGAGATCACAGAGAACTTGGAATAACTGTGTTATGAATGGCATAACTGGAGGGGGAAGAAAAACCAAGGCAAATCAAAATCCTCCTAGTCATTTTTTATAACATTTTTAGAGATCAAGAGACAAATGATGATACTTGCAGCAGACAGGCTGATTCTATGGCATCTAATAAGGCACAAACACTGACTCATGTTTTCCCCACAGTTAGGAGATATATCTTTTTGCTAAATGGACTACCCAGTATATAAAAAGTATATATAAAAATTAATTTATTTGAATTCAGCTAAAACAGAAAAGAACTACATCTGTTGGAAATTGGGATTTTGGGATTTGGAGTCTCACATTAGATCAGTAGGTAAGTGTGGCTAAACACTCCATTAATTTGAGTATATAACCTTGCTGTATGGTCTGAGGTTTGGCTTCCATTTTCTCACTCATATTAGGATTTTCTCTCTTTCTAGTTAAAATTTCAATTTCTGGGCAAATCTGTGGACAAGACGCCTATCTATTTTCTCTGGTTTTGGGTCCTGTTTCCCCACACTTTATTACACAGTTTTGAGGATTTAAGCATTCCTTACTTTACCATCCCTGCCTTTTTATCCCTTCCATACATTGTTCTGTGTGTTGTTCTGCTACAGTTATTTGTGAGGCAATACACTAGACTAGGATAAAGGAAAAAATAACCTTTCTGAGGGTTTTGCTTTTATCTTCTAGTTTTTTAAAACTTGCATGGTTCTCTGACCTGACTCAGCGTGCCCAGCTGAAGGGACAGGCTGGGGGTAACTTTATGCTAGGGAAGGGAAGAGACATTTAAAGTCTACATTATCTCTGGGTAGAATGTAGCCACAATGTTAGAGGAGGATACTGAGCAATGTTTGCCTATACCTGCTGAATTTATTGAGAAAATCACTGTGAAATTTGTCCTATACTATGGTGAAAAATCTTAATCTGGCCTTTATTGTACAAACGCCTGAGATTTGGAATATGTTTATACAAAAGTAAGCAAACTGTGATTGCGCAGAAGATAATTGCAGTTATTTTCTCCACTATCTATTAATATTTCAGCTTGCCCATATTATCTGTTTTGGTGTTCATGATTAAAAATAAAAAATGGGAGTAATGAGTAAAGTTCCCTGTGTATGGATAATTAATACCTGCTTTGAAGAAAGACCTCTATATTCAGATCCTGTCCCCTCTGTAAAACACTCCCCATGGCATACCATTATGTTAAACCACTAAAGAGGAAAATGGTATTCCACGCACATGTGAGCTAATAACAACTGGCATGCAGAACATAAACACCACAGTGGGTCACACTAAGGCAGACTGGCAAGCTGCTGTGCTAGCTAAGTTTCCAAATGCCTGGAGATAATTGCCCCAGTATATCCATGCAAAACTTACAAAGAAAAAAAATAAGATTATCCCAAGCATGAAACTAGCTGGAAAATTACTCAGCAGTGTTATTGAAAACTCATTTTACTTGCTGTGATATTTAGCTAATATGATTAGCGACGTTAAGATGGAGACTTCTGCTATAGTTTGGAAATAAACTCCAACCTAGGTATCACAGTGGGAAATTTATTTTGTTCCATAACATATCAGCATTTCCTGCCTGCATGAAATCTCTTAGACATCTACTTCTGCTCCCTTAGATCACTAGTGTCAATTCAGTACTCATTCATGAGCAATACATAGTTCAGAACCTCCACACTCAGTAATAATGAGAAGAATGGTAAGAGAAGCATTATTCCAATAATTAATTGCATGGAGCAAAAGTGAAAATCTTTAAAAAAAATATTTACAAGAGATTTACATGCACAAAATGATTTTTCATGCTGAGATAATTTTCAGGCTTTTGCATAGGTGAAGTTTATTTTATTTCTATGAGCATATAAGAAATTGAAATGCTGATGTCTATGTTTAATAAGATATAAAAATGGCTTTCCCTTTCTTGAAGCTATTTCCTTACACTTCTGTCCTCACTGACCATACTTTCTTCCTGCTTAATTTGGTAATTACACCTTCCTCTTTCTCATAAAGCCTATATTAATTTAAATGTTTAAAATGAAATAATATCATGTAACTATACCACCTGGGTCCCATGGCCAGAACAAAGACTTCATGTGTTGAGGTCTTTAAAAGAAAGCACAGAACTAAAAATTAGTTTTCCCTTTCATAGTTTCTCAAGAAAACACATTGTAAAGCAGGAGATAACAGATAATACACACTTATGGGTAGACTGCAAGAGAAGTTATCAAGGCAGATGTGTATAAAGATCAAATTATCTCTGAATGAGGCAGTGTCCACTTCAATATTTTAAGTACTATAGCATTTACTAACTTGAAGATTTAGAGGTTAAAACACCTTTTTGTAAAAGTGTATTTTAATTCAACCATATAACAGGTGAAAGCTTATGAATTTAGTTCACAGAAGGCAGAAACTTTTCAAGACCATTGGTAGGTTTGCAGGAAATCTAAGTAGTAACAGGAAACAGTTCAATTAGGCAACCAAAGACTTGAGTGGGAAGGAGGTACACAGGCTTCTTATGCCAAAGAATGGAGAAAAGTAGTCATCTTGGAATAAAGGGAGGAAGCTACCTGGGTTAGAAAACAGGTGTAATTCTGCCTAATCTAACCAGTTGGAAGGCTGGGGATATGTATGAAATCCCTCTTACTTTTGTCTCATTTACCATTTCAAGTGATTCTCCTCTTCATCTGCAGTTTGCAGTTTGCAGAATTCAAGCTCTGTCTGGGAGACAGGAACACATGCCATTTTAAAAAGGAGCGGCTCGTTTGGCACTCTTGTTTTTAACAGAGCTTCAATATCTCCCTATGTGCCTGTGTGTACATAAATACATATAAGTTGACATTTGATTCTAGAGACCATAATTCAGATCTCATCATGCAAACCAAGAGATTCCTCAGCTCTTCCTCTCCCATTCCCTTCACAAAGCAGGCTCAGTTAGGTCAGGTTGCTGGGACACTTGGCCAGCAAACTTTATAGTATCTCCAAAGGCAGTGATTCCGCAGCCTTTCTGGGCAGCCTGCTCCATGGTACATTTTCCCTCTCTATGTATAAAGAGAATTTCCTCTTTCCTGACATGTGACCATCATTTCTCATGCCATCAGTGCATGAGACCTTCTGTATTTTTCCTCTGGCAAGAGCATGGCCCTGTTATCTCTGCATCTTTATATTTGGCAGCTGCAGAGAGCAGTCAGATTTCCCCTTCACCTTCTCCTCTTCAGGCTGGGCAAACCCAGTTCTTTTGGCTTCTCCTCATATGCCACATATTCATCTTGCCAGCTATCCTCTGGACTTGCTCCAGTCTTTCAAAATCTTTCTTGCAGAGGGTTGCCTCCAGCTGGAAAGTGCAAATGCAGCCTTAAAAGTGCCAAATAAAGTGGAATAACCACTTTTGATCTGCTACAATTAACTATGGTCCACAATGGAACTGCTTCAACAGCATTGATTTGAGACTACTCTGATTTAAAATAATCTGTATTCTAGTGGTTATAGCATTCTCTGGGGGACATGATTGTGGGTTTGCATTGGTACAATAAGGGAATCATCTGAATCTCTTTTCTACATCCTGACTGAACATTACAATCATTAAGTTTTGTATTAAGGGGAAGCTGTACACTTGGTGTGGGTCCTGGTGCTGACTGAGGATGCTAGGTGTGCTCTGAGAATGCTTATTGGATCATGATGTCAAAATAGGTTTAGAAGCATCTGTTATTTTTATACTGATCAGGTTCACCTGAGAGAATTGTGTTTATTGACTTAGTACTGTGAAGGCAGAGATACTTCTGTGCTTTCTGGACTACCACAAAAGTCTGTGGATTTACCAAAGGAGCCTAGGTAGCTCCAGGATTAGGCAAGATCTGAAAAAGTCTATGCAGAATAATATGTTTTTTGTCATATATACCTAAATTCTGCTTAAATCTCATTCTTGAGCTATCTCTGATGCTTTAAGTTTGCACTGCTCTCAGGTACATCTCAAAACACAGTTCATACACAGGCATAAGCTTCCCTGCAAACAGGGCGAGAGACTGAAGACTGACTTTACCAAATAGTCAATACATGCAAAAGGACAGGCAAGAGAAATGCAGTATTTGATGTGCCTTGAGGCTTCCCAACATCTTAGGTCACTAGACAGCATCTTTCCAAGGGCTTCTTGATGGTAAGCTCCCCACCAATTTTTTAGTATATTGAACCCCACCCTCAGACAGTTTCTGATTTGGTCTCTCCTTTCCACACGGAGCAGATGTACTTGTGCCTACTGAACCACTGTGCTGTTGCTAGTGAGTTGAAGGAGAAAACAATGAATCTAATCTCCATCTCAATACTCCCAGTTTTGCAATCCCATTCCTTCCAAGCAGGGATGGTCCACTGCTGACACATGCAGAGCCCAAGGCAGGGTTAGAAGTGATGGCAATGGTGCCTTGGGCACACGTTGCTGTGTCTGGGCAACCTGCTGAGCCTTGGCAAGCTGAATCATTCACAGAGCAGGTGCTTAGAGGGGCAGTTGTGCCAAGGGCTCTGAACTACTTTGGCTAGCCACATTGCTATGCCATTTAATGTGAGGTCAAACAACCTCTGTCAGAACGGACCAGGATTTTACCAGTCCCAGTCTTGCTCTCAGTGAAACTCTCTCATGGGTATGGTTGATTTTCCTTTGAAATAAATCAGGTTAGACTTCAGCCACATGTTTTTAATTTACCCAATACTTTATCAAGGTTATCAGCTTAAAATGTGCACATTTTTGTATGGGATTGCATACAATTTAGCCCTTTATCTCTGCTCTAAGGAAAGTACTGACTAAACAGAAACACCGGACAACAGTACATGAGACTCCCATTGCTTATTTGTTGCATTTGTATGTTACTGTCTGGGAAGATTTGAAGGGTGGACCTTTTCTTATCCCTCTGCTTCAACTACAGGCAGGAAAGTGCTTCAGCAGTAAGTCACGTTTCTCTTGTTTACTCTCATCAAGACCTTTGTGTTGCGTAATTCTTTTGTTTTCTACTGTTGTAATCTCTGATGCACACGGATCCCAGACAATGTAGATGACCCGTGTGGGATGCATGAAGTCCCCTGTCAAGATATTGTTGTTCCTCACTGGCTGGCATCCAGGTTTAGCTAAAAAAAAAAAAAAAAAAAAGAGAGAGAAAAAAAAGAACAATGGAGATAAATTTAGATGCTGTTGGGAAAAAGAATCTAGGACACTGTCCATCCCAGCCCTTTGAAGCAACACCCACAAAGCAGTTTCCTGACTTTTTCAGGGATTCCCAGATTTTCACAGCAGCTTATGCAACCAAAGCTGACACCACGTGACTCACATTTGGCTAACCCTTTGCAAACTCCTTCCAAATGCAAGCTAAGAAACAGAGCTTGGTGTCCTAAGTTAGAGCCTGACTGTGTGCACACTGAGCACAACTGGAAACAGCTGGAGCGTGGATGCTGGTACCAGAGGTGCCAAGACAAATCCACTGCACTGATTTCCATTACCAGCTGTGCTCTGCAGGCAACAGTGACTTAGGCCTGATTTTAATTTTGCTAGACAAATGCCTACACTAAGACTGAAATCCCTGCTACTGGGTCCTCTAAAATACTGTTAATCACCGACTTTGTACATCTATTCTTTATTTTGATTAATAGCTTAGTTACATGACTGTGTTTCAAAAACCTCATTGAGGTATTAACAGCTAAATTGATCACTAATTCCAATTCTAGAATATTGCTCTTTCTATGTAGATGTGATGTTTAATTGTTTAAAAAGGAGTAGGACTCTTTCTCAACACACAGCCAGGTTCTCAAATCAAATTCTTAGGGGTTGCAGGGCCTTGGCCCTTCTATAACTCATGGTTTACATTTTTCTTGAATGGCTTCTTTTTTGGAGGGTTCTTTACCTGTGTTTTGAAGATTCACATTCAGTCATTAATGACATGTTTTCCAGTGAAATTTGCATTTACACAGCAGCTCATATCCAAAAGGATGCCATGACAATTTTGATCTGCTGATAGGGATAGCCAAATGCAATGTTTACCAATGCAGTGCAAGACCTTTATTTCCATTTTCTGAAATTGAAAAATTTTGCAAAATGTTGCTTTGGGTCACTTCTTGAAAATTTTTGTCTCATAAGTTAAGTTGCTTTTTGCTAGAATAATAGAATTTTCTACAAAATAAAATAACTTTCATTTTAACATCGTGTAATTAAAATATTTACTGTTTAAATGTCAAATAATATTTTGGTAAAAAGATTTTCTTTGAGATTTTTGAAATGAAGTCACTATGTTTCATGTAAAAAACCCCACAATCCATTTACAACTTATTTTATTTTTCATCACAAGTATATGAAAATGAATTATAAGTAGGTCATAATTTTTCTTTCTGATTTTACCAGATATAACAAAAAATCCCCCCACAAACCTACTCTTACCAGTCCAGTCATAATTTATTTGTTAATATACACTTTCTCTATAGGCAAAAGCTTTGGATTTGCATAATCGGACTTAATTTTGTGGGTTTGAAGGCAGGTAGTGTTTTTTTCTCTCTCATTATGATGTCAAACCACATCATAAAACTTTTCTCCATCATTTAATATAAAAATATTGGGGTGGAGAGTTAAAATGTAGAGCTTGAATGACATTACACTTGGAAAGTGAGCTAATAGTTATCAGAATGATTTTAGCTGCAGTTCCAAGCTGGAAAACTACTTCAGTATACACCACTGTTCAAGGATTTCAACAGTACCATGAGACTCTAAAAATTATTTGATACATAATTTGGTGAACTTTGAAAGACTTTCCTTTGCAGATGTTTCGATTATCTGACTACAATAATTCTTTGACCTTAACCTAAGTAAATAAATATGTTTCTAATCAGTGTGTGCTTATGTTGTTTCCATTTTATTTTTAACTTGAATGCTGTCATTTAATAAAAACATATGCCTTTAAAAGTACCAAACTTTATTAATCCACTTAAAGGCTTAACTGTCTATAAAAATGTACTATGTAAATTTGACTTCTTCCCTTCTTCAGTCATCAGTGCCAAGCACAGAAAGCTTGGGGAAATTTATGCATTTTAACCATCTCTAAATCGTTAGAGGCCAAACCAATTTAAATAGCAATCAGTGACCAAGAACACCCTTTGCTCTCGGAAGGTTTGTTTTTTTCCTTGGTATTCTAATTATTTAATTCAAGCTTGTTAGGTTCAGCTCTGCTGGATGCTTTGCAGTCTGAATTCATTCTGCCTTGTTTAATTTGCCTTTTTTCCTTTGCCATTAGACTGCTAGCTCTCAAGATGAGAACGGAGAACTAACCCACCACTGCATAATATGAACAGAAGCTGTTCCTTAAACTATTAAAAAAGATAGGCCGATCCTTTGGATTTGACACTTGGGACAGAGTTTTTGTGCCTTTTTAATTGCTTTCCAGACTGGGATCATTATCCTTAAGATTTCCCACTTGTAAGACTGAACTCCTCCCATTTTACGAAATGTTTAGAGGTCTTAAAAAACCCCAAACTAACACATGAACTTTCCTTGTATTAATTTTTCACTGACCTTGGTGGAGTCAAAGTTTGTCTCTGAAATATGCGGAGGTGATCACAATGGAAATGAGCTCATAACAGATCTGAAGGGTTTTTTCAGAAGTGGCATCGCAGAGTGGGCTGGAGGGACAAGCATATTATTCTCAAAATATGTAAGAAACTCAGCTCACTGAAAGGCAACATTTTCCCCAAGCTTTTAATAGTCTGCTGCTTAGGAAATTGCACAGGTTTAAACCCTCCCCATCATGTTTATTCTTTTAGAAACATTGACAGAGGCATTTAACTCTGGTGGCTTTTACTATCAATTATTATGTCTCTTGTGTAAGATCTGGTCTCTGAAGTCATCACTAGGAAGAGGTAGGAAAAAAAATCTAATAGTGGGCAGATTTTTTATGTCTGTGTCACTCAGATTTATGATATTACAGCTTCTATATGCAAAAGATGCATCTTTTATGGCAAGATAGCTCTTCTAATGTCTTGAAGTGTCCTGAACTCATTACAGCTTTTGACTTGTTCCAGCCTTCAGATTAAAATGGTTCAGGTTACATCATTTTAAACTGCACAAAGGGTCAAGAGACCGTATCATTTCGATGAGGCCACACTTCATTTGCTTTGGCTCGGGGAAGCCAGAGGATGAAATACATATTAATACTCACAGTTTGAAAGAAGGATTGCAGCCTTGGTATTGCAATGAAGTGAAACGTTTCATACATGAGGCAGCAAAACAGTCACTGGATTTTTGCCAGTCTGAAGGAGATGGAGAGGAAGAGACAACGTAAAAAAATATAAATAAAAAAATGCACCTGGTACCTAATTTTTTTAAAAAAAAGTTTTCATTATGGGGAAAAGCAATATTTGTTTTTTGCTTTATGAAGTTGAAATCAGTCCATTAAGAGGGTGGGAGAGAAGATTAATAGATAAATTCAGCATACTGACTCCTTCATATACTTAATGGGCTTCATTTTACCTAGGTGATAATCTGCATTTACACTGACAATGAGTGGAAAGGGAGGAAGAGAGGTTAAATATGTGGTATGGGGAACAAAGTTAATGAAAGCATATTATAGGATTCTACAAAAAACCATATATTACTGTTCATTTAATATAGTCCTTGGGACAAATACATCCCTGGTATAATCTCATTAAGCTAATGAGATCACATCAGTGATAAATTTGGCTCTTGTATTGGAAGTTTTAAAATGGTGGTGGTATCATAGTTTCCTTCTCTGTTTGAATGCAAATGAGCATTGTAAGCCTGAGAAAAAAGAGAAATTTTAAGGGTGATGGAGACCAGTGAGATAGGGAGGATAGAGAGTAGAATATTGAGTTAATTCATTTTTTGCTCTCATTGCCGTTGTCCAAACATATAAAGGTTTCTAGCTTTGCATTCACTTTGTATGTGAAGGAACTGTTGCCATCTGAAATCCAGAGTCTTAAAGATGTAAGGTACCTGCCTCTCTCTAAGTAGTGCTGAGGTTCACCTTCAGCAGACATGGCAGACACCCTCAGTGTCATCCTCAGCTTCACTGATCTTAACTGTGCTTTAATATCTTGTCACCATTGGAGTGTCTAACATGCACACGGCTTGGATGGTGCCTCAGGTAATCACTGTGACTGCTGACCATCCCACAGCAGGTTTCCCAACTGAAACAAAAGCTTCCCATCCTATAAAACACGACTACTTAAATGCACCATTCCTCTGTCTCCTGTGAATATGATGCATAAAACACACATAGCATACTCTTCCTCTGTTGATTCCTGGTGTTTGTCCTTGACACTGTCATGTTCAGCAGTAACAAGCTGTATCCAAGTCCTTTCTTTGATGGCAGGACTTCAAACTGAATGTTGTGAGAGCTCCAGCCATTAAGCTGTTGGATTTTTATTTCTCGTAATTGATGAAGCAATTGTTGGAGCAGTTGTTGGAGCTGAGACTTGCACCAGTATCTCGGGTACATGTCTTAGGGACTGGGGGACAGCAGCTCCTTCCATCTGTGATCTAATGACGAGCAAAACATATTCCTTTAACTGGGAAAATGGCTTGGATCAGTAACATAATATTCAGCAACAAACTGCTAAGGGTAATCTCTCTAAAGCGAGTTCAGATTACTGCCTCTCTGAAGTTACAGGAGAGATTAGATTCAAGTCTCTGAAAGCACAGGTGAATGACCTAAGAGAGCATTTACTTGATGGCTTCTCTGTCTTCCTGTGGCTTCTCACTGGCATAGAAAACTAGACAAAAATGCCCTTAGAGTAAATTCATGGCTGACAATCTGTCTCACTGCAGAGGAGCATCAACCCTGTGCTTCACATGGATCATGTCAGTGTGACAGGAGCATCAGCACTGATTTTCATTATTATTCTGTAAAATTTGGATAGTCCTGCTCAGCTGTTTTTTGAGGTTTCTGGCTATCCGCATGTTTAAGGGAAAAGAGAATATATCTGCAGTGTAGCAATTCTCTGATTATTCCTGAACCAAGAAGCAATCCAGAGATTTCTAAGAGTTATGCCAGGAAATCAAATCTAGCTTTGGGGTTAGCTCAGTAAGATTCCATATAAAATAAATTACACTTCTGTGACATTTATCCTAAAACCTGCATGGTAATAATTCTTTACTATTTTTTAATTACTCTGCATTGCTCCTTTTTTTCTCTCAGTATACCTTTTAATAGTTTAAAAATCCCTGCAGGTTAGGGTGTTTTTTTTTTTTCTCTTAATATTTTCCCTTAAATATTTACAGAAATTTTCCAGATGAGATNTCATGACAATAATACAATACTCAAGACCTTAATAATCTTAATTTCATTTTTGCTATCACTAATAGTTCAGAGACATTCTCTGTTATGTATCTATATCTATATCTATATCTATCTCCCATTTTTCTGTTCAGCTATGTTTTGGTCTAGAGTAAGGCTGATTAAACTTTTAATGTCTATTCTTTGACTAATGCTGAGATGTCATTCTATTTTAATTCCAAAACTGACTGAAGTTTTCACCAAATATTTGGAGACTGATATGCTCTCACTAAAGATCATTGAAATATTGTGCTCTGATTCAGAACTGTATTTTTTTTATTCTTCTTTTAACTAAAAAACTTTAGAAATTAAATACAATTCTGAGACTATCAATGCTTTCTATAAGAATTTTTTAAAATAAAACATCCCTTTACCAGGGCATTTCCTCTTTTATTTTTTTTCCCCCATAGAAACAGTGTTTTCTAATGAAAGAATATAATTATTGGAAGCTTCTTATTCTACAACAGATCTAGTAAGGTGTTGTAAAGTGTAGAATTCAGCTGAAATCAAAGACGATCCTAATCTTTTCAGGAAGAATCTTGGCCCCAGGGAAGACTGCAGGGCAAGAGCAGGGAAACCCGGTGCTCCTCTGCAGGCAGGAAGGCTCCTGCCCGGACCCGAGTGGCATTCCACCTGATCCCTGTATCGGGTTTAAGGTACTTAAGTGAAAGAAACAAACAAACAGAAAAAGAGAGAAAAGGGCATTCTTGGAGCTCAGATAGTGATGAGAAGGGTAAAAGCATGCTATCACAATCCTGAGGGAGATATATTGTTACCCAAAGGTGGAGGTAAACAAAAAGTCTGGGTGGAATTTGTGTCTCTGAAATGTGTTTCTTTTTTTTTTTTCTTTTTCCTTTTGACATGGAGGCCCAGGGAGTTAAGAGCATGGGAAGGCTTTATTTTTCAGTCTTACTCAATTCAGCAGCGTTTGTGCGTTTAATTTCTTCACATAATAGATGCTCCATTTTAAATGCTTTAACATCTACAAGGCTCTCAATGTAGATGAATGAATGCTGCCATCATTCCAAGCACATCACTTTTATATCTTGTCAGACGGTTGCAGTTATTAACAGCAGCATTTAAAATTCACTTTCTTCCTTGAAGAAAGCCCCAGCTTTAAGACAGAACAAATTACAAGTAGTATGTATAGTGCAGCAGTGCTAAAACTGCTGTCAGCATCCCAACGTGGCCATATGTCTGACATAAAGTACACAAAAGAAAGTGTTGAGGATTGGAGCACAGGCTAATGATAAGTAGGCCAGTTAAACAATGAGCCTCTCAAGTGAGCAATATACATTCTGTTCTGTTTTTCTTACTTTGTGCTGCTTTAAATCAAAGTCCACAGGTCTGCTATTGCTGGGAGGTTGGACATGTTGTCTGCCAGTAAATAGGCCCTCTGCCAAGAAACTAGAGCTCACTCTTGGTAAAGGAAGAACATTGTTCACTAAAATAGTTTGTCTTTTGATGCCAAAGGAAATCAAATTGTAATCAAGGGCTGAGAACGGACTGAAGTCATAAAGGCTGGCTTGCCTCACACTTTGGCAGCCTCTCTTGTTCCCAGGCATATTAAATATAATTTACGTTTGCAGAGGGGAGAGGCTTTATTGAACTGGAAATTTGTTTTAAATAACACTTAAGTGAAACACTGTCAGAGGCAGCCAGAGATATACTTCTACTGTTATTTAGACTGCTGAAAATACAGAATATGTTCATGGTCTTCACTAGATTTGTTCTGAACTTGCATCTGTGTGAATGGATATTTTTGGTCAATGTTGATGAGACAATCGCATTTCCTAGGTTCTGGTCACACATGCTGAGTGAAAAGTTCATGATGAAAGGCTTACCTCAGTAAAGAAAATATTTATATGTTTTTTCTTCTATTTTATCATGCATGTGAAAATTCAGATTAACTATAAATAACAATATTTGGATGAAAACTAATAAAGTCATATAGGACAGTTAAATCAATTATATCCTTGATCTGCAATGTATGGAGTGAAATAAATTTTACTGATAATTCATGTTTTAAAATGTTAAAGTTTAAAATATGCACTTCATGGTTTCAGAATGTAACGTACGAACACCTCTAAATAAAAGAAAAATATGTGGGTTTTTTTTCTAAATGAAATTTATCTTTTGGAACAGTAAAACTAGCTTTTGTTTCACCATGGATTTAAAAACTAATTTAAAAATAGCCTCTCTCATGAAGTGATAATTCTACTTTTCAGCATCTTGTTCATAAGTAGCCAGCTAAGGAAAAGGTTGTTTAAATTTTTTGCACATTTTTGGATGAGATATTTTTCTTCTAACCTGACACCATAATGTAGGTTACATCTGAAATGTGTTTTACAGATTTGTACTGAGTCAAAGCAATGGAATCTGCCAACTAAAAAGTAAAAAGTAAAAAGTCTTCTATGAAGGTCTCATTTACAATCACATTCACTCCTTTGTGTTGCAGCTTTGTCACACTGCAAATAGCATTTGTCAGCAAAATAGTTTTAGTTGCATGTGTGCCCTGTAAAGGGAAACTTGGCCCTAGGGAAATCATAAGGTGTAATTAAACTACCAAATAAATGGTTGAGTAGCTGCTTCTTTAAAATGTAGGGATTTTTTTTTCTTTTGCTGTTTCAATCTTTCTGCTGGCAATACTATTGAAAAAGCACAGTTCCTCCTTAGAATGGAAATATTTAGATAAGTTTGAACAGCTCACTTCTCTTCAAGCAACAATTACATTTGAAGCAATTTAATATTAAGTCTATCAAAAGACTAGGACAGATCACAGACCTTGACAAGTAGTTTGGAGGTCTAAATCCATGCCTTGGTGCTTGAGAGACCAAGCAGGCGCCTGTCTGATCTGTTTCCTAAAGCTCTGCCCCTGTCTGTGTATGTATTTACCTGAGCTTTGATAATGCCTGGTATATAAATGACAAGCTTAATGCCCAAATTCAGTTGCCTCAGAGTAACCTGTAGCCTCATGACTAAGCTCTTTCTGGAGGCTCTTTTGAAAGTGGGTGTTGTTCCTGTCTTCTGTATAAGAGATCTAATTTGATTTGACTCAGGGCAGTGGGGCTTAATAAGCGACAAGGTGTTTGGGAAATGTGACCTGCATTTCTCACCATTGCCTGAGTCCATGTGTGAGTCTAACCTAAGGCACCTAAAAATAACTTGGTGGAAATTTAAACAAAACTGTCTTTTCCTGAAGATGGGACTCCCCTTTTCCAGAAAAAGAAGAGCTAAAATTTAAATGCCTTATTTTATGAACAAAATTACTTAGACTGTACTATTGGTACTCAATAATTTTATGGCAAAATATTAGTGGGTTTTTTTTTAGTGAAGAAACAAGACTAAATTACTGCAGAAGTTCTGGAAGTACCCTTACTTATCAATGGTTACATTGCAGCATAAAAATACCAGGACTATCAGCTGGAACCCATGGCAGCCCTTTCTCCCAGCTGCAATACACTTTTAGAAGATATATGATGAGGGCCAAGAAACTACAAAAGGCAGAAGGGTGACTGAAGAGGTAAATGCTTTGACACTAAGACACAAACTGAGCTTCCTGGCACTTTTGGCTGCCACAGGCACTCCCGAGGATTTGACAAATTGGTGGGTGCTTTTATCTGGTCCATGTCAGTGAACAATACCACGTGGTATCTGAGCATGAGCTTTTGAGACTAATTAAAGCAGGACATTGCTACAAAATACAATCAGAGTAGGAAATAACTGGAGAGACCTCAGTACATGTGTTCCCCTTAAGTGCATGCAGAAATTATGGTGCTGTGTGAGCTTGCCCCTGTAGTTCCTGTGCAGATCTGCAGCTCAGATTCTCTGTGAAGTCACAGAGATGCTCTGAGACAGCCCTGTGCTCTCTGAAGAGGTCCATGCAAGGAACCTTCCACAAAATTGCTTCAGGATTCAAGCCTGCCTGCCATGTTCCCTCCTCTAGCACAACACAATCCTGTATCAGAGTTTTAAAGCATTCTCTAACTTTCTGTTCCTTTTTTTTTCTTCCCTTTCAGTCAATGTGACATAGTGTATTCAGAAATTAATAGGAATATTTGTGTATTTTTTGAAATAGGAACAAACTTTAAAAGTTTTTACTTTTATATATAGATAGGTGCATAGAGATATTTATACTTTGGTTATATTTTCTGCTTTCCCTTTGTATTGTCTTGTAAACATATAATGAATATGATCCTTCATTTCTGAAAAAAAATAGGAGCTGGATGCTTAATTCAGGGGAAGCAAATGAAAGACTCATCTCTATAAAACTTTTTTCTTAAAAAATATTATGCTTTTGGAAATCTTTTTTTAAATACTCACATTGCAAACAAAATAGGAGCAGAGAGAATATTTCTACGTCTGAATTATCCCGTCCACTCACAACCAGGCTAACACTAAAAAACTGGCAGACAGAGATGAAGACAACTCAGCTGAGTGTGAAAATAAAAACATGTGAGAGGTTTGAAGCTTGCAGCCTGATACTCCCACTGTCTCACCATTACCTTGTCTGTAGATGCTCACTGGCAAATCAACCAGCAGCAGCCCATCATTTGTTTGGGAACTGAATGTCTTATGGTGTCTCTGCAGTGGGAAATTCCTCCTACTACTGCGGAAGACACTGAGCAGCCTATTTCTATCACTTTACACTCTTCGGTTGGACTTTTCGTTTTTCTTCTCAGAAGACCCAAAGGTGGTCAAGTCAAAGTTAACAGCTGTTGAATTTGCCATATGCTTTTTAGAGGAGATTTGAAAATAAATGTGTGCCAGAATTTGGTTAAGATTGTGATGAAGGCGTTTTGACAGAGAGATCCTCCCCCTAAACTTATTTCACATGCTAAGAGTTGGCAATATGGGAAAAGAGGGCTGGTGAGGTTAGAATTACTAGCCTGTCACCTTAACAAAGGACTTTTGGAAATGTATTGCCTCCTTGGGAAAGGGATTATCCTTTATGAGGTTTAGTGTCAGATAAAGCACAAAAGATGGTTAAACAGAAAAGTCTGTAAACAATATTTTGAGATTTGCAACAGTCACATTGATTATTCCATATTTCTAAATCAATCATCATTCCTACGTGAAGAAACTGTTTTTCAGCAGTCAGGCAATCAGGTGACACAGGCCCTGTAGGCATTCCTCTAATTAAAACCATTCAAAATTCCTGTGTGGATATATATTGGTGTAGATGGGCATATATCTGTATTGTGCCTAAAATTAAACAACTCTCTCTATAAACATCAAGTATAATTTAAAATAATTTTTCTTAATTAAAATACCATTCAGACTAAACAAATGTCTGATACTTCTGCTAGAGGAACAAACACTTTCCTTGTGTTTGTCTGAGCTGGAATTAAGTGAAATACAGCATCTCAAACAGGCTGCACTGCAAGTAACCAGTTCATACAATCTATTGAAACCATTAGCAGGGAAATTTTGGTTTTCATCTACTGAAAATCCAATGCCATGAAACAGTGGGAAAAAAAAAAAAAGAACAGCCTTACTATTCAATAATACAGGAAGCAGTCATCTTGATCACTGATGCAAATAATGGAATGATTTCAGCCAAAGTAAATTTAAACAAACAAATAAACAACTCAAGCTTAAAATCCTTACTCCAGATCAGGTGCTTGTTCAAGAAATGTCAGAAACCATGTCAGACAAAGCATAAAAATTCAGGAGACTAATTTTGAAACATGCTGTCAAAATCAAATATGAAAGACTATTCAAAGGCAAATATATTTGTTCACTGAGATGAATTATAATACTGGCTATTCAATTTCTTGTTCAAACTCAAAGGCCCTAAAATAAAAAAACCTAAACTCAATGGTGATTTCTTTGCCCACAAACATGGAAATAACTTTAAAGATACAAATTGTATCCATTCAATCACTTTCCCATGAATATTTTCATCTTTAAATGCTATTATTTGATTGCTAACTCCTCAATTGTGATGAATCTGGATGATAAATAGAAGTCTGAAAAAAAAAAAAAGGAAATTTTAGCAATTTTACCCACTCCTGCCATCGTAAAAGGTAAATAATATTAAAAATATTTTAAAAAAACCTCTAACATAAATACTGTGATCCACAATATTTATGTTTATTTGTTATATATAATATATATTATATATGTTATAATATGTTTATTTGTTAACAAAAAATGAATGGTACCAGTTTTAGGATACTAGACAGAAACCCTTGAATGATATCCACAGACACTTTATGCCTTTCTCTATGATCATATAGACTATTGAATATCTTCTTATTGTGTAGAAGACATTTGTAGTTTACCTCATGCTGTGCAGTTCCACAAGAAGACTCAAGGAAAAACAAGCTCAGAATTCAAGGAAAAAGCATAGTATGTTTTTTCTACTTTATCAAGAAAAGATGAATAACTGTTGTGTACCTAATATGCAGAGACATCTTAGTATAACAAGATACAGCTTAACTCCTAGAGTCCTTGTTATTTAATCCATTTAGTTCTGCCCAGGGATCACATGAATTTATGGAAACCCCCTGCTACCCTCTTTGTTGACTTCCATCCCTGCTGGGAGATTCCCATCTGCTGGGAAGCAAAAGTCTGTTCTGAACTTTACCTCATTTAACAGAATGCCACATGTAAATCCAACTTCTTCATTTATTACTTTGACAGAGCAGATGGCAATGGGCTTTTAAAAGACTGTAATGTTGCTTAAAACTAGCTATATTTGTAGAAATAATAGTTTTAGCTGCTTAGATTCTAGTGCTTGATTTTTAGGAAGAGAATCTGACACAGGCAATTAAATTTTTGAGCCATCAGTACTTAGTGATGCATCATAATTTAGCTGTTTTCAGAAAATCATATTGTGACCAAATAATCATTCATTAAGACAGAAAATACTTTTTAAATGGAAATTTGAGATTCGTGTTTGGTGGCTGATATGAGTGACTAGTTTTCTAATAGCCTTAATCACTGGAGTATTTCTTTACTTGTTCATTTAAGCCCATTAATGAAAACGTAAGATGTTAAGTCTAATATCTACTAACCCTTGATGACTGTTTTGACTTCCAGCATTGTCCTATAAATAACTGTGAATGACATGCACTGAAAATCAAAGAGTATTATTTCACTGTGATTAAAGAGAACAGGTTCACCCAAGAGTTCCTTTTCATCCAGTAAGACCACAGAGAAATTCATTGTTAGTTTGAGTCAGATGTAATGTACTTCAAAATGACTTGTCCTTAAAAATCTTACTTTAAATGCATAATGNATCTGGATGATAAATAGAAGTCTGAAAAAAAAAAAAAGGAAATTTTAGCAATTTTACCCACTCCTGCCATCGTAAAAGGTAAATAATATTAAAAATATTTTAAAAAAACCTCTAACATAAATACTGTGATCCACAATATTTATGTTTATTTGTTATATATAATATATATTATATATGTTATAATATGTTTATTTGTNAGTCCTTGTTATTTAATCCATTTAGTTCTGCCCAGGGATCACATGAATTTATGGAAACCCCCTGCTACCCTCTTTGTTGACTTCCATCCCTGCTGGGAGATTCCCATCTGCTGGGAAGCAAAAGTCTGTTCTGAACTTTACCTCATTTAACAGAATGCCACATGTAAATCCAACTTCTTCATTTATTACTTTGACAGAGCAGATGGCAATGGGCTTTTAAAAGACTGTAATGTTGCTTAAAACTAGCTATATTTGTAGAAATAATAGTTTTAGCTGCTTAGATTCTAGTGCTTGATTTTTAGGAAGAGAATCTGACACAGGCAATTAAATTTTTGAGCCATCAGTACTTAGTGATGCATCATAATTTAGCTGTTTTCAGAAAATCATATTGTGACCAAATAATCATTCATTAAGACAGAAAATACTTTTTAAATGGAAATTTGAGATTCGTGTTTGGTGGCTGATATGAGTGACTAGTTTTCTAATAGCCTTAATCACTGGAGTATTTCTTTACTTGTTCATTTAAGCCCATTAATGAAAACGTAAGATGTTAAGTCTAATATCTACTAACCCTTGATGACTGTTTTGACTTCCAGCATTGTCCTATAAATAACTGTGAATGACATGCACTGAAAATCAAAGAGTATTATTTCACTGTGATTAAAGAGAACAGGTTCACCCAAGAGTTCCTTTTCATCCAGTAAGACCACAGAGAAATTCATTGTTAGTTTGAGTCAGATGTAATGTACTTCAAAATGACTTGTCCTTAAAAATCTTACTTTAAATGCATAATGCAGGCTTTAAAAATAACTTGAAAACTCAAAGCCAGCCACTGGGTTTTCTTGTATAAGGCACATAATGGGATAGGGAACATCAAGCACAATCATAATACCCTGGGCTTGAAGACTACAAATAATATAAATTACTTCTCCTCAAGATCCAGTCTAATAGTTTGTCTGTTTGTTTATAATTGATGACATCTGAAAGTTTTTTAAGTCCTGAAAAAGGGAAGTAAACCTTACATGTCCAGTTCTGACTGTGCTTTTCTAACTGAGAAGATCACCTAACTTGATGCTCCATGAAATCCAAAGAGCCATCCAATACAACTGAGATCTCTGGTTATGTCCACCTTGGCTCTGAACCTTCTGATCATATTGTAAGTAAGCATTATGGCCAAAGGGCTCTTTGGGTTGTTTGCCCAAAAGCATTTGTGGTCTGTCACGCAATCGTTGTCATCTTGTGTGGCTGCTTCAGGGTGAGACCTCATATGAAGTGAACGTGTGCTCTTTGGTCTAAATTAAACAAATACCTCCAATATGCACTTCCTTAGTTCAGTGTCAGGTGTTTTAAGGTATTTCTGCCTTGTGCATATGCTTAGGCCTTAATGTCAGATACCATGATTCATAATAGGTTTTTGCTTTTCTGATGATAAATAACAGTGTTTAGAAACGAGGCTGTCTGTCCCCAAAGGGCTTTTGTAATGAACTGCACAGGCCTCCTCTGCAACTATGCTGGGCAGACTTCTGTGATACAACACACAGCTTTTTATTGATCATCTGGAGAACATTATACCAGGAGGGGTTTGTCTCTCAGTGTAATTTCCTTTAATATATATTGTACTGTATTTAAAATTTTAGTTCAGATAATGGAACTTTCCTAAACTTTACCATCATGCTGATTTTTCTTGAGTTTAGGTGCAGATATTTTCTAAGATTCTTGAGTTAAAGATTAAAACCTAATGTTCATCTCCTGTATGAAAAAAGCCCTGGAAGATAATTCTGGTAGCAAATTATTTTGCAGTTATTTTCTGCAATAAGATATGAGGAAAAGTTATGCATCAGAGTAAAAACCAGAGAGCCTTATTTGATAAATCCCCTGAGGAAAATCTAGGGAAAATTGGAGCCAGGTGTGGGTAGTCCTGCTTTGGCTATAACCTCGGGAACACATCTCAGTCCTTTCAAGCAGCTCCAATGGAAAAGGGTATTAGTGATCTTCTCTGCCAACAAATGTGATAGGAAATCACAGGATAATTAGTGGCTCTGTCTAACATAATCTAGTTGAGCAACTGGGCTGCACTGGGGGCAGTTTAGGTAGCTTGAGGGTCTGGGGCCCTGGAGAAGAAAGGCATCCCAGTCCTGCTGGTGCAAGCTCCGCTGGTACGTACACACACATGGCTCTCGCTGGTACAACATAACTGTGGTGGGTTTGAGACAAAATAAAAATACTTGTCTTTTCCTGCATTTGTGAACCTACAGACTGAACTTTAGAAAAAAAGTTGTTATTATTCAGTAGTTAAAAAAAAAAAGTGAAATCAGGACTTTAGGTTTGTTTCTTAAATTGTCCAGGATTGCACTTGTCTGTTTCTTTGTAATTGGTACTTAAAACAAATACAAAAAATGTAGAACATATTCTTTACCAAAAAGGAAGACTATAATCAGCCATGAAGGTTACCACTGTGTGGAATTTAAAGAAAAAAGTAAAGAAAATCCCCAATATGATTGCACAAGAATTTGAAAAAACCCCCGTGTTGGGGGGGAAGCCAGATGCTTCCTTTTTTCAAAGGATGTGTGTAGGCGATTTATGGTATTTTGGTAATTCTGACCATTGTCTGACTATGTGTCTGTGTGTCAGTAGAAGTCTAAACAAGGAAAGTAATCACTCTGTGTACAAGTGGTTAAAATTCACGGCTAGCAGGGAGCAGATTGCAACAGGAAAGCCCCCAGCCTGTCCATCTACCAGTACCCTACCACCAGCAGAGCTCCTTTTATTCCAGCTTCTCCCTATGGTTGCCTTCAATTCTTTTGCAAATCTTTCTCTCCCCTCACAAATTTATAGCCCATTGATGCTTTTCTGTGGGCGGCTTGAAACATCTGGGTAGCAATCTTGCAGTCTGTGTCCTACACCCTTCCCTCCAATAGTGTGGGTGAGGGGCTGCTACCAAACCCAAAGGAAGAGTGGAGCTGGTTAACTTGTCCATGCCCCCAGTCAGGGGCCAGGGGACGTGGAGGAAGGAGCTCAGGGGGTTACTTTGTCAGTCCCAGAAAAGCACTCGCAGCAATTGTTACACCACGTGTCATTAGGCTGGTTTGGTTTGGGTGATGCTGATTTCCTCCTCCTGGGCGTCAGCCCCTTCCCTACCACTTCTACAGGAGGTTTTGCAGTAGGTTCAGTCTGAGGTGGTTGAGTTCACACATTGCTGGTCTCAATCTGGCAGAGCAGGAAACGTCTCAAAAGGGCACACACAATTACTTTACAGGAGTTTTACATTTAAATTAATTTAGTGGGTTTTAATAGACAGTATCGCTTTCCCCCAGAGTTTTAAAAAATTAGATAGCTGGGATCAAGCTCTCTAGTGGACTCTAAATTTAGATATTTTAGAAGAAATGTCTGTATTTAATTTATTTGAAAAGCTATGTCTTTTATGGAAGATGTTTTGGGTAGGATAACCAGGAGAGAGAAAAATGAGTAGAGAGAACTTTTCCTCACTTTTTCCTAGGTAGTACAATCACTCTAGGATATTAAATTAGAAGGTTTACAGTTGTAATAAATACTGTTTGGGGTTTCCTTTTGGTTTTGTTACCCTTGTGTGGATATTTGAGGGTTTAGGCAAAGAAAGAGCATATTTGTATTTATGTTATTCAGTGAGTAGCAATGTGTTGCTAAACGATACAAGCTAAGTCAGAGTTACGTAACTGATGTCTCTTGAACCACCAAAATTCAAGTTCAAACTAAACCAAAGTTTGTTTAACTTTCTCATTGTTAGGCCAGTCAAATACTGCATGCTGTGTTCTTCCTTGCTACATGCAAGGGCAGCAAGTGCCACTACTTACAGACCTTGGTAAATTCTCTGCAAGATTTTACTCCTGATCTTGAATACTACTGCCATTTTTGTATATCAGGGTTAGGCACTTAATTTCCATAAATGATGCTGGTTTTGTTGACATTATGTTCTATTTTATAGCCACTATCTGAATTTTTGGAAAATTTGCACAGATATAGAGACTCAAGCCAAAGATTGAAAGATGTCAAGCAACATATCAAAACTTGCTCACTCAGATGGGTTCTCTGATACCTTTTCTGCAACTTTCAACCTTAAAAAAAAAAAAAAAAAAAGAACAGGGATGACAAAAAGCTTCATCTCTCACTGTTTTGGATAGTATTGGCCCTTGCTGAAATTTCTTCCTGGCTTAATAACACCTCGACACCAGGGTGACCGGTTTCATGCAATTGTGCTGGGATAATAGGTCTGTGACCTCAAATGACACGCTTCAGATGCACCCAAGTGGCAAAGCAATAGTAGGATGACATACCAATTTTTATTACCTGCAGAACAGTAAATATACCAGGTGATGAGGTTGAATCACAGTTGGTATGGGTGGGAAACAAACTTGTGGAAAAACATATGAACGTGTCTGACCCATTAAGATATAGCTGCTTTTCTTCAGTGTGTACTAAAGAATAGTGATGGCTATTAGTCTACTTTTATTGAGAGACTACTGGCAGGTGCTATAAGTCTCTCCAGAGAGCCTTGATGCAAAAATGATTAACTGACTGAGGCAGGAGTTTGAGTACACATACAATTATTGAGTGTCACTGCAGTGCAGACAGTGTATACAGTATTACTTGTGTTGGAAAACTGCTTCGGCATCAAGTATTAAATACAGAGAACACAGCATTAAAACTCATTCTAAAGTTCCTGCTTTCAGAAAGAATGATCAGTTTTCAGTCATTCTCAGAACAGACAAAATTACTGAGAAAATTGTCTGTCTCTAAAGAAAATGTGCATACACAAATGCTAAGCAAAGCATTACTTTGTGGAGAGTAGGATGGTGTTAATTTTGAACAAAATGTAAGTTATATTAAATAACATGACAGAAAATCTGATTTTTAAAAGTATTTTTATAGAGATGTGTTTTCACACTTCAATATTATAATTATATTGTCGAAAACACCAAAAACAACCCAACCGTAACAGGCATTTAGATTATGTATCAATTTCCTGCCCAAACAACTCCTGTAAAATCTTACTAGCAGTATATTTTTAGTGCTAATCAATTAATAAAAAATCGTTTTCAAGGTGTATAATTTATTTATTTAGCAGCTATAAACTACACATGGATGGATCCATCTATTAAGAGAAAGAAGAGGTGTATGTTTTAGTACTGTGTCAAAAGTCTTCTCTGAATTCCTGCAGCATGCATATTTCATTGATTGGCATCTGTCTGCACTTAAAACAAAGGGGAAAACAAAGGGAAAAGAATTCCCTGTGGCACATCCCCTGAGGACTGGGGAATTTCTTTCTTTTATCTATTGTGGATGTAAACACTACATTTCACCCAACCAAACTAAAGCTTTTGCTCCTGAAATTAGAGATGCTTTGCACTTCTTGTCACATCCCAGCTCTCTGTGAAGAGAGGTCCTCTAAGGAGCTTCTGCTTATCTTGTTTTACTTTGAAACCTGTTCAAAGGAAAGAAGAAAGATCCCACTTAGCCTAGTTAGCCTGAGACTAGATCATTTGCTTTGCTTATGGAAAGGCTTCCCTTTAAAGATAAGAGCCCTCAAAATGTATCAGATAATTTGAGTTAAACTTTTGGGTTGTATGTCTTACTGTCGGTCTAAGTACTTCCGTGGCTGTCTGCTCTAGCATGTGAGCACATCACTGTTACTCAGTTTTGTCATTATAACACCCCAGTGAGATAAGAAAACGTCTTTATTTTGTGCCTGGGGAACTGAATCACAGTGTAGGTGAATAATTTCGCCTGAAGTCAAATGGAAACTCTGTGGGAAGCTCTGTGGTTGATCCAGGATACTAAAACTAGGTCGGGTGTCCCAGAGCTGAATTGTCTTCACAAAAACAACCTTTCTCTTTATCTTTATCAGCTGTACCAAAACTTAGTAAGTGCTTTTTATTGAGAATTGTGATCAAGTCATGCACAGACCTGAATGAGCATCAGTGCTGGTTAGGTATACAGCATTTTTAAAATAGTACTCACAGTATGTACATGTACACTTTTGTAAACCGTGCATTCTTTAAAGTGTGACTACATATTAAGGAAGTAGACATATGAATACATTTTCATGGCTTCTAAGGCAAAATAATACATTCCTTTAAAGTTCAGATAAAAAATGATCAAGTTTTTTTCAGATTTTTTGAGATAAGAATACGTAATTATTTACCATGATTCAGCAGATTCACCTAACTTACACTGCAATCATGGGATGATTTTATTACTGAATTTGCACTGTTTAAATACATTAAAATACATGGTCTCTGCATTCTGGGACCAAAATGAAAGTATCTTGTCTAGTGAACAGGAGGAGGATATGGAGTGATTATCCCCTCTACCTATAAAAGACAGTGATAATGCGATTCTGGACTAACCTTTTATGTACACTTAGCAAGAATTGGTTCAAGCTAGGATCAGTTCTTCAGTGGATCAGATTTGGGGCTTTTTTTATTTAAATAGGACTTGGACATAATCTCTGGCAATCCTTGAATTTAGTTAAGAGAAGGTATCTAACATAAGATCTTTGTTTCCCCCAAGTCTGCTGCCTGCAGCTACAAGTAGCAGTGGAAAAGGGAATGACAGGATTTTTACTGAGAGAATGACAGCAGAGCAGCACCATCGTGCAGAAGCCTCCTGTCTGTGTAAGTGGCACGGAGAGGGGGAAAGTGCAGTCTCTGTTCCCTCCGCGGGTGCACTGGGGAGGTCACCAGTGTCTCAGTGTGTGCTCACTGTGGCTACTGCTGATGCTGTGCTTGCCACACTAACACTAAGAGCCTGTATGGTGGAATACACAAGGTGGTGCCCAAAGGTGCAGGCATCCCCTTGGAAGTGTCATAACACTGCAGGAAAGGCTGGGAAGCAAAGTTAACTGCAGGCATTTCTGTTCCAGAGTGGGGAAGGATTTGGAATCTCCATCATCAGAAATGGTGATACCTTTTGATAGAAGCAGCACAAGTGTAGTGATACTGCCTGGGGTGTGTGTAGGCTTCATGTAGATGTGCATATGAACATATAATGTGTATATTTAACTCATATGAATATTTATAAATATTTATATATGTTGAACTTTGCTTTATTTTTTTTCTTGTACTTAGAAAAACAAATAGAAAACGGATAGATCTCCGCTGCCTTTGGAATCTCACTTGCTCAGGTTAAAAAAAAGTTATTTCATCATCATCATAAGATAAAAATTATTTTTTCATAATAACAATAAGATAAAAGTTATTTCAATTGTAAGTGAACGCACTTATACTTGAGGCTGTAAGTGAAATTACATTTCCCCATTGTTTTTTCTGTCAAAAGAAAATTGGTTTGTGCTAGTAGATAGGAAGTAGTTTTAACATCCAACAGACTGACAGTGACAAGGGTATTGTAAATTTTTGATAAATGAAATATTGCTTTCTTAGGCTATTTTCTAACATTAGGTAATGTGATCTTGTTTCTATCCTTGCCTGATGGCATGAAAATTTTTTTGACTTAGTTTATTTACATTGACATTGTTTAGTGTCTTATGTCTTTTGTCTAGTGGCTTCTATGCATTTCCATCATCTTTCTGGGACAATTTAGATGGCACAAGCTGAGATTCCTAACACAGTTCTGAACATGGCTTAAACTCAGCTGATAACTGAGCACTACACAACTCCTCACTTACTGCCCCCTCAGTGTGATGGGGTGAGAAAATTTGTGGGCCAAGATAAATGCAGTTTAATAACTTACAAACAACAATAACAATAATAAGGCAGAAAAGAGTAAAAATAACAAAGACAGATAAAAATAAAACCAAATAAATACACATTATACCATGAAAACAGTTTCTCAACACCAGCTGGCCCATGCCTATCCAGGTTCCAAGCAGTGCCCCCCAACATCCACCAACCTTCCCACCCAGTTTTCCTGCTGAGCACATCATCATGTTATAAGGGTATTGCTTTGGTCAGCTGGGGTCAGCTGTCCCAGCTGTGTTGCTTCCCAGCTCCTTGTTCCCCACCCCCAGCCTGCTCACCGGTGGAATGATATGAGAAGCAGAAAAGGCCTTGACTCTGTCTAAGCCCTGCTTAGCAATAACAAAAACATCCCTGTGTTGTCAACCTGTTTTCAGTACAAATCCAAACATGGCCCTATGCCAGCTATTATAAAGAAATTTAGCTCTATTTCAGCCCAAACTAGCACAGTGGCTTTTTAAGCAATATGGATTGCTTAAATCCAAAATGCAATTGCAAAATGCAAAATCTACACAAGTAATGCAGAGACGCTGTGGCTGTTGCCTCAAGGAGCTTTAACTTTTGATACTGTAATAATTTCCTCCTCAATCTCACCCAAATTTTTCAAAATACTGAGGGCTTTGGATAGTTTATGATTGCATCATCATATCTCACAGTACTTCCCAGGTAAATAAATTTACCCACAACAAACAGTGAATAATTGTAACAGGTGATACATAAGACTTAGCAAAATCAAACACTTCAAATGTAACAGTAAGACACTATGATATTTCTGTGTACATCAAGCCTCAGTTCTGAATTACAGCATTTGTTTTCTCAAGAGTTGAAATTTAGTTACTGAATTAACTTTGCCTAAGCTCCCTGTTTCTTGACAGTGTGGAGAAATTTACAGTGCTGTCAACAAATGCAGTAGATTTTTATCATCTTTAAATATGAAACATTTGTATAAACCTTCAAGTTTTTAAATGTATACTTATTTTTCTCTTCTACATCCCTACAATCAAAATAGATATTAGACTATGTGTTCCATAATGACATGATGAAGGAGACCTGAACAATTGCAATATGCCATTTTTACGCTAGTTAAGGCTCTGATTCAGCAAATAAAGTAGAAAACATAGTCTGGAGGTAATACACAGAATCATATTACTCTTCAGAGATATTTCTGAACAGATTTGTTTAACCTCTTTTGTCTACGAATAAAGTCTACAAACTTTGCATAAATATTCAAAGTTCTCGAAAGATGGAAGGGAAGAGTTAGAAGGGAGGCTTACCCAGCACAAAAGAAAAATTACATAAGAATTCCTCCTGTGCAGCCACTAGATACCAAAACCTCTCATGCAAGAGTGATTTACTGTGGGAAAAAATAAGAAAGATTGTGTGTATAATTCAGAGTGTTAGCTGAGTTGTGGCTCAGCTTCAAAGCCTTCACACTTCCTTCCCTCTACTTTTTTTTTTATTCTACAGCTTTTTTTCCCAGTGAAAACTGCCTTTCTCCTTCAACTGTGTTTTAATCTCTCTTCTTGGATAGTTTAATGATCCCCAAAACAGAAGTTTTTGATCTTCTGTATTAGATTCCATGTAATTATCAATGTCTTGCTTGGCACTGTTATAGATCTCTGCTGCACTGGACTGAAAAGTGCTGAATTACATTCAGAGGATGATTTTCATTGTCCTGAAACAACAGAGGGTCATGTGGTAGCATACTAAACTAAAGAAAACAAACTAAAAAATTTAGCAAAATACATAACATAGCTTCATGTAGTAACTTTGCTGCTGCAGATGGACCTGGCAGGATGCCCAAGCAATTGTCGCCAAAAAGATTTTTCTGGCTTTTCTTAAGTCAAATAAACCAGCTACTGAAAGAAAATTGTTCACTTCTTAGAGAACAACATCAGAATAATAAAGTGGGTAATATCATGATAAGCAAATATGATTTTTCCCCCATTTACATCTTAATAGACTTCAGCATCTTCAAGGTTAGCTTAGGGGATTTTTTTTTGTTGGGGGAGGAAGCAAACTGAGAAAGATTCAAGGCCTTTTGGAGATGTGAGAGCATTTTCTGGTTTTTATCGGTGATTTGTAGCAAAGGACAAACTAATGAATGTGTAAGCATGCAACCATGACAACAGTGCAAGAAGAAAAAGCCTCATTACCCACAAAATTACTGAAATTACTGTTCTCATAGGTTTCAACTGAAGAGATGCTGTTTTCCCTAGACTCAGCTTCTGTTTTTTGCCCAGACTGCGGACCTTTAAAAACTTTTCTTCACTTTTCACTTTTCTAATAAACACTTATCCACGCAGCTATGCCCATCTTGAAACTCACATGTGGGATTGCAAGGAGTAGAAACCTGCCTTGAAAACTTAAGTTGTTTAGTTACTAATCCTGGGGTTTGGCAGCATCTGCAAAACTCACTCAGGATGCTGTGCCAAACTGGGAGCCATGCAGATGTAGGTTCTCCACTGTTAATCCCCAGCCTGTCTTGGCAGAATGGTTTCAGGTAAGTCTGCAGGCTGACATGGTGTCTTTGTTGCACTGCAGGCATGTGCTTTTCTACAAGTCCTGCCTGCATTCTAACCACTTCCCTGTATGAATGTGGAGACCAGAACTAAATGTAGCACTTGTAGGAAATTCTATGAAGATACATTTCAGAGAAAAACCGTTTTTCTGCCTCTTTTATTTTCTTTCTCTTTTCTTCCTACTTGTCTTTTCACTCTATCTCCACTCCATCTCCATATTTTCATTCAGCTGCACTGACATTATCAGACTTTGGTATACCTTCATTTAATCCTAGTCCAATAAAATTCCCTGGCTGCCTGTACTCTACACCTGTGAGGTGAATAAAGCATGTTATCTTCCAGGCTATAATTCAAAACCTTAAATAAATCTCTGAGCAACAGTGATCCCTGCAGTAAATCACTGTCATGGTCTCTACAGGATAACACATTGTCATTTAGCATTAGACTTTGTTTACTATATGGACTGCTCCTCATTTGTACCTTGAGAATCCCATAGTTCAAGCACCAGCTGTCAGTAATGAGAGTTAAGACATTTAGCTCATTGCTGGTCATCTCAGTAACTTCATGTCTTTCCTGTAAATGGTTGCCAAAAGAAAAGGTTATGAGTTGCACAGTAATAAGGTCATAGGACACGTAAGGACAGCAATACAAAGGGGAGGAGAACAATAGCAAGGGCAACTGGGATAGATGAAACAGTAAAAGTTTGCTTGAGAGAATAACATCAGTGCCAATGACATCAAGAGGAAATGGGAAACAGTCATGAAAAGGGAAAAATAGATCATTAGAAGAAAAAGGCAGTGTTGGGCATAGAAAAAAAAAACAGTACAATGTTTAATTAAACCTAGGTTACACATCTAGTCAAGACACTCTTCAAAATGTAAAAAAAAACCCAAAACTGTTTAGATATCTGCATTTCACAGCTGACACTTTATTCCAGTTAAAATTAAAGTAAACAAACAAAACAAATAGATCTGCATTACTGTTTTGCATTCTAGGTTCTGAATTACAGAGGTCCAGTAGATCTCAAATGGAAGAGTACCCACTGCATTTTACCACAGGCCTGAGCAGGGGTTGTGATTGCTTAATGTAGATAACCTAATATTGTGAACTGCATCAAAGATATAGTAGCATAGTCATTTAAGGAGAAGTTTGTGTAATAACATTTGTCACTGTATTCTGCAATATAAAAGAAGAAGTATATTTCAACTTATTATGCTGTAGTTCTCTCTTGAGATACAAATCAACTGAAGTTTCAGTTCAAATAAATCTTCTCCAAAACCTTTAGAGGCTTCTCTGTTCCACCCATACTCCTCTCAGTTCAATTCCATTCTTGATTATCCTCCAAAACCTATTCAGTTATGCTGATTGTTAAACATCCTTTCCCCATTTACATCGTTGTCAGCCTTACCACAGCAGGACCATTTGTCGTCCTTTGCTGTGCTTTCGTGTTACCATCCCTCCTCTCCTCTCCTCTCACCACTGACCTTCACCTCCTCCAATGACTCTGACTTCTTTTCTCCTGTCAAAACTGCCCTCCCTGTTATTGCTACCTGATGAAATTTTGATTGGATTTGGATTGGAACCTCTGCTAGGTGTCAGGTGAACCTGAAGTTTTTCTGTTAATCTCTAAAAGTTCCTGAGTCCTTCTACAGTGCATTTTGACTTGGAAACAGTAAGAAAACTTGAAGAATTTCTAGTTTTTTGTACTATTTTGATAAGATTTGGAATGAATAATCATCAGAGGGGAAAAGTACAGGAAAATAAGATCAAAGTTCTAAGGTGAAGAAGTGAAAGCAGGAGGACTTTTGTTTGATTTTTTTTTTTCTCTCTCTTTTCATTTTCCATGTCCTCTGAATTTTCCTCACACCTTCTTTTCCCTGCCATAGAAAGTCTAAATGAATTGATGTGTCATCATGTGGCAGCTCACAAGTGTGGGAATCCAGATCCTGTCAGGTTGCAGGTATACTGAGCTACTCCCAGAAGTGAACAACACAGATTTTCCTACTGTGCAGTTACAGCAAAGGGGTTTGGGGACATCTCTGTGGGATGTCATGATAATTTTCTCTTCCAGATAACTGTCTGAAGTTTTAAGCAGTCTTGAGAGGTTAAGGATAGTTTTGTTTAGGAACAAAAATATACAAGATTTTTATTTTTTCTGCCTCCATTTCTCTGTCTTTGGACACAAAACAGGGCACAACTGAACTTTTTTCTATACATGGAGCAGTATGGAATCACAGGGAATCCCTAAACCAACAGGATGTGCAACAGACTGGCATGTCCAAGCAGGGTGCTCCTACCCTCTAGCTGTAAAGGGAGTGGGAACTGGATAGTGCAGGAAAGCCTGGGAAGCAGTTATGCTCACCCTCATAATAAGAATGAAAATGAAAGAGCTTTTCTTAATCCTTTCACCTGAATAGGGACTGGCAACAATTTTGGTTTTTATTTTTATTCTCCTACCAGTGCACGAAAGTCCCTTTGCTCCTCTGTTCTGCTTAAATCAAGAAGCCAGGCAAAGGTCACCAGTTTTATGAGCTGCATCACTCTTAGAGGGCAGACCTCTTCAGAAAAAAAAAAAAAAAAAAAAAAAAAAAAAAAAAAAAAAAAAAAAAAAAAAGATTGAAAGCCAACAGGTGAAAATAATCAAGATTTAAATCCTCTCTTAATGTGGTAAATTCTGTGGGTCAAGGTAAGGCAGCACTGAAATGGGCAGACGTGGAAGCTCACATTTCCCCAGGGTGTGACTAATGCAACTCTAAAACAACACACATGATCCCAAAGTATTAAAGCACTCATAAAAGAGCACTCCTCTGAGTATATGAATACTGTGTGAAGTGTGTGTCTACTTTATGAGATGTTGTTTCTTAGTCAGGCTGCCTCAGTGTGGGATATCCCGGTGCTAATGCACCTATCTTTCCTTTTCTCTGTTTTGCAATTCAAATGTACTAAGTGGATTATCCCCTAGCATTTTTTTGATCTGTGGGACAATATTTCTGTTCAACTCTTTTTTTTTCTGGAAATAATGGAAAAGACAATCTGGGTTCTCCTTATTTAATTCTATCTGAGTACTGACAAAATGCAGAAATGTACTGCACAATAAATACATTTGCAACAGGAACAAGTGGTACTTTTCCATCTCTAGATAGGTGGACACTGGTTAATTGACAAGATATTTCACAAGAAGCTGAAATTACCAGCCAGATTTGCTTCTGACCCATGAACTGATATTTCAGGTTTTCCTTTCAGGTACACTGAAGCTGTGCCTTTGAATTAAACGGAGTTAGCAGTGTGTGCAATAAATTCCAACAGCAGTCCTTCATGTTTGAACTAAAAGAGAGAACACAGGTTGGTGGGAATTTTGTGTAGCAAGGAAATTAAAAAAAAAAAAAAAAAGAAAAGAAGAAAAAGAAAAAGAAAAAAAAACAAAGCCTGGCCTTGCTGTATAAAATTCCACTTCAAAAAAGAAAACCCAGAAAGTGAGTAGTTTGTTACAATCAAGCGGAAAGTCAACAGAGACTCTTGAACTTTTCCTGTTTTTGTTGTGTCTAATGTCCAGCAATTGCTTCAGACTAATAGTCAGTTTCTCAGGGTTACATTAATACTTCAAAGAATTTGACCAAGCCACAACTGAAAAATGGATTTTCCTTTTGAAAGTGTTGATGGCAAGTTTGATTAAAAACTTTTATTCCTCACAAACAACTTCTACAGTTAAATAAGGGTTTGCTTTAGACTTGCTTAATTTAATAAAGTTTCATCTCACCTGTTTGCTTAGTGAAACCATTTTTTTTTTGCAAATGTTTGATACAAAGGGGAGTCTGAAATGCTTAAAGGCAAGTAAACATCTGTGGCATAAAACTCTCTGCATCTTCTCAAGAATGAACTATTATTTGACCTGAACATTTACAAGATGTTTAAAGGAAGACAGGATCCTTCTTGTCTATAATATTTTTGTAGAACTACTAGTACTGGAGAATATTCATACATAAGAAATATAAGGTGATTCACTTCTCCCAGTGTATTATCGTTGGGCAAGATTGGGGTTTTAGACCTGTCTCTGGACTTCCCTGTGCATACTCTGACTCCTTATTGCCTTAATATATAAATATAAGACTCCAGTACTTCTCAAGGCATTATGTTCTGCCTACAGGGAAATTTTAGCAATGTGAACTATGATAGAAAATATTTTGAAAAAAAGCTTGTGAAATTGAATACCACAGTGCTAAAACCTTTAATTTCTTTTCGTTTGTACTATTCCAAAAGCATGGGGAGGAAAGAAGGAAAGAAAGAAGGAAAGAAAGAAATAGAGAAAGAAAGAGAAAGAGAGAAAGAAAGAGAGAAAAAGAAAGAAAGAAAGAAAAAAGGAAAGAAGGAAAAAAGAAAGAAAGAGAAAGAAAGAGAAAGCGAGAAAGAAAGAAAGAGAGAGAGAGAAAGAAAGATAGAAAGAAGGAAAGAAAGAAGGAAGGAAAGAAAGAAAGAAAGAAAGAAAGAAAGAAAGAAAGAAAGAAAGAAAGGTTAATTTCACCTGTAATTTACTGGATTCCTGAATAAACATTGTGTTATCACAAGGAACAAAACAGCAGGAGAGTGCAAAGCGGTGACAGTGGTGATGGGAAGTGAGGACTATTTTATTCTCTGGAAATACTGGCTGAAAATGGCAGCTGCATTACAGTGTAGCTTTATTCTGGTTTGAACACTGGCTGTCATCCCACATTCACTGTAAATCTGGTATAATAAAACTCTGTATCAACAAATGCTAGCTAATTTAAGAGAACTGTGTGCATAAATCCACTGCTGCTCTAGGTAAACTAGAACAATATGTGACCTGGCAATGCACAGGGCTTATACAGGTGGTTTTGCAGCCTCAGACTTTCTTTGTAATCAGTGTCCCCAGAGATCAGGAGTTTCAACCACACATTTGGCAGTGGTCTCTGTCCCTCTGCAAGCCCTGGGCATTGGATGAGCTGAGCACCCTGCCTGCAGTTTTGCCTAGAATCCCACACTGCTGCTCGAGTCTAGAGCCCCCTTCATCCATTAATGTGTAAATAACAAGGGGTACACAGATTCAATACAGAGCAAAAATATTCAAGTTCAGTTTTTCTTGTGCAAATATTTTTCACAAAATCCTTCCTTTGGATTTCATCCCTAAAAGATCACAGCAAAACTTTTTTTATATACTAGGATAGTATATAGCTGGCTTAATTTCAAATGCTAATTCCATTTTATTTAAGATCTTGTTAAGCTAATTCTTTGAGTAAGTTACAGCGAGTAAAGGAGAAATATAAAATCTAAACATAAATATTCATGTAATAATAGAACTGTCAGAATGATTGGTTTATGAAAGCAAGCAGTCTTCCTGAAATTCCTAGACATACCATTCACTTTATTTAGAGTTTTCTTTTTCATTCTTGTGTCATTACACGATTTCTGCAATGCTGAGAAAAAAGATCTAGCTAGGTTGTTTGCTTTTTTTTTTTTTTTATTTTTTTTTTTTTTTTTTGTTTTTTTTTTGTTTTTTNTTTTTTTTTTCCCTAATGAACAAGCACTTTAAACCCCTCATAACTTATAAAATGGACATGAATATAGGTCTGGTGGCAAATAGCTTTGGAGTATTTAAATCATATCTGCTGCTTAAATTTAAATACATTCTAGTGATCTAGCACTCTGCTGACCTCTGGATAGAAAATACCTCTGTCTGAGTACACCTTATTCCCAATATTGTGAACAATCACTTTGCTGTTTCTTACAATTTTGCTTTCACCATATTGCTCTACTTTGATTTCCTCCTATTTTTCATCGTGACATACACACATACTAATGGTTGTTAATATCCTTTCTAGAAACTGATTCCTGGTTACACTGCTCTTCAGGTAATAGCTAGGGGTAGGCAGGCAAGGGACCATAAAAATACAATCTTTAATCTTAAGGACTTCCTGTTCAGGAAGGGCTAAGTGCAGACCAAATGGCACCAAGCAAACAATGTGACCTGCTCTGACTTTTAATGTGAATAAACAAGTCTGATTAAGAGTTATTCACTGCTAGATATTCTCAGCAATTCTGAAAGAAAAATAGTAGCTCTGCTAATACTAAAATTTCATTTGTTTCCAATAGAATGAAATAAGCTCTGTTCACTGGAGAACCAGAGTGCTGAATTTCCTCTCCTTGGTTAAAGGAGCAGAGTAACAGCTTCCCACCCCCTGACACTTGGACCTTCTGCTCTCTCTCTCTGCCAGTTGCAGACGCACAAGCAGCAGCACTTTGCTTTCAGCTTTATTATTAGGCATACTCACAGAGCCAGAGTACTTCTGTCACACCTTGGGAAGACCCTCCTTTGGGAGCTCCTCCTCCAGAAATGGCATTTGAAGAGCTGGAACTTTAAACTACAGGCCAATTTTCTTTTTTTTTTCAGTCACTGGACTTTGCCACCTATAGTGCTGGGTGTTTTGTTTGGAAATCAGCTGAAGACAGGAGGTCTCATTCCTGATGCTCTGTTCAGGTGATGAGCACCTGTTTTTTTGCCAAGGGAAAGCTCGTCTGGGTAGCATGAGGAGAAATCTCTACTTTTGTCTTGAATAATGCATAGGTTGCCCTATTTTCTGCTAACAAAAATATGAATTCCTACTGTATGATTATGATATTTTAAGAGCTTTTTTTTTTTTTTTTTTTTAAATTTGGGTTTTCAAAGAAAGCAGTAAAATATGGACAAACCTTTATCACAATAAAGATTTTATGCCTCACTGACAATTAAGGATAGGTAGAATATTAAAAAATAATTTCATCCCATAATTTAATTTTATAGAGCTATCTTTCTAGCCAACTACTGGTTAACCCATCAGTTAAGAACTTAATTTACTCAGCATTTAGTTAAAACATTTAAATGCAGTGTTTTTATTCACACTGTTATTCAGGATAAAGAATAAAATTTCCTTTCCCTTTTTAGCTCAACTCTCTCCTGACAATGCGACATAGCTTGAAAATATGGTGAAACAGTATTTTTTACATAGATTATTAAGCCCTGTTCTACCCCCTGCTCCCCCCTTTTTTAATGTAAATTACAGGGTTGCATGTAAGTTCAAACAATTTCTTACATTCCTCTGTGCAAGGGTTGTGCCAGTGTTATTGCTTAGCTATCTTGCCATATTTCAGGCTGCAAAATAACCAGGAAGGCAGCTACTTTTCTGCCCACAATAGATTTTGTTCAAAAATAAAATCAACTAGTTTTCAATGGGAAAAATAAAATCAGAAGAAAACAAACCTACCTAAGAAACTAAAAAAGTGAAGTCCTCAGAACTAAAGTTGGATAGAAGACTTTAAGGCTGCTACAATATATGCCAATTTGCAGGCATGCTATAGGTATGCTTTTGGTCATTCAGGGCTTGCCCCACACTTCTCAGAGCAAGACTGGATTCATAGCTGCTTTGAATTCCCTTGGTTTTCAAGGGATTAAGTGGAATCTAGGCCTTCACAAAAATATTTTCCCAAATCTCCCTGCTCTCAACCACTTCTACAGCATGGAACACTAGATTTAGTAAAAAAAATGTTTTCTATTTTATTTTTTTAGTTAATTTGAAAGGCCTAAACAGGTAAATACACAGTCCATATGTACCACAGTTTTAATGATAATAGACATAGTTTCAGGTATTGAATACAATCTGATTTTACATTTCACTAATTTTAAATATTCTCAGGTTTACTAGGTACTTTCAAATCTGATTAGTATCTCAGGAAACTGGAAGGATGTTAGTAGAAAAAAGGATGAAAAGTACTTAACTTAGCTTTCGAAATTAGGTTCCCACCACTGTTATTTGAGCTTTTGTTTTTGTTGTTTGTTTTGTTTTGTTTTGTTTTTTCTGGGTGTTTTTTGTTAGACAAAACCATCTTCTTTTAAAAATAGACTGTCCTTGTTCAAGTGTTCCTTGATACTCTGCAAGTAGCTTCCTTTCAATTTGGGAAAGCCAAGGCAACACTTACAAGAGGCTGTGTGTTTTCTTAGTTGGTTGGTTTCTGTGAGTTTTTGTTTGTTCGTTTTAATTTTTTCTTTCTTTCTTATAAATAGCTTGCTGTAAACAAGAGATAACTGCAATGCCTCTGATAGGGAACAGGTATTCACAGGGCAGAATAGATTTGGTCAAACTTAACAAGATGCAAGGCAGTTTTAAGACTTTGAAATTAACTCAGTGGATGAGTTTTGCTTCACATAAACAGCAGAAATCTTTCCCATGCAAACCACTGTCCTGATGCTTTAGAGAAACAGGAAGCAATTTTCACAGCTCATTCACACAACCAATGAAATGTGAAATAGGTTCCATGGTTAGGTGACAATCCTGGATGTTCCCTCTATCTCTGGGTAAGGCAATCTTATTTCCAGGACATTAGGGTAAGGAGATAAACAGAGAGGAAAAGTATTTATTAAGACCAATGTTACTGTCTGAATAATAGAGGAAAAATGAAGGATTACCCACAGGTCTATATTTTTATTTACACCTAAAAAGTGTTACTGAACATCTGTATTGCCAAACAAACAAACAAAACAATTGTTTTGTTTCATCCAGAATCTGAAAAAGTAATTTGATGTAAAATCAGTGGACATAGATATAACATAGAAGATTATAACATTTATCACCTTATGTATAGGAGAGATAATCAGAAGACTATAAACACTCATGCAAAACCAGAGGTTGTTAGTGCCACTACAACATATAAATAAGGCGGAAAAATACATCTCTTCTTACCAGAATTTCACTGACTTAAATGAGGCAATACCAACCATACAAATGCACAGAACAATCACAGGATGAAAGCTAATTAAATTTTAAAAATTGTTCCCCCTACCCCCCGCCCTATAGTCAGTTTGATTGACACTTAATAGTTAAGCCAGTCCATTTGTTTCTTAAGAGTGAAGTTCCCACAGCAAAAACCCCCACAACACAATAGTCTGTGTTGGAGTCTTGTGGGCAAGTGCAGCTAGCATGGAGTAGCTCTGATGAATCTATTGAAAAAGCAGCTGTTTCTGCCTTCACTTCTGACCTGGTAGTGCACTCCAGTTATAGCTGTGCTCAACACCCTTTCACTCCTTGCTCAGAGCTGCTTGTCATTCAGTGGGACAGAAACTAAATCTTTACGTTGGTTTTAAACTACTTCAAGAAGCAGATGCAGCAATTACCTTTAAAAGCAATAGCTAGATGGACTCTGAATGGTGGCCAGTTTTTATTATTGCTGTCTGTCCAGGGAGCACTTTTATTGCTAGCAGTCAGTGTTAGCTCCTCAATAGCAGTTGATCATTTTTGCTTCAGGCTTTTGTGTGTCCATATGGCCATGTGTGTAGAGTGCAAAGACATATTGGGTTTGTGTGGCAAGGTTTTGGTAGTGGGGGGGCTGCAGGGGTGGCTGCTGTGATAAGCTGCCAGAAGTTTCCTCCTGTCTAATGGAGCCAATGCCAGCCAGCTCCAGGATGGACCTGCCAAATCTGAGCCCATCAGTGATGGCTGTGGTTCCTCTGGAGTAACAGATTTAACAAGGGAAAATCTGCAACAGCAAGGACATCTGGAAAAAGAAGGGAGAATATGTGAGGGAGACAATTCTGCAGACACCAAGGCCAGTAAAGAAGGAGGGGAGGAGCTGCTCCAGGTGTTGGAGCTGAGATTCCTTTGCAGCCCATGGTGAAGACCATGGAGAGGCAGTTCTGGCCCTGCAACCCATGGAGGTTCACAGTGAAGCATATACTCAGCCTGTGGTACGTGTCAGAAGAGGTGGAATCCCAGAGGAAGCTGGGACCCTCGTGGGAAGCCTGTGATGCATCAGACTCCTGGCAGGAAGAGAGGAGCCTGCACTGGAGGAGTTTTGCTGTCAGGACTCGTGACCCTCAGGTTGCCCACACTGGAGCAGCCTGTTCCTAAGGGACTGCACACTGGGGTAGGGACACACACAGGAGTTTGTGGAGAGCTGCAGTCCATGGGAAGAGCTCATGCTGGAGAACTTTCTGGGGAGCTGCCTTCTATGGGACAGACCTCACTTTGGAGCAGGCGAAGAGTGTGAGGAGTCCTCCCCCCGAGGAGAAATGGACAGAGATGAGGTGTGATGAGCTGACCAAAGCCCCCATCCTCCATCACCCTGTGCTGCTGCGGGGGAAGGAGGAGGGAAAATAGGAGTAAAATTGAGCCTGGGAAGAAGGGAGAGATAGAGAGATTTGGTAGGCCCCTGGTGTCCAGCCAAGCTCAACCCTTGAGAAAAGAAGAAAATTTGCTACTGAATAAGTAGTTTTTGTCTTGCCTTTTAATTCTACATTATGGTCCATTGTGTACATACCACAAAATGAGAAAACAATGTGATTAATCCATAAATGGTAGCCAAACTGAAGGAGTGCCTCAATCAAATACTACATCTCCAGACTCAAAATTATTAACATGGCAATTGTAGAAGGTCTATAGGATTGCTGACGCAGATGGTTTGGGAAATAATGTATAGTTACCAAAGTATAAAAAGATCCCAAAGAGTTACACAAAGGGTGATACAGATTTTTTCACTTGTTAAATTTGTATATACAATTGTTAGAGCTCAAAATGATAGGGTTATAAAAGTAGGACAGGTATTAACAAGTGTACAGCCTTTTTCCTTTAGCAATGTAGCTATTATAGGCTTTTAGGTAGTCAAGTATTTACCCAAGATATAGTATACTCATTTTAAGTGAGGATTTCTTTTGGAAGATTTCATAGATAAAAAATTGTCATGAACGTGACCCGTATATACTCAGATTCAAACATTTTGACTGTTAGTTTTTCAAGTGGCAGTAAGCACCTAAGAACTGAAGGATTCGGGACTACAGATATTAAATAAAGAATAAATTCGGTGGTAATTAAAACCCATGTAATTAGATAATTTTAAGTAAGATTTCTCAGGTATGCAAAAGGCTGTGTGTGTTGTATTAATATTAATTGTTAAGAACTATGATATATCTTTTTGTTTTAATAGAAAAGTTTTGGAGGGGTTTATAGAATTTTTATGTCAAAGATAGTTGCTTTGTTTTGGGGTATTGTGCAAGACTTATCTGCTATAATAATGTGAGTGATGTGTTATTAATCAAAGCCCAGTTCTCTAGGAATTTCCAGGAATAAAAATCCAAAGCCCCAAACTCTACTCTTTATTTTATTCTGTGACCGATCTTATAAAATACAATTCATAAAATACCTATTCCAAAGAACTGAGCATCCCAATTTTATTATTTCCCTTATTTACCCTTAGCTGCAATGTAAAATAAAATGACATATGCTGTAAAGATGAACAGTCAAGAGCAACTCAATCTTAATAATGACCTATGTATCAGTGTTGAAACAATAATGACAAATGGTTATTTGAGGAAACACATTACCTTGCAGATGTTCAAACCAGCCATACCCATAGCACTACCTTGAGTTACTTACCTGTGACTGTGGAAGAGATCTCTTTATAAACAGAAAACCATATTTTTCTTTTAGAAATTGTAGTTTTGAGAAGGAACTACTCAGAAAATAATTTACTGAGGAACAGATGGGATCTCCTGAGTTATGTACTGAATCTTTATATATGCTACTTAAATTACAGATAATTTTACTCTTTCAGAAATGCTGCTTCTTGAATTGAAATATTCAGATCACTCCAGTGTGGTGAAACAATGCTGTAAGAAGGAACCGAGTGCAAGTTGTGAAGACTCAGAGGTTGCAAAGCTGTTGGAGGGAAAGAATCTTCTGGGGTATACTTTTCCATGGAGAAGTCCAACATGCACTTGTGACTGACTAGAGGTATCTTTACAAATAACCCAGTTTCCAAATGTTAGGATACAGTAGCTGGTTTTGCAGAAGACAAACAATTTGACAGTGGTCTCCATATTGCACATATTTAAAGAGACTGAACCAGAGACACCAGTCTGTGTTCTCCATCAGTGTTGTCCAAATCCCAAATGAGCCATAGGATTTCAGACCAGTGAATGGTTTTTTTTTTTTAATCTTTGAATTATATTTGTCACAGTGACCCTTAGTAGGCATTGCTTACTAAGAGGCATGCCTTTAATCAGCATTAAATAAACATTAAATTTGCAGAGCTAAAATTTGCTGTAGTAGTGTCACTGAAAGCATACGTGAAGAGTGAGGGAAGATTATCTGAGCTATTAATGACTTGGTACTAAATAATTCTTTTGAGTTCTGGGAGTTAGATTGGTAAATGTTTTTCCCTTTAAATTACACCCAGTTTCCAAAATTTTGCATTTTTCAGGAGGTGATGCCAAGCAGTAAGCATTCCCTAGTTTATTTGGTTTAAGGTGTAACTTACTGAATTTTGTAGTGAAAGGCTTTACTTGGGCTCTGAGTTTAAATAACTAATTCTGCAAGTAGATATAAACTTGTATTATAATTAATCTGTGATGTAATTAAGAAGTAAAAATTATTGATAGAACCATGATTTTCACTGTTTCAAAAATCAAGACCCTCCTGTTTAGCTGGCTGATATAAGAGAGGACTGGTTTCTTTTTAAAGAAGTTGTATTACTTTAACTAGCTAGAGGTTTGGTCTGTGGGTGTTTTTTTGTATTGTAATAATGTCTATCAGCTCAGGCAATTTCCAGTTGTGTGAGAACAGCTCAAAACAATTAGTTATACAATGTTCCTGCCTTGAAAGTCTGTACATCTAGATAAGCAAGAAAGTTTAAAAAAATACAAAACCAGGCATCTGGATTTTTCAGCCATTAGAGTACAGGCTGTGGCTATGATAAGAAAATGAAATACTCAAGGTAATTTTGTAAGCTAAAAAATCAGATTTTTTTCCTGCAGGTTGTTCTCACTGGTGTATTAATACTTCTGTAACATGCAGCTCTACTTCTTTTCTCTCAGAAATTACATTGGCAAAATGACCCTTTCCTCTCCTGTGGAGCTTGACTGACAGGCTGCTGGCAAGGAGGGAAAATGATTTTCAAAGTCTGACCTAAGTAAAACCATTTCTTGCACTCTCACTGGACTTTTGTTTCTTCAGGTGTTACAGGAGAAACAAATCAACTCAACTGCTCTGGTTCTTAATAAGAGTATTATTAAGATCTCCAAGCATAGCTGATACTGCTCTTCCAAACAAACCCAGGAACTCCATTCATTTATTGATGCACTCTCCATGAAGGGATTATGTTTCACTTTGTTTGAAGGACCTGAGAGCCCTTATTATTTTTGTTTGCAGAAACACTGTGGTGCACATGAAAGGGACACACAGGAAAAAAAACCCTTTTTTTTGGTTGGGGGGAGAATGGCTGGCAGTTGATTGCCTCTTTTTTTTTT
>VXBR01006352.1:1600162-1652961 GCA_013400215.1 Cisticola juncidis | reverse complement strand
TTTTTTTTTTTTTTTTTTACAATTTTTTGACTTATGAATCAAAATGTGAGTTTGGAAAGAGTGGAGGGGTAGTTTCAGCATCACTAAAAATAATATTAACAATAATAATAACAATAAAAAAAATAAATGAGGTAATGTTTTGGTTTTTCAGATCAGGCTCTGCAGTGCTGAGCTTCCCTAGAAATTATTGAAAACTTCTATATTCTAATTGATATCTCATGGAATTTAGGACACTTAAAGCTCTTCCTTATACCTTTAAAGATCATTGTAGACTGATACCACTTCAGAAGTACTAACATTCTGTTCCAGTTCTTTATTCTTGATGGCAGCAAAAATATCAGGGAGACCTAGTGTAAGTTACATGAAAAATAAAGGTTTTAAAATAATACATGAAGCAGAGAATTTCTTTTATGTGAACATTATAATGAAAAATATCAACCTTCTTAGCTAGATGTGCCAGTCTCTTCAAAGCTGTGACAATTGTCTTAGATCCTGTCATATCAACAGTATGAGGGTAATATACAACAGCTGAGAATCTCCTGAAAGAAAAACCCCCACCCTTACACTGAAAAATTAACTTTTCTGCAGAATGATGTTTAATAGACTATTGTTTAAAGACCCAGCCCTTTGTTTGAATCATATTCTGACTTTTGTTAGAAAATATACTCTGCAAATTAACTTTCACATTGATAAACACTTAAAAGAAGGTTCTCATTACTTGAACAACAATGAATCCTTTTTTGATCTATCTCCCCCTTTTTTTCAAGACTGGTTGTGTTCAGACTTTATTTTTCAGATATAATTAATCTGATTTAATTGTATACCATTCAGCAGAATTTAATATAACTATAATTAAAGAAGAGTAATTTCACTTTGGGCTTTTTTGTCATGAATATTTTGCCATCTAAAGGTTCCAGCTGATGCACTTATCTACAGCTTTGTNACAATAATAATAACAATAAAAAAAATAAATGAGGTAATGTTTTGGTTTTTCAGATCAGGCTCTGCAGTGCTGAGCTTCCCTAGAAATTATTGAAAACTTCTATATTCTAATTGATATCTCATGGAATTTAGGACACTTAAAGCTCTTCCTTATACCTTTAAAGATCATTGTAGACTGATACCACTTCAGAAGTACTAACATTCTGTTCCAGTTCTTTATTCTTGATGGCAGCAAAAATATCAGGGAGACCTAGTGTAAGTTACATGAAAAATAAAGGTTTTAAAATAATACATGAAGCAGAGAATTTCTTTTATGTGAACATTATAATGAAAAATATCAACCTTCTTAGCTAGATGTGCCAGTCTCTTCAAAGCTGTGACAATTGTCTTAGATCCTGTCATATCAACAGTATGAGGGTAATATACAACAGCTGAGAATCTCCTGAAAGAAAAACCCCCACCCTTACACTGAAAAATTAACTTTTCTGCAGAATGATGTTTAATAGACTATTGTTTAAAGACCCAGCCCTTTGTTTGAATCATATTCTGACTTTTGTTAGAAAATATACTCTGCAAATTAACTTTCACATTGATAAACACTTAAAAGAAGGTTCTCATTACTTGAACAACAATGAATCCTTTTTTGATCTATCTCCCCCTTTTTTTCAAGACTGGTTGTGTTCAGACTTTATTTTTCAGATATAATTAATCTGATTTAATTGTATACCATTCAGCAGAATTTAATATAACTATAATTAAAGAAGAGTAATTTCACTTTGGGCTTTTTTGTCATGAATATTTTGCCATCTAAAGGTTCCAGCTGATGCACTTATCTACAGCTTTGTGTTCAAACAGTTCTGATTATTTGTTGCATTTAGTTTAACTTCCATAAATTTGGCTTTTTGGCTTTTTTCATTAGGCATAAGCTCAAAGAAAGAATTCACTATGAACACACAAAATAGAAAAGAGGAAAAACCCTATAAATCATATCTTTATAATGATATTATAAAAAATATCAAAATATGCCTACTGAAAAAGGGGCCATAATTTCAGATATGGTTTGAAAGGATATTTTGAATAAATAATTAGTAGCTAGATTGCAGAGATTGTTGGAGATGACACAGCAAGGAGTTGTTCTGCACTGGCTGCAGATGGATCTAGATCCTGAATGTGCTGGGGACCTCATTAAAGAAGAGATGACACATTTTCTGCAGTGGTTACTAACTGCTTTCATGGCTGTCATCTATTTTCTCTGGAAGTAGTATTAAACCAGCTGAATTAAATTCCTAGTGCCATTGTGTCTTCATATAGAAAATTCTATTTACTGATAAGGTGTTGATAAGTATTTGCCTCAGATCCACTCAAACATTTATATGTACTGTGCCCATGGAACTTGAGAACCACTGAACAGTTTTAAAGATGAGATTAGTTCAAAAGAAAACTTTTTACAAAGAAAAAACTGTTATTATCCAAAAACTATTCCATGACTAGTTATTAGTTATAGCATTTTCTTTAAAAAAACCCAAACCAGCTCTTTTGTGCAAAACACCTTTAATGAGATTTTAGATTTTTTCTCATTTGGGCAGTCAGAAGATTTGAATAATCTGCAGAGGTTTGTTCCTCTTGAGAAGAAAGTCTCATAGTTTTCACATTAGAATAAGAAAAAAACAAAACTCCCCCTCTCATAATCCTGGTTATAGACTAGGTTGCATTTTAACAGAAAAATTGGTGGCTAGTACTGGCACAGTGGCGGAGCAGAAGAAAGGTGGGAACACAGATGAGATTCCTCTCTTTCTGTGTCAAAGCAGGGCTGCAAAAGGAAAACAGTTCTTTTCCTTTCATGTAGCCAGCAGTTTATAAATCAGTGAAAGGGGGTTGTGGCCATTGTATTTTCACCCTTTTTTCTGCAGTGGTTTTTCTTAGCTGCACTTAGGGAAAACCCATCTGCAGGCTTCCTAAATTAGATGAAAGAAGGTGGTGTGACCGTGCGCGCAGAGGATGCGATAGCACAGCTCAAACCCACAGCAGAGTGACGGACAGGGCTCAGGAAAAGGCTTGCCTTCTGCATTTACAACCACTAAAGTGCACTGTCAGAGAAAAAGAGGTAGATTAAATGGACACTGGTTTGATCCAGAAGCTTCCAAAATACTTGCAGTACAACTCTGATGTAGTAATTTTGTAACATCTGCTCTGGTAAATTCACCTACTGATGGCAGGTCATAAAACCTGCACATCCTGGCAAATTACTTCTGTTATAAAAACTTTACATAGGCTTGATAACTATCATGAGTCATAACAAGGTAACAAACTATATGTCTAGAAAATGCTTTTCAAGTGCATCTCTTATGGCAATTGTAGTGCAGATGTCTGATAAGTATTTCTGTAGGGATAAGAGAGCCTGCAAGCACAAAAAAAATCCTTTAAGAAATAACTTATGAGAGTTTAGATGTTGGCTAGGAACTCAGAGCCAGGTCACTCAAGACCTACTGGTAGGGGATTTTACTGCTAAAAAATAACTTTAAAGAATCGGGCTATAATGCATAGCAAAATAGGAAAATGTTGTAGAGATTATAAAATCTGAGGAACTCCCACAAAATTATGAAAAATTTTCTTACCTCAAAAAATTGTTAATTCCTAACCACTTTATGCCTGTACTCTTAAAGCCAGCCTTTCAGGGAGGCTAGAAAGAAAAACCAAAGAGATGAAAATTACAGTCCCCATTTTTAAGGCAGATCTCTGACTCACAGTGCTCATTACCTTTCTACATTTTTTTCCCTGGTATGTCTGCCCAAAGGAGAAGCAGTAATCTTCCTGCATTGTGACAGCTGCACTCCAAACATTGCAATGGACAATTTGGTCACCAACTGTGTGCTCAGGGAAGGAAGAGTTCCTGTGTGATGGATCTGAATGAACAGCCGACCCCTCCCCAGCTGTATCTTCGACGGGAGGTGGCACATGCTGTAGAGTGTGCCTTTGCTGGCAAACACAGAAATGAATGCAGCCCCTTAGCCACCCACCCAGCCAGCTTAAATGTCCTCTGGTGGACACCACGAGCTAAAAGAAACTCTGTAGGAAAAGGATTGTCATTAGAAACATTCAATTCCTTTTAAAGAAATATATAAAAGAAAGCTACTCTTGGTCAAATGCTAGAGAAAAAAATGACTTCTCTCTTGAAGAGTTTGTCTATTCATTTGATTGTCCCTTGCAAGTAAGGTGTAATTAGAGATAGTCCTCTTCTAACCCTTGTGCTAATGAGGCTTTGCTCACTTCTATTAGTGACAGAGCATTGTATTTTAATAAGGATCCCCTGGCCTGGCACAACAGGACCCATAGATAAGGGGAAGGAGAGCAAAAGGAAATGTAAAGAAGTTGGATCAGCAGGGGTCCCCTTCTTGGCACTGGGCTCCACAGGAAGGCTCTGGCTAACTTTGTCTTAGAACTGTCATTTGTATTAACTTCTAACCCATCGCCTTCCCTGGTAGGCCAGCTTTACTCAATGAAGCGGGAGAGATCCTTGGCTTGGCCTCTCTGTCCCCTGTTTCAGCAAACTGAATACAACACAAAAAGTTCACAGGGGAAGCATTTGGGGAGATGGTGTTAAGGATAGGGTCAAAAAGAGCTTTTAACTCATCTTAACATTACTGTCCTTTTCCATTTCAACTCTAATCTGCCCATCAAGGCTTTTGGTTTGTTCATTCATCCATTCCTAAAAGAAAACCCCAAAACACAAAAAACCTCCAAATGGAAATTATATGTGTTTTGAGATATACAGCACTTTGGTATATACCAGCATGCTTATTTGCATGTTTTCTCTCTGTATGGTTGTTTTCTTGCTGATCGATTCCTGGTTGGATCAGAATTCTTTGGCTGCCATTCACTAAGGTTAGAAGGGAAAAGAGAAGTCTTTTGTATCTTTTGTGTAACAGTATTACATCTCAGCAAGAAAAACCCTTTCTAATGAAGTCTTTTTAGAGATGTTGGACCCTGTTAGAATGTGACAGATAAACCTCTTCCTGTATGGCAGAAGGTAGAAAAACATTATTATTTCTTCCCAGTTCCTACCAGTAACATCCCCAAAGCCCTAAGCAAGATATATTTCTTAAAGTCATTATTTTCAGAGCCTACTTTGGTATCTTCCAGATTTCTAGGGACATGATTCTGTTCTGCCTCAAGTTCCAAAAGATTGTTTACATGTCAGTAAAGTGAATGCAATGCTTTAACTTTTTCTTTCAATTTACCATCCACTTCTCCTTTTATGCATATCTGTCAATGCTTCACCAAAAATGAAGCATTGAGCAATCAAAACAAAGGTCATTCATGAAGATATCAGCCAAGATATCAGATGGTATTTAACCCTTTAAATAACATAGTATGCTCAGCCAGCTTCCTTTCTTATAGGTCAAACATTGCTGACCATCTTCTTGGATAAGTTGTTTGGTGAAAAGGGAATTGAACAGAAATAGCATCTCTTTTGTCCATTATTGATATTGTAGACCATTAGGATTTATAGAGATATGAGAGGTGAGTTTGTTTATGTTAGATCAAACTCAAGTTCACACTAACATCTTTAGTTAAAAGAAAGCTGGCATACAATTTCTGGCCCTACATTATGTGGATGTGATGGAGAGCAGAGTGGCTTCAACTCCAAGTTATTCTAATGAGCTTTGTGATTTCATCTCTTACATGAAAGTGCTTTATCTGGCATTGCTTGTGTTGCCACAGAAAATTATCTTCGCTTTAGAAACTGTCTTTTGTGTGCCCAGATTATTATCCTAGGTATAATTTAAGATGACTGGGGAAAAGCTTCCTGAGTCACCAAGCCAGAGAGTGACCTTTCTGAATATCACCTGGCTGTCATCATTAAAGGATGGTTCCTTAACATCAGCAAGGGTGTTATTAATCCTGTATGCTTTTCTTTCCCCAGCTGACATTCAGGAAGTTCACAAACTGCACCATCACTTGGCCCACCCTCCACTGCTGTCCCACCATCTGTCCTTCCCTAGGCACCAGTGTTATCTTCAAAGAGGAGAAGTTTCAGACTGGGTATGTGCATTGAGCATGAGAAAAAGTAGGCAATCTTAATCTAGATCTCCAGAGCCCCCAGATATGTCTTTTACCATCAAATCGGAACATATTCGATGCATGTAACTGTTCTGTGTCTTTCAAAATTTTTCTTTTGTCTGCAGCCAGCTCACACATCTTCCTTTCCCTTTCCCTCGGCCGTACGAGTGATCTGATGTGCAGCTGCCTCAAGCTGTCAGTGTGTGTTGTCTGACTGGAAAGCAAGCATGGTGAGCATCCTAGCTCCCTTAATGGAAGTGTCAGTGTGCAGCACAGACCTGATACTGGTGCATGCAGCTCTTCTGTCCCTTCTGTCACCTTCCTAAGTCTCTCATGTCATGTCTCCTCTAGACACCGCTACGTCTATCCTGGAAGACAACCCACCACATCTCTGGCTGTACCATGGTCTTTTTTTCCTGTTCAGATTCCTTAGGAACAGTGGTTGCAAGGAATACTGAACAGATGATGATGTCACAAAGGAGGTTTGAAAAAGTAGAAGATAAAAGAGAGAAAAATTAGACAACAGATTGTACAACAAACTGGATTTTCCCTGAGGTTGTTAGAGAAAAGCTCAGTTATATCTCTAGCATAAACAAAACAGCAGTATTTTATGTGGGGTTTTTGCTGTTGTTGTTGATTGTCTTTCAGTTCATTACATTACTGTATCTAGGCCAATAACATAGGAGCCAGAAGTAACAAGAAGATCTAAAATGTTATAGTTATGTAGTAGCAGTGAATCTATAATAAAGCTGCAGTCTTCAATATTGTGGCCTCTGCATGCCTTAATATTTTTTATATTCTTATCCCGCTTGATTTTCTCGATTTTTTAGCTCGCTTTGTCTTACAGCTAAGGACAAGTTAAGAATTTCCAGAGGACATTCCAGTCAGTGAATGTAGCATGTTTAATTCAATGAAGAGAGGTATAAACTATGTTTCTTTGTTAAGAAAAAAATGGTTTCTTATGTCCAGCAAATGAAAATACCCCATCTACTCACACAGAAGCAAGACCAAGCTTGATTTTTGCTTCTTTGCAATACGCACCTGAATGCTAGCCTTGTCCTAAGTATTACACATTTCTCTCAGATTTTCAGTTCCTTCAAAAAAGGAGGAAGACAAGATCTTGCCTTGTAATTGCCAAATATGCTTTAACACTTGTGTATTCAAAAGAGATGCCAAAAGATAGAAGTGTTTGCATATGCGACAGCAACTGCCCAAATTGGGAAGAATGTGTTACTCAAATATGTATATTTAGTTCAAGAATAATCAACCATTTGCTCTTTTCAAGTCCTTCATACTTTTCAGGCTTTCTTACAAAGTCAGAGATTTCAACCTTCAGAACTCATTTTTACAAATCAGTGACATCTCAGCTCTTTGTTTTTCTTAGTTATGTGCAGACTAAAACTTTTTTTGGAAAACAGAATTCTAATTGTTGTTCAGGAGCAAAAGCACAAAAATATGTTATAAACTTTATAAACCATTAACTTTAAGAATAATATATTTTCAATTTTTTTCTCTCAGTTAAAGTGTCACAGATGTAGTTTTATATTTCCATCCGTGTAAATTTGGATTAAACAGTTACTACTTATTAAAATTTAAATTTTTAACATGATAAGAAATACCGTGTCACAGTATTTCTTAGTTCCTAATGAGTGAGAACGTATGTTAATTAGGATCATATTCAACCGAGTTTAAAGTGTCTAGTGACAAGACTGTGGGGAAATTTTATAACTGTTTTTTAGACTTTATTTTGGAATATGTCTCCCAAGTAGCCAACATCTGCTGTAATCTAGTATATCTGATACCACATTGTCATTTTGGAGAATCAATAAAACCTGAATCTGTTAAATGTAGATAAATAGCTAACAAATTACAAAAACGTATCATTTTACTCTGTTTTCAGCTGTAGAAATAAATAAGATAATTACGATGGTTTAGTGCAAGATTTGACAAACTGCAAAATCTTTATCATCAAAGAATTTTTGCCCTTAGGTCAAAGTTGTGTGCTTTCTTAAGTATGTTTTTTGTAACACTGTTCTGTTTCAGAAAGAAGAAAGAGGGTAACAATGAAGATCTTTGAAAAATCATTTATCAGACTACAAGTCTCCTGGTGTGTTGAACAAGGAAGAGATCATGGAGGTAACTTCTGCCCCAAGAGATCCCAGATCCAAAATCTTCTTAGTAAACAGAGCCTTTAGTTTAGTACAACTGGATCATAAAGTGACAAGTTTTCCTCTTGAATTTAGCCTAAAACCTCTTCTGGTCAGATTAACTCTTTGTATTCAGCTGCAGACCTGGATTAACCCCTAAAAAACTCTATTGTTTCTCTTCATTACGTATATCCCCATGTCTCCTACTATCTCCTTTTATAGCAGACAAAGTGGTACAAAGTTTAATCCATGATAAGCTTCTCTTATTTTTTTTTCTTTTAGTTTTGCATATTTGTTAAGACTTCTTTGACAATTGTTTCCCCTTTTAATGCAAACAACACAACTAGAAAACCTTGTCAATAGAATTTGCCAACCTGAAAGAAGAGAAGATAGTTAGCAGGACAAGCACGCTTTTTGCAAGGACAAAGATGCTGGTGCTAAATCCATTGTCCCTTATTTTTATCACTGTTTCGTGCAGATTGGAAGCATATCCACGTAAAAGACACAGTTTTATGATAGACTTACTACTCGATTGGAGTTTTCAGTGAAAGTGTGACTGTTGTGAAATGGGAAAGTATCTCTCATTAGTTTTGAAAACTTTTTAAGAGTTGCTTTTAAAAACTGCTGTCTCTCTGACAGAACTGACAGAAGCCCTGATGAATGCAGTTTTAAAAGTGGGTGCTATTTAAGGAAGGAAATTGCATTATCCATGCCCCTACCTAACTACCTGCTTACTAGGGAAATCAGGCACAGAAATAATGTAACAAAGCCACAGCCTTGAGCAGGACAATGCAGCTTTCCTCTGTCAGCAATTATCTTTGCAGCCAAGAACTTACTCCAATATTATTATATGATGGTAATATTATAACTTACTCCATATGATGGTAAGATATATTAGCAAAGCCAGCACCTTTTCAAAAACCTTCAAGGAAGGTCCTCTGGCCTCATCACATGAGTTTTGTTGAGTTGTCTACAAAGCAGTGTTCTCCATGGGGCAGGGTTAGGGCTAAACAGAGATAATCCTGTCAAGACTTTAAGATGTTTTCAGAAACTCAAGCCAGGGCACAGTACAGCAGATTATCCTCTGGCCTTTCACCTCCAAGGAAAGCAGACATGGTACTGATAGATGAGACACAGCTTTTAAAAGTCATATATTAGGAGTTTCTTGACCAACTGGCATTAGCTCTATTCCTTCAAATGTTTCCTGCAACCTTTGGATGGCACTGTTATACACTGGGCACAGAGGGGCTGTATTTACAGTCTTTCTGACAATCCTATCTCCATAAGTTTGGAGAATCACTTGTAAGAGAGGTTTGTTTCTTCTGACAATTACAAAATGTCTTTGTTTAGCACTTGTTTGCTTTTACGTTATTTGCTCCCATATTTTTATTTTAAAAAAGAATAAATTTGAAACTTTAATTTTGCTTTCTTCTTGTTGTTTCTTCTTCTTGTTTTTGATTGGTTGCTTTTAGAAATTGAAATAAAATGTTTGGAAGCATGAGAAGGCTGTAATTTCCATTGTTTCAAACCTGTATCAACCAAAAATATTGTGTCAAAATTCTTTTAACCACTGGTCAGTTTTTAGACTGAGTTTATTAATAGACTTCAGAAATAGAATTCAGAGATCAAGCACAGGAAGTATATTCTGAAGCCCAAAAAGCAAGGTTGTAATGTCTCTTCATTTCAAGTTCTATATATTGCCATTGTTCTTTTCCACTATTTCTATAGCATTTACAAAGCCTATGGCACTCAGTGAGGAGACAGGGTAAGTGTATGAAAACACACCTTACATACTAAAGGCATGGTAACAGGGCAAAAAAAACAAACGTATTTTCTACCAGACTTGGGACTTCTATCTTGATTACTCCTCTATTACAGTGCACTTTCTCAAGCAGTTCTGCTCAGGCACTTCAGGAGATCCTGGTGGTGTCAGTAGGAGTTTAAAAATGGAGAAGCCTGGATGTGAAGCATATTTCTGCCTGACCTCTGGAAAGATCCTGTTTCCTGAGTAGCAAGAAAGACACACTTGACACATCCAGAAAACAAGACAGTGATGAGATGAGGTTATCACTGACAGAGCAGTGGAGAAGAGTAAGACAAAGTTAGATCAGCAAGAAGGGGTAAAATCGTACAAGCTTTTAATAGCTCATTGTAGCAGCGTTAGTCTGCCATAGTGAGAAAAAGAGAAACATGGAACATTTCCAAGAGAGGGGTGTGCTGCTCTATTGATAAACCGGTCTCAGTTTGCATGGATTCAACTGAGAAATTTCTCCTTTGGGGAGAGGAGAGTGCTGCAGACATCAAGGTGTGACATGATGGTAGCTTCAACTGCAAATGCAGTAGAAGAAAGCACTATAGAGGTGCTCTGAAAAGGGATGGGTAGCTGTATTTGAAAGCCACGTGTAATCCTTTCAGGTGTGACATTCTCATAATAAAATGTGTGACAATCCTCTCTTTCCTTGAAAGAAAATTTTTTTGGCAACCAGCTGTCCTGTTTCTTTCATGTTAGCTGCAAAGAAATTAAATAACCATGCAAATTTATGGAGCTGCCTCAAAGGATTGTGTCTGTACGGCAGCTTGTACATCTATACTGAAATTACAGTACTGCTGTACTTCACTTTTTTCTAATTGTTGTGCTAATGAGCTTGACAATAGGGGTTTTCTGAATTATGCTGGTGTCAATATTAGTTCATCTGTCAAAAGTTAATATGATAAAAATGAATAAAAATTCATTTATGAAAAAAAAAGAACACCCAAACATCAAAGGCTGCTAGGCCCAACTCTATGGAAGCTGTGCCTCAAGATATCCCTTGCCCTTGGATTACTAGAAATCTGGGGTGAATTTCAGGATAAGGATTGTATTATTCTAAACACATATTATCTCCTGGTGGAAGAGACCAGTAATTGGACCAGACCAATTCTCTAATTGGAAGAGACAGACTAGCAATGTTAACTAATCCACTGACATAATCCAGTTTGGCTGCTTTTATTTTCTTGCTCAAAAATGTGGATGATACAGGTTGTGATTCATATAACCTATGATTCATACAATTGTTTGGTCACCTAAGGAAGTATATAAATTGATTTAATCTAATTTGTAATAGGACTATGTTTCACAGTCTTGCTCCTCTTATTGATTGCTGTGTTTGTATAATGACCAAAAGCAACCAAAAAATTAACACTGATAAATTTACCAGTCAATTGATAAATTAATTTTTCAATGTGCCCAGCACTCTTGACCTATCTACTTTGATTTGTGCTTAAGCTGGAACAAGTACAAATTGCATTACTTTTTCACAACAAGGCTTTTCAGGATCTGAAGTCTCTGCAGAGACTTGTTTTGCTGCACCAGCAGCCATGGTAAACTTTGTTTGTAAGTCAAATTAAGTTGCTGTGATTAAGCATTTTGGTAGATTAGGAGTCAGAATGCATATATTTTACTGGATCAGTCTTCCAGTTGTCATGGTATGTTTGGTAAATAAGCTTTCAAAATCAGATGTCTGAAAAATATAATTATACCTATACTTCTTACTGACATCACCAAGAATTGATATCAACCCGAATTTCAGTGTTCTGAAATATACATCTGGAACAACATTCAAAAACGTCCCACAGGGCTATAAAAACTGTTTCTGGAAATTAGGTTTCCTATTACTAAGTCAGTTAATGTAAAAATTGAAGTGACATATATGTGACTTGGAGAAGAGATATGAAAAATTGCAGGAAATGTATGTTCAACTCCAAGTGAATCAGTGTTTCTGGAAGTTTCCTCTGTTTCTCTGAGACATGATACTACTCTGTTCCCACTGCAACGTCTCCTCAAGGAGGAACAACATTAACAATATATTGAATGAAATCCTGTTTTAAACTTGTAACTTGTAGATGTCATTGAAAACCCTTTGGAAAAGGGTGAAAATCAACTGTAATAGCTGCTAAAGCAAAAAGCCATGCAGAAGTATCTATTAGCTTCTTGTTAATGTCATTAAAATATAGACCATATTGCTTATATCAGTGTAGTTCTGAGTTAAGGTTCTTTTATAAGACAAAGATGTTTCCTTTAATGACAATTAAATCTGTACAGTTTCCAGCTGATACCCCTCTAAGCAGATCAGGATTTGTCTATGAAGTTGAAGTTTGTTCTCAAGCTGATTGCTTCTTTCCTCAATTGTATCCCTATCTGTGTGTAGCTTTCTTAGTCCTTTGTAAATTATTTAATTTGTAAATTCCTTTCCTAATTAATTACATATGAAAACTAACAGAAGCAATACACTTCATCTTATCTAACATTCCTCTTGCCTTTCAGCTTCTTCCTTCTCCTTTACTCAGAAAAGTGACCCCAGAATGAAAGTTCCTGTTGTCCTCATACCTTCATTAACTACACTCATAATCAGATGAAAAATAATGTATTTCAGCAAGAAGTGTAGCTATTTTCAGCCAAGAAACAAATCAGTCTCATGAGACCAATGAAGTCTTTATGAAGAGATTTCTGCTAGATCTCATCATTGAGTAGTTTGACAGATATTAGCAAGGAGTTGTGCTTTGCATATATCTGTCTTGCTGGATGCATCATATCCAGGCAGTGGACATTTGTCTGTACTATGCACTTCTATTCCTTTTAGTAGTTACTTCTTTGAAGATTTACAGTAAACATAAATACAAACCCCTAAATAAACACAACAGGTGTCTTACTCAATCCAGTGATGGACATTAATGGGACAAGGATTTGGCATCTCTCATCCAATTGGTAACAAAAGAGAAATGCAAGGGTCACCAAGAGAACAGCAAATCTGAATTATTTTAATTTTACAAAAAGACTTGCTGCCTGTGCCAATCTCTGGATTGCTAATTTGAAATACTTAAAGCTCATCTGCAGTGAAAAAAGTCTCACAATAGATGAGAAGACGGTTCACTATTTTGGGTAGCAGAAATGATTCACTCAGAGATTACTCTTGATTATGAAAATTACACAGCAACATGTTCATTGCCTGCAAATCAGTACAGAGGTGTAAAGTCACATGAATGGAACACCATTATGCTGGATTACAGTGAAATGGGTCAGGCACATAGAGGATTTTCATAGGTGTTCACCGATGCACCTGTATATAGGTATCTGTAGCGAGCTGGTTCCAGGGAAGAAGTGGGGACATATCCATCTTCATGGAAATCCTATGTCCATAAATTCTATGCATTTGTAAATTTGTACAACAGTAAATAGTAAAACAAAGTTATGAAAGTTGTTTTCTGTTAATATAAGTAAATTAATCTTTGATTTTACAGCCATTTTTGAGAAGAAAATTGTTTTAATAGTAGCATAGCTATTCTAGCTTACTGAGAAGATATGGCTTTATACTGCTACAGCTAAAATTTTAAAACCTGTGATTATAAAACATATTTGTATACATTTTTATTTTGTTTTCCCTTCATTCCAGTGAGGATCTTTTCTGGAATACAGACCTGTTAGGACTTACATTTCCCTGGGAATGGCTCAGAGCTAAGTCAAGATGTAAGGAGAATGTAGCTGTGAGAAAGTCAAGCTTACAAGACAGTGCAGCACAGGCTGTTTTTATCAGACTCAAGATTTCCACACTAGTAGAGATTTTTGAAAGTGGAAGGAAGAAAACATTTGTACAGGGCAATATTTCTCAAGATGCATTTTGTATTATCGAATATTTTACCTGGAATAACAATCCTGAGTTTAACCTTATTTTCTCTTTGTCCATGGAACAAAACCTATCCACATGCATGCTCAATGGGAGTACTATTGTACATCTTATGTGCAGTCTACTTATCTTCCCCAACCTGAACTTATTTTTATAACACACCTCAACAGATTACATTATGTCATTTTCTACTGGTCCATTCCTTCTGCTTTTGCAGCGGTTTAGCCTAGATGGTGATGCCTTAAGTTTTGGCTTTCATGTTCAGATTCTGTGCTGCTTAGGTGTAGTTCTGAACCTCATATTAAGTGCCAGTAAGCTCTTCACAGAACAGGTAGACAAAACAAATCTCTTCCTGCTGAGGTCCAAGGACAACTTTCAGACCCAGAAGCACAAACAATGGTAGACTGAAGGGAGGAACAAGAAGGATGAGACCTCACACCCTGAAGTGTAATTGGACAATTAAACCCCAATATGCAAATGGACCCAAACTTATAAAAATGTAAGATCCCGTGACCATTCTTAGTCCATCTTGGGTGCATCCTTGGTCAGGTTCCTGTTCTGCCCACGGTGTACCCTGAGGCCTTTCAATAAATACCTGCTTTGTTCTCCAGCTCTGTCCATTCTCTGTTTCAGGTCAGCCTTCCAAAGGCATCAGTGGAAGCCAAGCAATACATTGTTCTTTATTTTATGACTGTTTCCTTGAGACTAACTTATCTGTATCTGTCTCTGACATATGGTACAGAGACAGTGCTGTTGATGACTGCATAGTAGGGCAGGGTCTATTAGGAAAGTAAAGAAATCAAGTTCCACAAGCAGGACTGAAAGAATGGAAAAGGAAAGGAAGTCATTCAGAAAAAGCAAAAGAAGAAAATGTGGGGAATGTTAAAGGGGAGAACAAAAAAAGCCCATGTATCTCTGCCTGATCTCCTTCCACCTCTGTTCAAATTTCTCTTGAGATTTGTGTGTCTGCCAAGGCAGATGGAAATTATTTGATGCAGAATTATTAATTAAAGAAAAAAGAAAATAAAATAAACAAAAAAAGTTTTAAAAATGTAAGTAAAATGCAAAAATGAGGAGAGATAAGCCTGAGTACTTCAAGTTTAGTCCATAGGCCAGAAAAGGACTGGGTATTTGCATATCTATGCACACCCTGAATAAACCCTTTGACATACATGGGACTAATATTAAGCATACAAAAATCTTTTTTTCAGGGTCACGGTTTTTTGCAAAACCACAAGATAGTTCAATTATATTTTCATTTCAATATAATATCCAGATATGAGTGATGTTACAGATAATCCAACTTTGGTGCTTTCACAGTTTTATGAATCTTATCACTAATTGATTTTGTTCAGCGGGATTCTTATTTGGAATACGGTGCACTGTACGCTGCACGGTGTATTCTCAGCACAGAATTGGTGCATTTCAAAAGGACTGATACATTTCTCCATATGTAACAGCAATTCTACAGGCTGCTCGCACAAGGATTGTGAAGATGAATTAGCTCTCACACAGCACCCTTCGCTGCTGATGGCTGGGGTTTATGCCCAACCCCTTTTCAAGCTGGTTTTTTCCTTCTCAGGATAATTTCTGTTATCACAAAGGATATATACAAAAGGCACCATGGCCATGAACTTATGAACACATAACAGCCATATGGAGATATAACAATGTTATATACATGAGGATAAGCCCATAACTGCATTGTAAAGTCACATTGCAAGAGTCCTTCTTTACGCCTCTGATTCTAGCAGATTTTAGACATCTTTTTTCATAAGGCCACTTTGTTTCTGATTATATGTAGTTGAATTAGGAACTTTTTGCTCCAGAATTAAATAAATTTTTGTTGTGTCTGAGAATTTCAGGAGTGAATTTGGATGGAATATCCTTTATTTGCTCTAAGAGATAGGACTTGGGGAGGTTTTAGCTTGGTTCAGTACTACACTGTATGTCATCAGGAGTTTCTCATGGCAGGTAGAGGAGCAGAGGTTTTGTCACTTGAAAGAAGTTGTAAAGTTCTTGATGTGATACATTTTAATGGATGTATATGTTCCAATTAGAGCTGTATTTTTAAAAAATGCCTCAAAAAGGAGCAGATTATTGTAGTCATGAAAACTACTTCCTGGGAAAGGCCTATGGAGAAAGGTAATATTTTCTATGAAATAAAATTGTGTATTAGAAAAATTAGGCAGATTTTCAGGCAAAAAACCTCTTTCTATTCTAAAAAGTTTAAAAGATTGCATCACTAAGTCTAGCACTTTATTCAGCATATTCCAAATTATGTTTAGTGCATTTACTGTTTTTACAAGACTCCTATTTAACTTGAGTCATATACTTTGCCCAGCCTTAAGCCAGAAAAACAGAATAGATTTAGGTCACTTTTATTCACCAAAATATTAGCTAAATGAGAGGAAATGCAGCAACATGGATAGTACTGTCAAGCAAAAGAGCTTCTCCTATTTATATTCAATATGAGGAGAGTTAATTTGAGGGTGAGAGCCAGTAATCCTAAAGTGGATACTTATTAAGCCTTGGCTCAGCAGAGCACTAATAACATAGGCAAGCTTGCTAAATACTACCTTGACTCCAACACCCTTTGCCCCTGTGATTTAAACAGAAGATTGTACTGTCTCTACATTGGCAGGAGTCTAACACTATTCTGCAGTGTTCACGTTTCTTGGATCGTTTTGGGTGGAGTAAGGGTTTAGGATGGCTTCATTTAACCATACCATTAATCTGTGTTGGGAATTGAGATTATTGTCTTGTATAGCCATACCATAAAACTTGAACAATAGAATTAGGTAGAAACAGACACAGTTATTACATTGTTTCAGATATCCCAAGAGCTTTTCACATTTATTTCCATTTGTCATAAATGAGTCTATTACATTGTGAAATATATTTTATACAGTGGTTTTGAAAAGTCCTTGAATACCTTTGACCAACAAAATTGAAAATTAGATAAAAAAGAGTTATGAATGTATTTTTCATTAAAAGTTAACTCTACATAAATCGAAAGCCATCCACCAATTTTTTTCATAAAGCCCAATGCTTCTGTGGAGATTTCTTTCTTTAACAGGTACTGTATTGAAACTCATGAAAAATGGACCTCTTTGTCCATAAAAACTTACTTAGATTATATATCCTTAGTATACGTTTAATGTATTCTCATAAAAGAATCATAGCTACTCTCAAATTCTTTAGCTAAACTTAACTGATCCTTCAGGGACATCAAATCTAGCAGTGAGCTTCCACAGAAAGAGGCAAGTCCACACCTACAGAGAACTGCAAATCCTGATTGGATATTACCCTTCTGCCATATGAACAGGAACCTATTTTTCATATTATGGCACTATGATATATAATGTGATTTTACAGCTGTTGAATGTATGAACACCTCCCCACTCCCTGCTGAAGTTCAATGTCTCATTCCCTTCAAGAATCCAACATAAGCCTAGAGTAAAATCAAAGCACTCCATTAATTTCAGAAAGATTTGTCTTATCCTTAATTAGCACAAATGTACCCATTCACAACAGAGTATTATAGCCTGGAAACATTCTTTTTACATTAACAAAAGCTACAGTTAAAAAGATGGGAAATTTCTGCAGCAGGAATGCCTGCTAGGATACTGAATAAACTATCTTATTCTTTATATTTTGACCATCACTTTTTCTTCCTGGGACTTTTATTCTCTGTTTTGTAGATTAATATTATTTCTTCCTTTCATGCCCATCTGTCCACCCATCTGCTTATTTTAGCTACATTTCCTTTCACCCTGCTGGCTCCTGTATATCCTCACCACACCCCAGGCATGTATCCTTCAACAAGATTCATAATATGAATCATTTTGAATACCTTCAAAATAATGGTAGAAGAAAATTAGATTCCTGCTTTTTGGTGAGTAATATAAAATTATTTATAAGCTTAAAAATTAGTACAGTTGCCCTAAGAGAGCCTTTAGGCTTTGGGTAGGATTTTAAAGAATAATAACAAAGGTATAGATTGTATGGTATGATCTAGAAGTTTAAGTACCAACCAAAGCAGTTCAAACTGGTATGTACAAAGTGTGTCCTCCTCCTAGGCCAGTGGAAAGAAAGGGAAGCTGCATTTCTGGGCCAGATGGGGCCTGGGGGCTGCACAGCACACACCTCATCTGCCTGAAGGGGTGACCAGAAGCTGGGGATGTGCTGGGCCATCAGCCGCAGGGTAAGTAGGAGCATATGTCAGTGGGACAATTTTTTGTGTGGCCTGTGCTAATAGTGTCTCTAAGGTGAGTCTCAGGGGACAAAAAAAAACCCCAAAACCCAAAACAAACAAACAAAACCCACCAAAAACCACAAAAAACAAACAAAAAAAATTCTACCATGTGATCTTAATGCATATGCACAGTGGTAGAATTTAACATTAAAACTAGGGAAGTGAGGGAGCAAAGAGAATTCAATCTGATCTTTGTCTCCTCCCTTAGATAATTTTATCTCTGCTGGCATTAACTTAGTAGAACCATGATGAAGAGCCATAAAAATACTTCTGCTTGTCTCTTAGCTTGAGGAGCTCCTCGAGGAGTGGTTTGTGGCATGGTACCCGCCTTAGGAAACACTATGGAAAGGGCTACAGCCCTTAGTGCTCCATGCTCCCATATAGCTTGGCTTGGTTTCTTTGAAGTTTTTTTGCAGCTTCACCAGGACAATAACATCAATTTGTTGGTGCTGAGGGGCCCTGCATGTTCCCTTCTCCCAGGGCTAAGTAGAAGAGTGGCCAAGGCCCTGTCACCAAGGCACTTGCTCAGGGATGGCTGGCTGGTGGCACAATCCAGGTGAAGAGCCATCTACAAATGCTGAGTGAGAAGAAAAAGCCGCACTAGAGCTTTAGACAACAGGATTTTTATTACACACACCTGGTGCTCCTGGCCCCCTCCCAGCCCACATCTGTAAGGTGACTGCTGGGGGGGGCATGAGGGGGAGTGAGGACCTGTCTCCAGCCCTCTTTATAGGGCAGTATGCTCCATCCCCAACTCCAGGGAAATGACTGGATGCCACAGTTTTTACTTTCATGCTTCATAAGGCACTTTCACCCTTTTGTGCCAATAGCTATTTCCAGAAACTGCTGATGTTGATGGAAAGTTAATTATTTTGGTGATACAAGAGATGTTCTGTGTTGTAGATATATATGTGCATTTTTCTGTCTATCCAAGGAAAAGTGTGTATTTTTAAAATATATATAATTATCTGTTTCTTTCTTTCTCCATAATTGTGTAACCTTGTTTATTTATATTTATAATTTATATTTAAATACATTACTCAATATTGTTTAACTTACAGTATTCATCTTAATCAGTGAGAAAAAAGCAGTCATGTCTCCTTACAGTAAAAGGAAATTTCCACCTTGTCTTATTAGCAGAGACTGCCTATATCTAAATACTCTAAGCAGACTTTAAATTCATAAATGTGGCTACAAAAATTTGAATGACAACACATCCATTTTATGTGCTGGGGAAAATGGAAATTAACTTAAAAGTACAGAAATCTCTTCTGAGGAGGAACTGTCAACAACTATTTGAGTAGTATGGGTTGCATGTGTAACAGTATGTGATGTAATTGCCTTGTATTTTAAAAACTGCAGTTACTTTCACAAAGATGATTTTGTTTCCTCCCTTTAGCAAAAATGTTCTTTTATTCAAGCTTATTGACCTCACTTGTGTTAAATCACCGCAATCTCCCTTTCCTAAGTCATGGTCTCATTTAGTAACCATTACATGATCTTTTTTCACACAACTGAAATTGCCTATAATCTATTTTAGAACAGGCTTCAGTCCAGAAGTATGTTTTACTTTATTATTTTCTGCTCTCTCTGGGGATGCCTTCATAAAATGGTAAAGCCCAAAGACTTCCTGAAGGCTAATCCTTTTCTGGGTCATATGATTCTTTTCAGATTCCATCTTGGGAGAGTTTTCTTATAACAATACATTCTGCTGTCTGCGAACTGGACAAAATCCTGTTGCTTTAGCACTAACAATGAGTGGAATTTTAGTGCAGGAGGAGTGTTTGCTTAATACAATAGAAGTTGGTACAGGCAGGACTTGCAAGTGTCAAGTAAACAGTGTGGGAAAGTCTGTAGTACTGCAACTGAGTCAACAAGGTGCTCAATGCCTAAATGTGACTGAACTGTAACTGCAACTGCAATAACTATCTGGTTGACTTCATCTTTTCCTCCAGGACAGGACTTGACACATACCTTATTGAGAAAGAGTTAACGAGGGAACAGGCTGCTAGCAGGGAAAAGATGAGCAGTGCAAGCATTCAGTCATGCGTTAGAAACACCGCACAAAGCGCAATCAGAACAACTGCGCCCCAGGATCAGATAAAAGTCTGGTTTACCAAATGAATATGATAGGAGAAGGCTGTTCAGACCCTGCCAGAATCACAGAAATTCTCTCAGAAATATAAACCAAACAGTGCCCAGGTCAAAAAAGGGTAAGTATTTTTTTTTTTAATGATGCTAACACTCCAGTTAATATCAGTTTAAAAGAGACAGAGAAATTTGAGTCCACTTGGCAGTAACATGAATGCCAGTACTCTATTCATATTTAGACTGAGAATACAGATTGTATGAACCCTTACCAGAGGCAAGACAAATGAGACAAGATATATTTATGTTCAATACCACAAATAGAAAAACTGATATAATTTTATCTAAGTAAGAAACTACCTTTCAACATCATCTGCTCTCTCAGTTGAAATGCAGAAGTAGTTTTGAGTTAGGAAGTGTTCTCAAAAAAAGGTTTTATATATTCATATTTTCAGAAGCAGAGTTTTCCAGGTGTTTACCTATACTTTGCTCTCATTTACAATCTTAATCTTATTTAAAGGTCTATTTCAGGTTGGGCCTATAATTTCCACAGACATCTAAGACTCCATTTAACTAGCATGATCATAAAACTCTTGTCTTAAGAATGAAAACAAAAAGTCAAATTAGTGTCTTTCAAACTTGGATCAGACACTGAGCTAGAGAGGTGTGGCATTGGTCCTAACTTGTCTGCAAATTTGCCCCATACAAGAAGCATTCCTTGCAACATTACAACTTTACCTCACTTGGGTCACCACTAAAGCATCACCAGTGCTGATTTAACCACTAGATTCAGAATTCTTCTGAGAGCTAGACAGCTGAATTTGCTTTTATCTGTATAAAAATGTCTGCATACTCCAATGCTTCCATAGGTACACCATGCAAACCCAGTTCAGAGTTAGAAAACTCCAGCTGCCTCGTGAGAGCTGCCTCTGCAGTAGTTCCTGTGACTCATAGTCAGCTCAGGCTTGGAAAATCTCTGTAAGAAAGTTGCTGCCCTGTTTCTCAAACCCAGGCTTGCACTCCTGCACAGTTTCAGTGCCGGCACCATGCCATTTTCCAGCCCTGTTGAGATACAAGTACATTAATGTTGCTTTTTCCCAGGCAAACCTGCTCTAAATGCAGAACTGCTTCAGTTTTCTGTAACTGATTCATATACATTTACAGCACCTTAAAAAAATTACTTTGTCCAGACACATGCATGCAAAAATGTGTATATTGGTATAATGCGATCTATATGCATGTAAGTATTTAGACAAATAAAGCACATTTTATGACTCTCTATATTATATATACATCAATCCAATAAGATATAATGCGGCTAATTTAGCCATTTCTTTAACTGCTTGCTTCAAGAGGCAGAAAAAGGGGGAAAGAGAGTGAAAGATTAGTTCTTATTTTTATTTTAGAATTAATTTATTTAGAATAGGAAATAGTCTGCTGACAGGGGGTACAATAGTTAGAGATAAGTGCCTTGCAACAAAAGAAGTGTTCATTATATGTTCACGTTTCTGAGTGAGAGCAAATAGGTTTGGAGTTCTCTTACCTTTTGGCATCATTCTGGATATACCTGTAATTTACAATATTTCTTGAGAAAATGTCAGAAGTTTAAAATGATGGGAGATTGTGCCTTTCAACAAAAACTTCTTAGGCCATGCCTCCTGACTGAAAGGACCTGGATATGTGTTGTGTTTCTCCATACACCAGACATCCATGAGCTCTTTAGTGTCCAGGGAAAGATGTGTGCCCTTCTCCTTTTCAGCCTGCCAGCTGAAAGGATAAAGCTGTTGCCCATTCTTCTTCCCACCATTCCTGGTCTGGCTCAAGAAGAATTTAAGACAACAGCTGGTATTTAAGTTTGGAATTTAAGTTCTACAGCTGGTAGGTAAAAAATGGACTGAAGCATCGAGATACTGTTTTCTTATTTTGTTATTTCCTCAGACATGATAATATAACCAAGAAGGACCCAGAGATAAAAAAAAAACCCAAACAAAATTAAAGAACCAATTAATACCAAACAGATAAGTTAAGAATAGTAGGGTTTTTTTCTGTACATCTGGCTATGGACTCTCCTCTTTCTTCTTAGTACATTTTGTAAGCAGCTGAGCAGCCTTACACATTGTAAAGCTTAAACTAAGGTAGATATACGGAGGGAGGTGCTTTCCATGAATCCTGTAGCACTTCAGTGATCTTGATGGGAACTGCAAACATCACTTTATTCTGATGTTACAGATTACAGAGGTTTGGTTACTGGCCAAATCAAGCATCTGCCAATCTGCCATAAGTATTTTTAAGAACCAACACAAAAGAATTAAGTCCCACAAATCTACAGATTGCCTCAAAACTTATCAACTTCTCTTAAGGAATACTAACAGTGTTCACTTTCTCCTGGGTGCAAAATGAAGCACTATATGGCATATGCTGAGATAAACTGATTCCATTTTCCACTTCATAATAGAACAAATGGAGAAAAAAAAGAGAAAGAGAGTAAATTTTTTGTACACCAAGGGATATGCAAATAACTATATATAAAGTGAACTTTCCATAACTTGGAAGAAGTGAGATAGTGGTCAGCAACTTCTGGAATATCAAATAGACTAAAACAAACAACAGATAACCTCTAAAGAAACTTGGTCAAATTTGTTTCTCACTGCATTCTCCCAGTATATAGAATTGGCTATGAGAACACTTTTTAATAAAAATGTTTTTTTATTTGTGTTCTCCTAAGGATGCCAGCCATCCAACTAGAATTAAAAACTAATTACGTCTTCTCCATGCACAAAGGCCCAGGCTGACATGAAATAAAAAAATGTTATCAAACTTTGGAGAGGCCAACTCTCCATTTTGCAGAAAATAATGATCTATAGTTGCTGCAAATGGATGGAGAATTTAGCCCTATATACTTTTCTTGTTTGTCAGTAGCTTAAGACATTTCAATGACCTTTTAATGAAAAATGTTTTGAAACCCATTTCTAATCACAAAAATAGTTGCTACTGTTGAACTCTTGAATGTTTAACCATATTTATGTAATAATACCATACTTTACAACGCATAGTTTTGTAAAGCATTGAACAGAAAAATTCATATTAGTCTCTATAAGAATGCATCATAATGTGCAATGTGGTTCTTAAGCCACTGCACTGTGGTACCTACACTGAAGTTTGCTTGCAATATTTTATCAAACATTATCCTCTTCATACACAGCTTTTTCATAAGAGTAAAGTTTCATCACAGCTATGCTGTAGTCTTATTCCCTTTATTACAGTCTTTTGGTGAAAATTCGGTCTAAGAGCTCTTTGCAGTTAGAACAAAATAGCAATTTTGAAGCCTTTTCTCTTTCAAAGGCTGCACTCTGTCCCCAGTCTTCTAATTATGTTATTTGAAGGCAGCTTCAAAAGGACCTTCACTGTCTTGTGATAAACATTTCAAATACTTGGAATTGGTTTTTAGTATAAGAATTTTGCAGAAGTGACATAATTGTATTTACTTTGAATACAGTAATACTCAAAGAGAGCTTTCTAAGAATTTGAATTCATTGTATTTCCCCTCAATTCTAAGGGCACTATGAGTTGAACTTTGCCCACCTAAGTGCTTTAAATCTCTCCTCTGGCAGGATAGTAGATATTTGTCTCCTACAGGTTTATTCTATTATTCTTTCCTTTCACCTCTGTGTATTTCCTGATAGTAAAACAAATGGCCAATGAGATGGCACTCTTCTTGGTTTTCAGGGTAAGGACAGATACCAACAATTATGGGATATAATGAACATCTTGGATAAGAGAAAATAGATCAGGAAAAGACAGAGTCACTGTGGAGCTGTATTTTAATAATGAGTTAAATTGTGAAAGTGAAAGGCTAAGCAAAGGTCTTTGCTCTCCTTAGCAGGGAAGGTGAAAAGAGTGACTAATTAGATTATGCAAACCAGCAGATAGTGCAATTACAGTTGATAGGCCAGACATAACCCAGGGGACACTTCCACCTGGAGGAAATGGGGAATGACTGCTTGGTCAGCAAACACAGCAGAGGGAGCCGAACACTCTCTGTGCCTGCCAAGGGGTGGGATGCTGCTGCTGTCTCAGCCCCCTCCATTCCAGCAGCAGGGAGATGAGCAGATCCAGATTGAGAGACAGATGTTCTCCAGAGATCATCCATACTAAAAAGAACCCATCTGGTGAACCTTGTTTACCTGGTCCACAGAGGGGAGGACTTGGCCAAAGGCATAGATACCATTCAGACATCAGGGGTAACCTCCTGTCCTTTCTGGACAACCAGTGATTTTAGTTATAATGTAGGAAGTGTTTCTCCCTGCTCTGTGTTAGGGGAGCTTGACTTAAGTGTAAACATATGTCTACATTGTCAGGCCTAGAAAAGTATCCTGATGTCAAGTTTTGGTTTTAGGGCCTGACGACATTCTGTCATTACGTTAAGATGACAGTTATTGGTGAAAATCCAGCAGTAAATACCCAGCATCTTGTTGACTTTAGGCTGTTACAGACCAGAGATTTCAGACTCAGCTGATAGCTTGAGTTTTTCTGTGGAAGAGAAAGATTTTCCAAACTTTAATGTTTCACCAAATAATTTCATGATGTTTTGATTTTTGGACAAATTAAAGAACCCTGCATAGATCTTTGACATTCTTCAAACTCAGTTATGCTGATTTTATCAATATAAAACTCTTTCCACTTTGTGAACTTGTATATGAACTCACATATCATTGCATTTTAAAATTTAGTATTTTTTTAAAAAAGTAAGTCAGAATTTCTGCAGACTAGAGATGAGATCATCTATTGCAGTGTGGCAACTGCTACTTTTTTTTTTTTTTTCCTTTTGATAGAAGGAAGAAAGATGAAAAAAAGTGTGCATATTTGTATATAGGACATACTTAAGAGAAATACAAAGAACGTGAAGCTTTTGATTATATTTTTCTCGTATAAACATCTCACATTTAAACTAGTTTATGGGGTGGTTTTTGTATTTTAGATTGTACAAAGTACTATACTTCATGTGTTTATGAGTCATCCTCAATGAGTATATTGCTTGTGGAATAAGCAGGCTCAACCATATGTTTCTTATGCATATGCTAGTTTGATTAACTATTCCTTCCTTCTCCTTCTCTCTTATTCCTTCCTCCCAGTTTGCTTTTTTTAAGCAGTCATCTGCATTTGTGAAACCTTGTGATTTTGCTTGGTTCATGGATGAGTGTTATGTCTTCTCCATTTAGCAGTAATATCAGATTAAAACAGTAACATTTGAGCAAAGTATGTCCTAATTGGTAAGATATAAGGCAAGAAATGAATCTTCTAGATGTAAATCTTGAAATTTTTTATTTTTCGTTCACATATTATGTTCTTCCATGTCTGAATCCAGACAGAGGCTGAAAATCTGCCTCTGTTATTTTGTTTACATGATGAATCATTGTGTGCCCAGAAATTCCTGCTTTTATAAAGGAATTAATTGTTTTGATGTTTGGGTTTATTTTTTCCCCCTGGGCAAAAAACCAGAGCAGTCTTTTTTTAAACTTTTTTTTCTGTCTGTCACATATATCAACACACAACATGAAGCTTCTAAATTGTGGGGAGGGAGAAGGATAAAATGTACAAATTCTGAAGGAGGGTGGAGACCAGAGGAAAAAAACATGCATTGTCAATACTTATCATACAGATAGCCTAAACTGAAGATGTTCAGTTTGCTGAGAGCTGCGTGCCAGAGAGACTCACTTGTTTACAGTGTCCTAGATATCATGCACTCCCTTTCAGCTGGCAGCCTTATAGGGGTAACAGCTTCAGAAGAATGCCTGCTCTTGACTATTTCTTAGTTTTGGCACCAATGTGGCTTCTGTCAGCAGTCAATATGCCTGGTATTTTCCTCCCACCATCATTATTTATTGAAAATGCACATTCCTTGCACCAGCATGCAAACACCCACATTCTCCAGCTGTGTCTGAATTCCCTTGTGTTAAGATCCTATCAGGCCCTGACAGTTAAGGGTCCATGACCCACACCTGGGCAGAATAGATAATCCTCAGCAGACTCAGAAAACACTGAACATTCATATGGCCAGTTACACGAAACTGGGCTGCCTCCCCCTTCCTTGGCAGGACATCAAAGTGCCTGGATATAGACAGGGCCATCAGCAGCAGTGATCCACCAGCATTTGAAGGTTCCAGCACTCCAGGGAAAAGCAGAGGATGCAGCTCTAAACCAGACAGTATCTCACCCATGNGGGGGGGGGGGGGGGGGGGCAGGATATTTGAGTAACTTTCCTGAACAAGTAAATGCCTGTAGAACCAGAAATTTGACTCTAATATATTTAGTAATTTTTTGATTTATGAGTGGCATTATAATTTACTCCAATAGTTGTCCAGAGGCAATGGAGCAATAACACTTGTGCTATGGATAGTCAGTTTAGTAGCCTTGATGGTAGAGCAGAAAATCTCTAATTTTTGCTGCAAGTAGCTTTATGCATTTTAAGAGCTGTTTCATAAATGCCATGTTATGCATACAATCTTCTACAGTGTACACCTGTACAGAAATGTTGCACTATAAATATATGATCTGAAAACTAATTAAAGTAGAACCTTTTCCTAGGTAATAGGTTTCCCTTTACATCAGCAGTAAAATGGAACTTTTAATTGTATGAAATTTATTTTATAAGTGCACTTTGTTTAAACACCACTAAATGGAAACAACTTGAGCAGCTGTATGCATGTATATTTGTATTTTAGGGGTTCCAAAATGATTTTGACATCTGACAGATAGTTGTCTGCATAAAAATCAGTCAGTCAGGGTACAAAATACTTTTCAAAAATCTGTTCCAAATTTCAGCTGCACCTAAATTTAATTTTTTGGTTTGTAATTTATTTTGACTTAAACTTTTCTCAGTAATTTCGAGAGATTTTTTCACTTCCAAGTTATGAGCAGTACTGAAAAATATTCTGTCTAAATTCCTGTGGGAGGGTAGTTTCCATATGACCTTTGGTTCAATCAGAAGCAAGAAATAAATGAAGTCAACTCTTACTGTTATTTTGATTAGAGTTTATTATGTCCAAGATGTTCAGATAAAGACAAATATGTATCTTACTGGATGAATCTTTTCATTATTTTTCTTATTTAATGCTGCTGTTTGGATGGAACCCAGTGGTTTTGAATTCCCTTGTGCACAAATCCAACCTTATCCATTAATTCTCCAATATTTTCCCTTTATTGTGGTGTATTACTTCACAACATTTTCACTGCATATCACTTTTAAAATGCTGCTAAGTCATATGCCTTTCTTTGTTTCAAATCATAGTAACAATAATATTTTGTGCTCATTGTTACCTTAGGTTAATGTTATACTTCACATAGGACTTAATATCCTTAACAACACTAACTAGTGACTGTGATATAAATCTCCAGCTGTTACCTATACAGATGTAGTTGCAGATCTCTTTTCCTCTTAGTTGTGGTCCACTGTTAACAGAGACAACCAAAAGAGAACTCTATCCTCACTCCTGGAAAAGTCTACCCTTAGTAATGAAGACAAAGAGAGGTGGCAACTTTCATAAAAAGTTTTTATTTCTTTTCATGAAAAGTTAATAACATGACCTGGATTAAAATAAATCACAATTGTTTTCAAATAATATTTCCTAGATATTGTTTTTTTCAGATTTTTTTCTGTGCTACTGGAAGTAGAGTTTTACTTTCATATGTCTTCGTATGTCCTTTCAGAGTTAAAAAAAAAAAATTACTCTTTCTCAAAGAAATGTTTATAATACATTAAAGTTTTTTATCTTAATTAAGGATGTAAATAATAAGTAAAGCCAAGAGCTGAAAATGGAGTCCAGTGTGACATATTGCACATGCTGTCAGTAGAGTATGGTGACTAGTTACTCACTAGTTTCTTCAGCTGATGGGAACGTGTGCTTAGCAGCATCAGGAGCATATTTAGCACTTTGCAAGAAAAGTTGAGAGATGACAAAATGGAAGAGACATTTAAAAATATTCTTGAGCTATGAAACTACAAACAGTGTCCGATGAAAATGCATGAGATACTACAGTACAGTGTTTGAAATGGTTTTGTGACTGGAGGCTAACTTCTAATATGCAATGCATAATTCAGTGGGAATAGGTTCTATTTTATATCACTACGAACAAAAAAAGAAATGGTTATTGGTAAATGATAAATAAACTTGAAAAAAAGAAGTAAATTATTTTTATAGGCCTGTGAGTGCCTTACAACTGAGGGGAAAAATTACCCTCTTCAAACATCTGATCTCTATCTTTGAGCTTTAACCAATAAATATTTGCAGAAGTCTGAGAAGCTTTGGTTTAAAAAAAAGAGTCTAAAAATAATCTTCAGCAGACCATGACGTGTTATGAGGGAGGATATCCCAGGGGGGTTGAAAATATCTGCAAGGATATACACCTTTACTGAGAACCGAAGAAATTATAATTTTAACCTTCAAGTTCTGCATAGATTAACCCTTCATTACACAATTCAGCCTAGCCAGAGGCTAAGGAAGGTTCAGATTGATTTTTGTGACATCAAACAAAAGAGGATCATGTTCCTGACACCTGGTAGAGGCAGCAGCAGCTTTTGGATAATGTGAGAACAGAATAAAGAAGCAAATTAAAGCTTAACAGTACTTAACAGTACTTAACATTTGCATGCAGTTAACCATTTGCTTTTACCACACTGCAGTTATCTTGCACTAACCTCACTGTCTCTGTCACTCTTGTAAAATGTAGAAGGGAGTTAAGGATATTATTTTCTTTCCTGTGTTTAATCCAGGAGAGATGATGAAAGCTCCCCACCGATCTAAGTACTTTGGTTTACTCCCTTCATTGCCAGCACCCCAGGCTGAAGGCCTGTTTGCTCTTAAAGAAAAAGAAATACAGAACTTAAAATACAGTTACCTTGTCCCTTTCACTCAACTGGGAGGGTTGTACCCTGTTAGTACGTTAATTGGATAGCGAAAACATGCAAATGGTTTCTTTTTAAACTTTATTAGCCATTTCCTACCTCCTTCCTTTGAATATCTCTAAAGAAATTCAAGGTGTCCTGTTTCCTTATTAAACAAAACAAAAAAAAAATTAAAAAGGGGAAAGTCTTTGGATATCCTGGGCTCCCTTCATTATGCAGTATATATTTGTCTTTGAATCTTTGATAAAAATGTAGTAGTGTGTCTCTGAAGGGAGGACTTTGCAGTTGCAATTACAGATAATAGTGTTCTCTAAACCCCAGTGTGGTGTGAACATCAAAGTGCTGTGGATTATAATAATCCAAACAAATAACCTTCTGTAAACTCATAAGAAAAAAGGAGCTGGATGTTTTCATTAAGTGAGAGGCAATTCATTTAACAGTCGGTTGTTGCCTGTTTCTGTGTGGTGAAAAGTCTGTTCATTTGCATAAGGAAACAACCACCAAAGAAATGTAAATGATTGAACTAGGCTCTCATTAGCAAAACCTCTCCAGCTACCTGAAGGACCTACCTCTGTTGGCAGTAGATCGAGTTTCAAGTACTTTCTTACCTTTTAGAAACCAATTATCTTCAGTCATGTCCATCAGTTCACGCAGGGGGAAGGGCACCCAGCAATATTCTTGGCAACAGATCTTACAATTTAATGAATAGATTCTCCAGAATAAGAATTTGAATGACTTGTCTTTATTCAATTTCTCTAAAATCTATCCTTTAAATGACTACATGTAAAAAGCATATGTTTTTTTATAGAGTAATGGAGGAGTGTATAGTTTTCTGAGGGGGAGAAAAAGCAACAAATTCCAATCAAAATATTGTAGTTTGGAAGGAGAGCCAGATGACATTAGAAATTTTCTGTCAAAAACATAGCAAAAATATCTAAGTAGATGGAAAAAATGGTTGCTGTGTAAGTGAAAGAGGAGGAAATGTTTATTCTATGGTGTTGCAGGTGACAGATACAGGACCTTAACTCCCTTAAGAAATAAAATATAATAAAAATATTTTGAACTAAATTGACTTAGTTCTACTGGAGTCAATAGATGTTTGCTTGGCTGTGTCAAATGAGAATACAGTTCACAATATTTTCTCTACACCCAACACATACAGTCTGTGGATGTTTGACACATCTAGACACAGAGTCTCTGGGAAAGAGACCATCCAGTGCATAAACATGACAAAATTTCACCTATGGAGTCCTGAGTCAGCTGGGGCCTGATCATCTTAGAGGCAGCAGAAGTTTGATAATCTCTGCTTGTCTGCTAATGGAGGTTTCCAGTTAATTTAAATGAGAAATATTCCATTCTGAATTCTGTCTCGAGCAAGTGTTTTGGGGAGTCTTTGAAGACATGCCGAAATATGGAATGATCATTTAGGGAGAGTTTATTAGGCATTCAGGCTAAGATGTGCTGCCAGATTGGTACTTCCAGGGTCATGGTACAGAGAATGATTTGGAGGCCATATGAACAAGAGTGGATGGGGATAAAAATAGGAGGAGTCTTATCTTGGGTGTAATGTATTAATCAAAAGACTGGAAATTTTAGAAAAAGGCTATACTAAACCTAAAGTGAATGCAATTTTCTCCTATGTCAAGATAAATTTCTCCTGAAACATTCACATAACTTTATGGTTTAGATCATAACTTTATGGTTTATCAGTTTTTGCAGGGCTGAAGACAAAGTCCTACCCTTCTCTGTCTCTCACCATTTCCTCACAATGAGCAGCTTCCCAGCTAGCTCTGATGATTGTGATACTGGTATTACTGGCGCTTGCCTTAGCACAATCAAGATAAATGAGTTAGAAAAATCCCTCTGCATTTTAAATGATGAGGAAATCCAGATTACTTTTCAGAATGACTAAGAGGAGTAAATTGTACTGTTGTAATTATTCAAATGGACATGTCATCAGAGTATGAACTAACATTGCTCCCATACTGCACAGTTTGTTCTGCCATTCCTCTCCATATTTAGGTTTTTCTCCATCATACCCTTTTACACAAGGCAGGGTGTAGAAAGAGACACAGACAGACATGTACAGACTGTTCAAAATCAGAATCATAGAATGCTTTGGGTTGGAAGGAACCTTAATGAACCTTAGAGGCTCATCCCAGAACACCTGCTGGGATGAAAAGTCCACAGCTTCTCCGAGCAATGCTTCATGACTCTTACTGTAAGGAATTTCCTCCTATCATCTAATCTAAACCTACCAGCTTTAGCCATTCATTCTTCTCGTATCACTACTCGCCTTTGTGAAAAGTCCCTCTCCAGTCTTTTCAGCCACCTTTAGATGGACTTACATAAAATATACAATATATTTTGTTTTCTCACCCTGCTTACCCTGTGGTAAGTTGTTCCTCTGATTTTCTAGGTGATTGTCATTAAGAGCATATAAACTAACCTCTCATTAAGCAGAAAATCTTGTGGCAGACAAGTGCATGTAGGTAGACATGAACATGCAGAGCCAGTGAAGATGACTGTGGGGCAAGGAAGTGTCTGTACTCAAAATATTAGTTCTTGTTCCAAATACAGACTAGTGTAAACATAATTATTAACTAGAGCCTTTACTACAAAATTACTATGAATTCCTAGGGGAAAATATGATCTTTCTGTCACACTGTTTGAAGACCATTCAGTGATTGTTTCAATTATCTCCGAATTACTAGATTATTCTTTCTAGTCCACAAACTAGAAGTTTTAGGATGTGTTTTGCGGGCTTTTTGTTTCTTTTTCTTTTAAATATTTTTTCTTTCCCTTTTTTTTGATACCACATTCAACCTTCTGCTTCCAGAGGATATATCAGTCATATCTTTGACCTCAGTTACATGTAACTGTTGAATATTGCACCATCTTTAACTGTAGAATCATGACATAGAGGTCACTGAGCAGAAATAATATGAGAGTATTGTGCTGAAGAAGAAAATACTTGGAAGATACCAAAGTGAGATTGGGTATTTTAGTGTTGGCTGAGCTCCATAGGCAGTTGCCCATTCATCAGCGAAATTTTAATCTGCTGTAAAATTATAAATGAGTCTTGGGAAGATAAAGACCTATTTTTAGAAGTTTATCTCTTCTGAAAGAAAGATCAGTGCATAACAGGTCAAAAGCATTGTAACAGAGACTGGACATAAAATGGAACATTGGTCAAAGGCCAAAATAATATTGAAAGCAAAATATTACTATTATTTAGTGGCACTTGTGTTAAATATGGTGAAATTGAACTGTTTATAGAAGATGCTGGATTTCCTCCAAACAGACTCTAGCTGCACTATCTCAGTGTTGTTTTTCAGAGGCAAGAGATTCTTTTTCCTTCATAGCAGCCATAAATGAGAAAAGAGGAACATAAAGAGAAGAGTTCTTCTAGATACCACCCAGATGACAGCACAGCTAAGCAATTGGGGGTGAGGTTTGAAAGTCTGACCAACCAGCAGAAGGACATTAAACCACACCACTATCCACACACACTGCTCTGCAGCTCCCAGCACATTCCAGTTCCATGCTACAGCAGTGCAGAGGGTTTGGGCCGAAAATGTGGGATGGCAAGCTGTTTTGTAAGGAAATCTGGTCATCTGCATGCTCCAAATGGTGGGGGAAGGCAAGTTTCAAAAATGGCACTACTGCCCACACTCAGCTTTCAAAATTCCTCCAAGTTGCTGCTCCAGCTCTTTGGTACAATTTGCACTTCAGGGGAAGGGGGTGTTAATATTCTGCCAGTCTGAGTTCTGCAATCCAGCTCACTGCCAATTTAGAGGATGCCAGAGCCAGTGCAAGAGCAAGGAGTGGGCAGTGGGAGGGAGCCACCCCTCTCTTCAGCAACAGCTGTCAAGGGCTGACACAGCTGCATTGCTCATCTCCACCCTCAGACTCTCCACCAAGCACTGAGCCCCTCTTCTGATCACACAAGTGAAAATGTAAAGATTTCATTACTTGACTCCAGGTATTGCCCATGGCTAAATCACCAAGCAACACCTGTTCCTCTTAATAGGTTTTACTGCTGACTTCAAAATCGGTGCAAACTTCTCATGTTATGAGTTGATCTACTCTTGTCAGTGCATTGCCTGTCAGTTCCCTCTCTGCCTTTCTGATTTCGAGTCTCATATGATCTAAAAGACTTCAAGAAGCTAGTTTAGCAAGTCAATACCTCACTATTACTCTTAATTTACTTTAAATTTCTTCCTGTTCCTCCTTGTAAGTCTAGTAGGGAGGGGAAAAATAGCTCTAACATGTGGCCTTAAATACTTCCCAGCTGAAAAAACACAGTTAACCAGCATGAGGCTAATGAGCTGATGTACAAACTGATGATCCACACCAGTTCCCCTGCAGCCAAATAACATCCTCTGGCCTGTATACACAGCAGCTGATTTTACCCTGGATGTTCCAGTTTCTTTTTCCTGCATTTCTGATCTCTCAGTACAGGGCTCTAATGTAACTTCAGACTCTCTTAGCCCATTAACTGCATGATGCAGCAGCAGGCTCCCTGGCTTGTAGAATCCTTTTTCTTTTTTTTTTATTTCTCTGCAGCCAATAACCAGTGCCTCATTATTTACCTTGCCCTTTCCTTAATGATGTCCTTCTCCCTGAACATCATTCTAAACAGACAATATAACAATTTAAACTACTGCAGTAGGTTGAGTAGTTTGTTCATTTTGTTGTTGTTCTTATCTAAATAGCCCTTTATAACAGAATATGTTTGAAATTCTATCTTTTGAAAGATCTTTAACTCAGAAAAGCAGCTTAAAAATGAAAGTGAATAGCCAGTATTATTAGAGTGTACCAGTAATATGATGACACTAAGTTTTTCTTTGGTATTGTANAAATTTACTTTTATCTTGGATTTAGTATTTGAGGAATTTGGATAAGAAAAAAACAGTTTTAAAGAGACAGGAATGTTGGAGTTTTTGAACTTGCTTTCCAGATTTATAAAGAATTATGTCCTTGGATACTGAAAAACATGTCAGTAGCCAAAAGAACTTTTGTGAATTAACATAGAATTAAAATCTATGGGAAATAATGTAAGAAGATGGGGAAAAAAACCCACAGTTCTCTCTTTCAATGCTGATCAGCTTGTTAGATTTATTCTGTCAAAAAAGTCCATAAGAGTAAAGTTAGATGTTTATAATTTGCAACTAAAATCAAGAAAGAGAGGTAAAGAGAGTGTATGTTCTTTAAAGCACAACTGTCTTTGTGCCTTAGACATCAAATGTCTTCAAATTAAAAATCCCTGCTATCAGTGTCACTTATCTGATGTAAAAGCAAGAGCAAAAGGATTTCCTGATGATCTTTAGGGCAAATATAAGGTAAAAATGACAGACATTTTCAAAGATGTAGTTTAATTATGATGAAGAAAAATAGTTTTTTAATAGTTAAATAGTTTTTTAAATAGTTTTTTAATAGTTTTTTAAACTAGTCTTTAGAGAGTGGTGGTTTTCAACTGATGGCCCACAAAACCCTCTCTGATCTGTAGTGTAATTCTAAAATGTCTCTGAAATGCAGCTCAGAAGAACAAACATATTCCAGCAGCCTGAATTCTTAAGGATATTGGCACAGCAAAGGGTTGAAAATCATCATGAAGTGTTCGCAATACTCTTTCCACTTCTACCTATCAACAGGAGAAAATTTCCAGCCTCCCCTTCAGCTCAACCACTCAATTTCAAATCAGAGCTATATACTGAATCTTAATCAACTTGAGAAGTGGAAGCCTTAAGAGGAAGTCATTTGAACTCAGAGCTAAGTCTCATAGGATTTTCCAAGTTTTTTTATTTTTCTTTTTTTTAATGGTGATGCCCTGGCTGTCAGAGTTTAAATGCTCTAGAGTCTCAATAGCTGTGATATTTATTAACCAAGTGGTTATGATCAGAACTTTGTCACTCAAACTTGCTTGGTATCAGCTGACATATGGTATCATGTTTGAAATACCACTCAGTAAATCACTGATAATGTCAATGTAATTGCTGAGAGTTAACACAAGGTGTAATTCTTTTCCCATTGAAGCTGATGTCAAGAGCACTGTTGATGGCTGTGGTGAGGGACTGAAGCTGCTAACCAGAAAAGTATTTTCTTTTTCCTAATTGAACACAAAAAAATCAATAATTCTCTAAATATCCAGTCTTAAAATTAGCTTATATTTATAAACTGTAGAGCATAAAATTTTTCATGATTGACTTTTTTGGTAGGTAATGCTGCTGTGACTATTTCAATATGCTTTATTTGTGAGTCAGATGCTAATATATTCATAAGTAGATGGATATATGAGTGTAAGAGATCTGTACATATCTCTGTTCCATCTGTTATTTCTTTCTGTCCTAAGTTTAAATACTATGTGTTCAGCTAACACAGTTATTAACATTTTATCAGTTTTTGCAATATATTAATTAGATTATATCCATGGAGCAATTTTATTCTGCATTTTGGGGTTTAATTTTTAACTGGTCATTTTCTCATGTAAACGCTTGCCAAAAATAAAACTTTCCTTAAAACCAATTCATTCCCCACTCACCACCTGTCACCCCCCATATATTTCAGCAGCAGGGATTTCTCATATTTTGGGGAAATTGTCTGGCAGAGAGACACTGCCATCACTAAGATCTTGGATATTCAGAGTTGTCATTTTGCTCTGTACAATTTGGAACAGGTTCTTAAAGGTAAGCCTCCCTGGAAGGATGTAGAGTCAGGCTCTGGTCAACCCATGTGATGAGTCAGTTTGTTTGGTGATCATATATACCACAGATTTATTTCTCTGTCTGATGTGTTGTTGCCTAAAATGCTCTGAAACGACTTTATTCCACTGCTGGGCAAAATTCAAAATACCAAGACAGTTTAATGACAAGTTTCTATAACTACTGTAAGCAGGGGTTAACAGAATGCTCAAAGTTTCTGCAATTATGCTTCAGGAGTACCATTTTCGTTACTGGTCATCATATTCAGACTCTCAATTAAATGTTAATATTATAATTCATTTAGACCTGAATTTTACAATTCTGATTTATGGTAAATGTCTTTATGTTTGCCAGCAAGTTGTTTGAAAATTTCTAATGTTTTGATATATTTCAAGACCTTCAATAAAATTGATATTTGCCTCTTCTACTCAATCCAGAATATGTACTGACATTTTTGACAACTATGAAAATGAGTTTCACTGCGTAAAGATTTTATAAGCTAAGAAGACAGCACACAGATGAAGGATAGGGAAAGTGGAGGAGTAGCCAGAAAAATAACTGTGTTTGATTACACAAAAACTCTTGTCTTGTTTTGTCTCTCATGATTTTTTTTTCAGTTGGGGGTTTTCTTCTAATTATCTATGTGATCATTCTCCTGCTTTCTAACTCAAATGGGTAAGGGAAAGATTTTTTTTTTATTTTTTAAGGAAGATGGCTGCTGTAGGAAGGAATTAAGTCAGCAAAAGTAACATTCATTGAAAATCAAGAACTTTTCCTTTACACTGTCATTGCGGTCAAAGTTTAGTGCAAACTCCTGTGCAGATAAACTATAGATATAATTTTGAGTTTTATTTTTCTCTTTCTCTGAAGGCCATCTAGATAATGTGTTTGTGGACTTGTGCTCAGCAGGGTTATTATTATATTTGTCTGCTGCTTTTGAACTTCCATGTGGCATTTGACTCTTTTGACCATCAGCTAAAATTGTACTCTTTTTCTTATTCTGTAAAATTTATTGCTTTGATCTCTGGTGTCTTCAGTGTCATCTGGTATCCCTCAGTGATATATCCTGGGATCTATAGTATCTCTTTGTTATATGTATGGTAGCTGGAATTACTTGTGTTCACAGTCCAACTGTCAGACAAATGGCTCTTGTCTTTGTTTATCACTCCTTGAAGACCCTGTAATAGCATCTACAGTGCTGCCCGATTGTCCTTCTATTATCAAGGTTTGCATGGTGCTAATTTTCTTAAGTGGAATAATTTCAGCTGGAAGAAGAGCCTCTTAGGGGTTTTTTATCTTCCTTGTGTTTTAGCTTTTCCTCTTTTAAGGCTTTCAGTGTCATGAGTGTGTCTCTGCTTTGGCTGAATTCTAGGCCATTTTGAACAGACAATGTACTCTAGGAGAAACAGACACCTGGCTTAAATTTCCAGCACAGTATTCTTTTCATGCAGTGACAGAAAATGGAAATTACTTAATTGGGCTCATAAATTTCTGCAGCTCTAGACTTTTTCCTTAGTGGAATAGTGCAGGATACTTCTAGCTAGTGTCCTCGGGTTTCTGTCCTTTGAGGGTAACTGAATCTCATAAAAGCATCAATACCCACTAAAACTCAGAACAACGCATAGTTCTGGGGAGAAGGGAAAGGAAGTATGTGTAATGCTTCCTCAGAACCCTTTCCTTAGCTAAATACTAGCACAGGAAGAAAACGTTGAAGACACTGGGAATTTTTCCGTGTCATCTGCTCAGACATCCTTGGGATAATAGGATGTCTCTCTGTTAGGAAAGCTGTGCTTGGCTTTACTCATAGTCAGAGGCTGAAATGGGCAGATGGGCTGTCCTTGAGGCTTTTCCCATCTGAGGGAGGAGGTGAAGCAGGTTCACCATCTGTGCTTGGGGAACACCTTCATTCTCACACTATTTACACTCTTTCTACCATGTCCCTACCTGAATTCTAAACTTCTTCAGCAGAGCCTTTTTTGTCCTGAAACCAGTAGATCCCAAAAAATTGAATTGATAGATTTGTGCCAGTCTTCAAGGCATCACTGAAACTGATTTGTCCAATGTTAAATTGCCAGTGCTGTGCTTTTATGATTTAGCAGTAATATGTCCTGCAAGGAGCTTGGATCACAACAGGGTAGTGCTGAAAGAGGAAAGAGGATGGTGGACTTTTGACTTTTCCCTTGCACGTATACACACTGACACTCATGCATATACATATGCAATTGCTCTCTCTTACTTTTGATGAAAGAAAGAGGCATGGATTTTCTTCAACTTTGCAGCAAAAATGGGTTAACACTATCTTTACACAAGGTTTTTCCCTTTCATCATGATACTTAGTGGTAAGTCTTTGCTTTAAATGTGGCTGTGAGAACTTGTGCTGCTTTGGTACTGAATTTCTTCCTCCTAAACAAGCAGAATAAAAGGCTTTGTTTTGGTTTGTTTTGCTCTTTCTTTAAAGAAATTTTCATTATTTTTAAAAGAAAAAAATAAAGGCTTAGTATGCCTGATACCTCTGTTTTCAGAAAATTTTAGGCTTGTATTTTTGGCAGGGTGGGCTTCCTTTCTTAAAAATATAATTTTATACCTTTGTATCAGGGTTTCTAAATGAATTAATGCTGATAAGTAAGTCCAGACTTTGCAGAATAATTAGACTCAATTATGACTGTAACAATAAGTTCAAGTGAATGGAACAATATAACTAAATAACTTATGCTGATAAAATCAAAATTTGCTTTTAATTCATGTTTGAATGTTCTCTGTGGTAATGGGTACAGGACAAATGAAAAAGGTAAAAGAAAGACTTCTTCCTATCCTATGTACTTCAGCCAGTAAAGGTGAATACTAAAGGTCATTATTTTTAATTATCATCAAAAAAGATGAAATTGTGGAATGTGCAAAGAAATAGTCAGTCTTATACAACACTGGTCTTGCACTAGGGAGAGCTTCCCTGCTATTCCTGTGTTGCTAACTTCTTTGATGTTATTTCTTTATGCCTCTGGGTTTCCTTGTTTTCTCTGTTTATTTAAAGCATAGGCGGTTCACAGCAGAGACTTGTTCAGTTTTATTGTGTGTAGGTACTCATGCCTTACAAAAATGCAAATAAATAATTCACTTACTGCTTCGAGTCACACTTTCATGGTAAGGTTTTTTTTTCTTTTTTTGAACAATGAGGTAGTCATCTCTGCCCATGCTTTTAGAGGATCTGGTGTTATATGGTTTTGGTTCATGACAAAGGATTTCAGTTGAGATAATAATAATTATATTAATAATTCTTTTTTTTTCTCTTGCTTTTTATGGTTTCAGTACATAAATAAATTCACAGAGAAGTAAGTGGTCAGCCTGAGATCACTTTCATCCTGAAATGCTAGGAAAATGTTTATGTTAAACACTTTCATTGTGTTTGTGCATGCTCACACATGTTGTGTATGGTGCATAACATAACAATAGAAGAATGGGGCTTAGGCTATAGAGATGATTTTTAGTAATAATACTATCTTAAAACCTGTGCTTTCCTCAGTTTTAGAAAGGAAAGAAAATATTTTAGAAGGGAAAGAAAATGACTGAAAACCAGCCTGCTAGAGTGGGAACAGTTGAAGGTTGTAGGACACAGACTCTGTTTGGAGCCAAAAGCATTACTGAGGATAAAACAAAAGGTAGACAAAAAATCAGGCCCAGATAGTCAAAGGAAAGTTATCAGAGGGGAGATGGCAGGAGAATACAGACAGAGATAAGATTTTATGTGGTTCCAGAGGGATTTTTTCAGATCCAGTGTTTAGGCTTATTGAAAAGAGTTGAAGGAGCAGAAAGTATGATCATGTAAATAAACTGCATGCAACTGCACTAGACTGTTGCAAATAAACCTGCTTTTTCCATTCAATCCACATTTTTCCTGATCTTTTACACAAGAAAATGGATTTTCAGATATTACCCCAAAAAATTCTTCCTGAGATGTTTTTTGCCTAAAGATTAAGATCAGGCAGAGAGCACGGGGGAAGGCTGGGGGTGGAAAGGAATGTGTCCTCCGAAGCTGCTATGAGATACGTGCAGCAACCCTTGCAGTGCAAACAGCAGCTGCAATGCCAGGTAAGTCACCTTGGAAAAGAAATCTAGTACAGATTAGCCATGACATGATTAGAGATTGGGACAGAGACTCTTTGATGAAGGGCTGGTAACAACTTCCTGTGGTTTTAAAAATTCTGGGCATCACACATTAGAGACATCAGCACTTAGTCTTTAAGATCGCCCTCTACCCCTCCTACAAATCCATGGTAGTTTCTGGACCTTGAAGGTCTGTAGTTACTCCTGGTCTATGCTGCCCTCTCCTGCTCAAACTCACAGCCGCAGAGGTTACCTCTGCCTTTGCAGTCAGATGTTGTTTATACAGGACTGTATTTGCTTCGTGTAGTTTCATAGGGGGAGCATTTAGAGATAGATGAGGTATTTAGGAAAATGATTAACATAAAGTTTGCATGCAGCTCAACATCTTGTCTGAGTAGTTGCTGGGCATGATTCTTCCATTATAACAGTTTATTTATAGATATGAACAAATGAAGGCTTTTTATATTAAAAGGAAAAATTCTCAGAAATATTTTGTTACATTAATGACTTTAATATTCATAAGGTAAAAGTGTTGTATTTAATTTATTCTGGTGTTTGTGTTTTAAAAGAGATTGAAAACACTAAGGCATCAAGCAGATCATGTTGTTGGCACAGAGCAATCCTTTATTATATTTCTGCTAGCATTTTGTCCATTTTATCATTTGTAACTTTGGCCTCAGTGGAGCTTTCTGTAGAACATTTCTATGCATCTTGCAGTTAATCTGGTTATTTTCCTTGTTGCTAAGTTTTCATTTTCTTTGTTGTTTAAATATTTAGGGGTTGCTATTGTCTTTTATTGCCTTAGGCAAGCCTAGACATACTTAACTTTGTTATTTTTAAAGAAGTCATTCCTTGCATGTTCTTAACTGGTTTTCATTCTTCTTTTAGGGTACACAGCGTGTATCAGTGATGAGGCACCCAGACCTGAACACTGTACTTTACAGTGAAAAGAACAGCAAAAGGCTTCTTCTCTCTGTGAAACCAAATTCTATGCACCCTTTTGTACTATTTATTGCCTACAATTCCTTATAATTTTAAATTTTATTGAAACAATTAGTTTCAAAAAACACTTCCAATCATTATTTAAAGTTACCATAGGGCTGAATGTCTTCACAGTGTTGAATACTTTCTCACAAAAAGTTATTCAAGTACCAAGTCATAGCTATCTGGCATTGCTTTCTACATGTCAGACACTTTCCTTTGAACCAGGCAGTTCTCCTCTAGAATAAAATTAAGAAATTTTTCATTGTATGTCACAAGAGGTAATCCCCAAGTAGAATCATCATGGAATCATAGAGTATCCTGAGTTGGAAGGATCATTATGTGTAGTTCCTGGCCCTGGACAGGATAACCACAAACACTTTCTGAGCTCTGTCAGGCTGGTGGTGTGACCACTCCCTTGGAGAACCTACTCCAGGGCCCAGCCACCCTTTGGGTGCAGAACCTTTTCCTAATATTCAACCTAAACCTCCCCTGACACAGCTTCAGGCCGTTTCCATGGGTCCTATCACTGCTCACTAGAGAGAAGAGATCAATGCCTGCCCATCCTTTTCCTTCCTAATGAAGCTATGGACCATGGTGAAGTCTCCCTTCAGCCTCCTCCAGCCTGAACAGACGTCAGCTGCTCCTCATACAGCTTCCCTTCTAGATCCTTCACCATCTTTGTAGCTCTCTTCTGGATGCTCTCTAACAGCTTATTATCTTATATTGTGGTGCCTTCTGGAGACTCCCTGGGGAGAGAGTGAATTTTGCTTCAGATGGGACGACTCACCTGAGCTGCAGCTGAGCATTTTCTTAAGATCTTTCACAGAGCCTGGATATCACAAGGGCACTATAAGAAAAGTACTTAATACTGCAGTTCCCTTAGGCTTCTAAGGTGTTTCAGTGTCTCCTCTGAAGTACTGTCCACTCTTCACTCCCACTCATTTCAGCTCTCACTGCTCACTTTGAATTTACTGAGATAGCCTGTGTGTACAAGATTAACAGTATTTAACCCTCAGAGTATTCCAGGTCCTCTTCACTGGACAGCAGGCTGTCTCCAGTATTTTAAAGCTCAGTTTTGTTGCTGTTTCTTTATCATATTCCAGAAGGAAGGGGGCAGCTTGTTTCATCTGTGATCACTTTGTGAGGGCTGGGTAGCAGACACGGATGGATGATGCAATGGGGTTGCTGGCAGGTGGCTGTTTGTTCAGACTCTGCTTGACTGTGCTCAGGGCCAAGCAAAGGAATCAGACCCTGGCACATTGTGCAGTTTTCTAAACCACCTCTCCAGTGCTGAAAATCCCAGCCAAAGTCCTTCAGCAGTGTTTATTTTTTGCATGTATTTAGTTAACAGAAAAGGAGCCTTTCAGTGCAGATAAAACTTCCCATTCTTTCAAAAACCAATGCTTTTTGTTATATTTATTCATTTATCAATGCTGTGAAAGTTTCATATGCTCCAGCCATTGACTTCAGTAGCCAATGCTATTTTTCCTGTTTATTATAATTTATTGTCTCATTGTGGCCAGTAGTTTGCACTTAGCCGAGTTTCCCACACAATATACAGGAAACATCTCTATAGCATCAGGCTTCCTCAGATTGATTCCCACAGGGGCCAGGAGGGACAAGCCACTCCCGGGTGCTTTGTGATGTGACTGCAAAGAGTCATGTTAAATCCACCATTTGGAGACTTCCTTCCTTGCACCTACAGTAGCACACACAGTAGCCAAGTCAGGTCTGCTCCCACTACACGCTCTCCCACACGGTCTTTGGGAAAATTTTACCTGCATTTGTGCTTTCACAATTGTATCCCTTTCTTTTCAAGCACTTAACACATTTGTTACCGAGCTCCAGTGAAAATGTGAGTCTCCAAGGGTTTCTATTTGTATTAGAGCAAAGCTAATGAAATTATCCACTTAGGTTATTTTATTTCAATTTACCTTTCCTCGCTGTTGATTAACTGATGATTTGCAAATGTTGACTGATGTATTAAGTTGTCTAGGTGGAGGTGCTGTGAGTAGTAAAGAGGGCCAGCACACATATGTTCCTTTGAAAACATTCCTTAAATAATACCCTCCAGAGTCTCCTGGGAAAGCTGGGAAATTAAATGAACATTGTCTGTGTCTCCCTCATGAGCAATACTTCCCTATTAACAAACAATGAGTTCAAGGGTTTAGAACAGAGATAACTTTATTGGGAGTGGGGGAGCAGCATAGGGAAAGTTGAATATGGCATTAACTCCACAAAGTCAGTGATTCATAAATCAATTCTATTAAACTATGTCATCACCCTTTCCTGTTGCCTTCCCTCTTCACTCCCTTTTTCTGCCTCTCCTCCTCCACCCCACCTCCTCTCCCTCCCGGATGTGCTGCACAATAGCCCCAAGCCTACTCTCCTCCCTTAGTCTTGGTTAGTCACTGCTTACCTCAGCTCNTTTTTTAAGTCAAAGTTGTCTGAATCAGTTCCAGTTCTTGACCCTACAAGGTCACACTGTGTCTGCCATTTGCAAAGAGTGCTGATTCCAGCCCAGATGCTGGAAAAGCTGGTGTTGGTAGCCCTGGCTGCAGCAACCTCGGCTCTGCTGAATATGCTGCAGTTGTCCTTGTGCTTTTGCTGGTTTGCTCAGGTTTTGTCAGGGAGCACTGCAATTGTTGCACAAACTGGCATATAAGAAACTGTTTAAACACAGAAAACCACTTTTTTTTTTTGCCATGAGGTTGTTCAATCACTTGAATAGGTTGCCCAGCAAGATTGTAGAGTCTCAGTCCATGTAGATATTAAAGGTCTGGCGGGAAAGGGCCCTGAGCATCCCTGAGCAGGTTGGTTGGACTACGTGATCTCCAGAGGTTGTTTCCCACCCCTCCCATGCTGTGATTCTGTAAAAAGTGTGCTGTTTTCAGTTGTCAGCCGGGATACCTGCAATAGCAGTTCCAGAGCAACAAATACTATTTTGTGTGAATCAAATAAGTTTAAAAACGCTGTAGTGGGTTCCTTTTAAAAGTGATTGCCAGAATAATATATTTGGAAATATTTTGAGACCCTAAATGCTTATGTGGGTAGCAAAAACTTTGGCAAAGTTTATGATCAAATGCTATAAATTAAGTGGTTAAATTGAAATGTTCATGCCAGACTCATGACTGCTCAATACAAATTCTTTCTAAATGAAAGTTAACTGGCTTTTTTTGATTTGTTAATAATTCCCTATTGCCAAAATCCAACAGAGCACAGCTTTCCATTTTCCCTTTCCTGCCTCTATAGAAAGAAGTCAGACTATTGTTTTGTCTAGTATATAAATGGCACCCATGACAAGAACACCATAATACCTACGTCTCCCTCAATAAAACCCCAGGCTTTCAGTTAGCTCCTGGTAAGTCTGAAGAATAAATTGTTTTTTTTTAGTTCTCACTTCAAAGCACAACAAAGACTAGCTCCAGATTGCCTCCAGTGCCAGAATTAATTTTAACTGACCATACCAGAGATATATATTTAATTGGCCCATGCTCTTTTTAATATTTGTTTATTGGCATATATTTGTATGTGTGTATTAAAACACAGCAAACCCAGCTAATTCTCTATTTGCCTAGCAACCTTTAGGAATGGTTGCATTTCTCTTTTGTCAGGAAATTAAGTGAAAATGTATATCACAAGAAGATTACCATCTTGAGAAATAGAAAGTGGGGTGAGTTTTTCTTACTCCTGAGACTTGCTGCAGATTTACAAATATATTGACCAAAATGCTTGGTGCTCCATCATTGATTTTTTGTCTTGGCATCCAGTTTGCTCTTTTTATTCACTGGCAATTACCTTCTGCTCAGAGGTGCAGCTAAGCATCTCTAAGAAACGTGCTTCTTTTGCTTTCTTCCTGTTCTTCTGCTGATATTTGTCACTTTGTTTCTTTTTTTTTCTTCTAATCCCTCTTTTACCTTATAATTTCTCTTGTTCTAAGGAGCCTCTGCACATACAAAGAGACTTTTTTTCTCCGACTCTTCCTTGTCTTTTGTCTTGGTTCAAAATTTGCATATTCAGATCATTCTCCTTTTCAGGCAGAACCTTCTATAACTGCCTGTCTGTCTTTAACTTTATGGGTCCTGCAGCAATGTTATTACCTATTACCAATCATAAGGGCAATGACTAGAAAGCCATCCTATAAAACTTCTATATGTCCTGAAAATTTGTAGAAAAGTTAGAATATATCTGGAATCCAAAGGGTTTTTTTTTCCTGTAAGTTCTGTTGAGTTCCCAAAATACTTTTCTGTGCTTTACAGGACTGAGGTGACTGGGTGAAATTGCTCAGATGCCTGAGGCAACACACTGAGCTGTCTGGAATGATAATGATTATTCAAATGATAATTATCCAAATGACCCAGATTTCTTCCTTGCTGTATCTTGACAAATAGCTAGGCAGTGACATCTCTGCTGTCTGTGGTTCTGTGGCCAGCCACGTTTGGATACCCATGTAGGTAAGCTGTATAGAGCAACAATGACAATAAAGTATGTCAGGATTTTGTTGTCTAAATGACAGTGTGTTTAGTGACTCTTTCAACATTATTATCTACTGCAGCTAGATCTTGTTTTTCTCTTTCTATTATACTTCATTGTCTTTATGTTACAAGTTCATCTATGTATTATGCAAATTCAGAATATGCAGGCTATTTGCAACCAGTTGTTGCCAATTTGCACAAACTAATTTTTGTCTAAGTGTTTGTCCTGAACCATGTGCAGACCTGGATAACACAAATATTTTGTTTACCTTACAGAGTTTATGCTTGCAGGCTCAGAGTTTAGGGGAGATAAAACATGATTTATACTGGAAACATAAGTTTCCAGTGACATCCACTTGCCTCCCTGATCTCTCTGATTACACTATGGGAAGATTTCCATTTAAGTTAGCATTTTATGGTGACACTGCTAAATAGATTAGACTTCAAAAATAGCAGTTGTGTACCAAAGGAAATTATGACCAATAGAACTCCTCTTTTGTCTATTTCTGGACCTTAGCATAGTTAATTTTCCTTTCTGTCCTGTGTTTTGAAAACATTTCACAAATAATCCTTTGGTCTTACTTGGATTTTTAATGCTTTTCTTTACCTGTTGTTTCTTTTATAGATGACTTCTCATCATATCCTCTTCCTCTCTGCCAGCTCACCTGGAATTCATGTCCCACTCGTGCTGCTACAGCTACAGGATTCAGAAGTGCAAATACTCAGAACAGCTTTTCTGACTGTAAGAACAGTGATGTACCCTGTGAAACAGTCACCTCCTGGTCTCTGCTTTGGTATTGATAATTAATATTGTCTCCTCTCACATTCATGTTTAACCCTTTATGTAAAAGAAATAAGCTAAAATGATAGAAAAAAAAAAAAAAAGAACAACTTAAAAGCAGGTAGAAACAGCAGAACAGCAAGATATGGATAAAAAGCAAACAGGAAAATCTTAAGCAAAAGGATAAGCAGATTTGTGAAATATAAGGGAGGTGCCATGACCTTGCTGGCTTGCTAGTAGTTGGCCTTGGAGTGCCTCTTCCACTTGATCATGGGTCAGACAGGGAAAATCCATACCAGTTCTCTCACCTGTTAGTCAGTTGTCTGCAGTATCTTTTTCCCTCCAGACTAATATAATAAAAAAGAAAGGCCCTTTTCTGTTCCTGCAACAAACCTGATGCCATTAAAATGCATTGTTGAACACTAAAAGAAAGAAAAGTGGATACTCAAGACCTAGCATTTCTCTCAATACCTTCTTGGGTAAAAGAAGAGCTTAGGCAGATGCATTCAAAAGTCCAAAGTTTTCCAGAGGAGCACATTTTTAACCTCCCAGAGTCCCAGTGGTAGAGTACCACTTCAGAATACATTCTGCACTTGTGGAATTTTGATGAAGTACCAGAAGATATTGTCAGCACATTTTTTATCCAACCTGTTGCACTTGCAATGAAGTGCTATGAATATAAGGAGCAAGTGCAGTATTAGTTATTCAGGTTTGCAGCTTATTCTGATTTTGATTCCCCACCTTTTTGGCTCTAAAATCTCCTAACCAGTTAAATAACATAAAGACAATGAGAAAGTCTGAATGGACCATACACTTTGAAAATCTTTGATATAGCTGCACTCTTTTTATTTGAAATTGGCCTGTATCCATTTGGTTAGGAGAAGAAGCAGAAAGAGCTACTCTTTATCTGTAAAAAAAAAAAAAATCATTGACTGCTTGGAGGCGCTTCCCTGATTTAGACTCTTACACTGCTCATCATTCTGTATGCCAGCTGTCTCCAAAAATAATACATTAAAGGATTTAACTGCTACAAAGATAAGATCATAAACGAATATATGAAAAACTACACATAAGGCAGGACATTTTTAAAAGGATTGAAATAAGAAAGAAATTTAAGACAAGAGCAGTTGGCATCAAGTAGTGCCAGAGGAGATTTTGATTGGAAGTTAGGAAAAAATTTCTTCACTGAAGGAGTTGTCAAACTTTGGAACAGGTTGCCCCAGGAGGTGGTGAAGTCACCATCTCTGAGGCTGTTTAAAAGATGTGTAGATGTGGTGCTCAGAGATATGGTTTAGAGGGAGTTGGCAGTGCTGGATAAATGGCTGGACTCCTGGTCTTAACAGTTAGACATAAATGCGTCTGTGACTCAATGATTCTGTGAAATCTATGCTGAAGAAGAAGAAGAACTCAGAGACTCTGCATCAAGTGGCTGTGATAATTTCTGCAGAGCACTGAGCACCTCTAAGCGATCTTGGTCTTCCAACGATGGAAGTTGACATTGGTGGCCAATTCAGATTGAATCCTAAAATTTCACATCATTGTAGAGAGTGTAGAATACTAAACTGGAAGGTGGAAACCCTGAAACACAAATCAAAATGAGATGAGTTAAACTGAACTAAATTTTCAAAGTTTTTCCGTGCATTGGATTTATATGGGAAATATATCATAAGACATTATAATTCCTCTCCCTTCTTACCAATAAAGCCTTGTTGAGCCTTAGAGTCTTGAAAGATTAACAAGAAAGACATACTTATCCCCAAAAGATAACTTCCTAGAATAGAAGATCTCAGAAGTACCGAAAGAGAAACTGCTGTAATCACGAAATCTTACTGCAAAGTCCCCTGTGCACCACATAAATGACAATATTTATTTCAAAGTCATTGTCATGTAACCTGTGATTCTGAACATCCATATGGGATCTCTGTTTATCTTCTGTACAAATGTGTGCCTTATATGAGTTAGTCTATCTCCTATTGCAAAGAGAACTCTTAATTTTCAATATTCAAATGAGGGTGATTTTTTTTTTCACTTTTTCTTTTTTTAAACTTGAAAACTGCAGAAAAACTTGTTCCTGTATACAAAATATTGCTTTCCTCTTTTAGTGTGTTTAAGTGGTGGGTAAATTGTGCAGGAATTTCTGAAGAGCAGGAAGTCTCCAAAGAGCATATAAAATCAGTAATGACCTCAAGGAAATTAACCTGCATATACTAAGCAAAAATGTCATTCTATACTGGTATATCTGTCTTAAAACAGATGCTGCACAGATGCCAGCATTGGTTCCAGTGGAACAGGAATCCTCTAAGGTTTATATTAGGAACTAGCTGTTAGGCTTATAGTTAATTGGGAAAAATGAAAACCTTTCTCCATCCCTGGTTGTTTGATGTAGGCCAAATTAAGAAAAAAAAAGTGTACCTATTTCTGTGAGTGATGTTTGTAGTTGCTTAAGTCAGGGTATCCAAGAGACTCAAGCAGAACTATCGTTGGGCACACTCTGCTATGACCAAGTTAGACAGAACTCTTGGTCATCAACTGGCCACGAACTGGTCCCTCCTCAGACAGCCAGGGCAGGTGAGCATGGGGTTTGTGAACGTGGATGTGTGATAGGAGAATGGGAATAATAAGCATCTTGGGGTTGAAAGACCAGCCTTTAGCCTTGATGTTGTTTTGGAATGTCATGGGAAGTGCTCAGCAGATTCCCAAGATCGATAAAGGATTCTGTCCCCAAATATCACTGGTGGCAGTGAAGGCATTATTTTCCCACCACAAATATGGGAGATGTGCTGAAAACTGAGTGCTGTAGATGAAACATCCCAGATACCTGTTGAAAATTCCTCTCTACAAGGAACAGATGGTTGTATGAGGGAATTTGTATTTGTGCCAACAGAATCATTCCAAACACCCACATCGTGAAGGTCACTAAGTGCAGAATTAGCACAGACATCAGCTTCAGAATGATGGTTGCCAAGTCCTGGCTGCACCTGGATGAAACTGAAACATAATCATCCTGAGGTGAGTCATGTTTGGTAACTGTGTCCCGAGTAAACCAACCAAATGCGTATCAAGCTGAAATAAAACATTATTACTTCATTAAATTACCTTTAAAAAGCAATTTAAAATCACTGGATCAGTAGCACAAAAAATGAGGATAAAGAGCCAAGGATTGGATTCCTGGAACAAAGTTGCATGCAGAACTACAATTTCTAAGTCTTAGGCTTCCTGCCAAACAGCAGAATATCTTACATGAGAAGCTACAAGAAGCAGCTCACTTCTAGCAAGAAACAGTAAATACTAGATACCTCTTGCTAGAAAGCACTAGCATGGAAATACTGCTCTGAAAACAGCAGTACAGTTGAAAGTAAATATACAAAGAATTTAAGATTTTGTGAAAGGAGGAATTAATGTTTATTATTCATAATTAGTTTTCAATTTAAGTGCTTAAAAAGAGGGTGACTATGTCCTCCTAATGGTCATAATCTTCTCCAAATGCCATCCGTTTCACTCTGTCTATGAGAAATGGCCAGTGTTTTAAGTTTTGACACAAAATGTCACAGTACCTTGGAGTGGACACTTTAAGCAGAATTCCTCCATTTTCTTTTTGATTTTATTTTTTACATTTCTTGATCCTTAATTTTCTTTGTGTGATTTTTTTTTTACATTTCTTAGTCTTTATGCCTCGTTCCAGCTGAAAATTATCAGAAGTCAATTATAGCTTTTTAGCAAGAGCTTGGATTGCCAAGAGAATGGACTTTTGATAAGCTTCTTGGCACACCAAGTCTGAGTAGGAGGCTATATTTTCCAAGAACCATGCAGGTAATTACCAGATGTTTTTGTTCCCTTACCCTTTCATCTCTCCTTCTGACCATGCTATTCTTTTGTCATTCCTCATTTTCTTGTTGTCTTCAGTCTACAGATTTGCCTGCAGTAGTATTGATTTTATTTTCTTTCTCTTCATGAACAATGTTTACTTGGCCTCACTTAATCAAATCTGTTTCTTATTTTCTGACACTAGACCTTTAAAGTGGTTCTGCGTAGTCTGTTTCCTACCCATTTTGTTCTAATTCCAAAATAATCCCTTTGTCCCTTCCAGATGAAGCTTTTATCCTGCTCAGCTGCTTTCTTCTATTCATGCTCCTCCTGCCTAGCTCTAAAACCAACCTCTTCCAGCATAGCCAGTTTTTCCATGGGGGGCACTTTGTCTCAGATTTGGATTCAGTGTTATTTTTTCAAATTTCTCTGGCAACATTCACTGTTGCCATCATCTGCAAAGAAGGAAAACAAGTGTGAAGAACATTTATCTCCTAAAAAGGTTTTGCTCTGGGCCTAATCTGCATGTCCATTCCGGTGAGAGAAGTATTTATGTCTGTGTTAAAAATAAGGTTGACAGCTAAACACTCTAGAGTTTTCTCTCCCGTTCACCTTCCCAATAAAAATTGTTATAAACATTCTTATTTTCTAACATCTCCCAAATGAGCTTTGTTCTGCTCAAATCATGAAATAGTTCTTACAGAGAAAGAATTATAAACATTATTCTCATATTCCAATCATCTTCTTCACTCATATAATTACATTTAGTTAATTATGTAATTTAATCACTAAATAATTGTATATAGAAAATCGTATTCAGCAATTCCTGAAAGTCCTTGTCTCCACAAAGGTACTATCTGTTTAACATTCTCTGTTTCCCAGCATCCTACTGCCTGGAACATTTTGTGTAACTGTACCTCCAGGCTGCTACTTTTGTAACTTTAGTTTCATTTTCTCCTCTCTTAAATTATGTCCTAGTCCTGAAAGGTGCTCAGTACTTGTGTACAGTCACCTCTATTTCCATTTGAAATCAATGGGAAAGAATGATGTTCACCCTTTTATGTTACTGATTCTTCCTGAGAGAGAGCAGTCAAAGGTTTGTAATATTGGTCTTTCAGATGATTGAATGTCAACCTCATCAAATTGAAATTCAGACTTTCTTGACCTCTGGCTAATGTCGTTGACTTCATTTAACATTCCATCTGAAATTTAAAAAAAAAAAAAAAAAAAAAAATTCAATGCTGACTCCTTAGAGCTTCCAGAGTGAAATGGGGAATACATTTTGCTTTGTGTAAGCTATCTCAAAAAACTTTATTTTTGCTGATTTTTTTTCTATAATAACCTAATCTTTCTTCAGTCTATACTGCTATACTTGCTATACTTGCAAGTATTAGAGTTTATTCCTATTTCTGACACAGACTTAAAGTGAGGAAACCCAGGAAGATATATTCTGTCACTGGCCCTGAACCTAGATATCTTTTCACATGAGCTAGATAAAAGTTTTAAGTTTCCATTTATATTTGAAATGAAATTAATATAAAAATAATCAGGGGCAGTTTCAGGCATACAGGAAAAACAGAGAAGAAAATAATACTCACTGTTCCCATGACTAGAAGGATGTGTCACTGAGCACAGGATGCACTGCATTAACCTGACCTCTGGAAGTAAAATGAGCAGGTTCCCTTCTGGTCAATGAATAGGAAATGTGCATCTCTGGAGACTAATGAGTGTTTTGAACACTTGTTCTGGACCATCGAGGGGGCCTAAAAACAGTCTCAGAGTGGACATGTAGGGAATCATTCAGGTGCCTAAATGTGTATACATGTGGTGTCATTTCTGATACTCAAATGAGTCACAGGGCTTTCAGAGGTACTGTATCAGTTCTGTCATGTTCCTGTCCTTTAAAAAGATATATAACAAAAGTATTATAGTCTGATAAATTCTACCTAAATAAGAAGTCTACAATTTCTGATATTATCCCTACAAGGACAAGGATACAACTGCTGGAGTGAATGAGGATGGATGAACAAAATGAACTGCAATAAGACAGAAAAGGAGAACTTCTGAGAGAACTTACTTAACAAGACTATTTGTAATACAACATGGATATTGGTCAGAAAGACAATATGGACGTTTGTTTTCACAGACAGATACGAACTAGTCTGGGTTCAAAACTAAATATCCAAGTGAGACAACAAGTCGGGAAAATGATGAATAAAGCAACAGGAAAACTGAAAGAAAACTAAGACAAAAAGAAACCTTTAACAAAAGCAAAGATAAATCCTAGTTATGATTTATAGCTGCACGACACATCAGCAGAAAGGAAAGATTTGGGATGGTGGAAGAAGGTGGTCATTAAATATTGTTATGTGCTTTAGGACTATAAAAAGTTCTCGAGTGTAGGAAATAACAACCTGCAATTTATAGTCAAAAGGCATGTTCTGAAAGGAGGAAGATTTTATGACCTTGCACTGGAATATTTAGCAGAAACTCAGTCTTGACAATACCAAGAAAACACAAGCAAAATGATGGGACATTGAGGGATCTCTCAAAAGACTGTGAGACTGAATACAGAACAGAATTTTACATATAAGGAATTTGGTTTTATTTTACTGATCTGTCCTGAGAGCAAAGACACAAGTTGCACACTGAAATGCATCCACATCAGTGGAAGAACAATGGAAACAGCAGATGGAAAAGGTAAGTTTGAAGGAGGATTCACAGAAAAGAGGTTTCTGTCAGGAAAGTAGATTGTTCAAGACACTGTGTAAAACAAATCAGAACTGAAGATTAGAGAAGAATCACTTTAAAAATTAAAATAGCTGCTCTGAAACTGTGACAAACTGATTGCAAAACACTGATGCCAAACTATGAAGGTTTCTTTTTTTTTTTTTT
>VXBR01006352.1:1533902-1592506 GCA_013400215.1 Cisticola juncidis | reverse complement strand
AGGAGATATTTATTTAAGAAAAAAAAAAAAAGAAAAGAAAAGAGAGAGACAGAGAAAAGAGAGAGATAGAGCAAAGAGAGAGCTATCCACCTCCAGATATAGTTACTTTGAGGGCAATAGGCCTGATGTTTTCCTCAGTGCCTGCTATCTATTAATTTGCAACATTTCCGTCCCTCCCTTTCCTATATCTTACACTTGCAAAAAATAGCAACATTTCCCAAATGTCTTAAAAAAAGATGAAGATAGTCTATCAGATTGAGTCTTCCTTTTTAAGCTAGTGTTCTCTCTAATGCCTACATTAATTAAATAAATGCATTTTTAATTGAAACACATGAAGCTTTCAAGTCAAACTGAGTTCATGTCCTCAGGCACCCTATTAATGGAATTTTGAAGTGACAGTGCATGCCAACCAGCTGGGTCAGGACCATGTTAATGCATCATCAAAGTTTTTTTCTCTGATGGCACAAGCCATTACAGATCCATTCTAAAAGGAGAAGTCTATGTCTTCACAATTCTTGCAGAAATAACATCTCTTGAGGTCTCAAAAGATTCCACATACAGTTTAGAAGATAATTGCACCAGGTTTGTCTATACAAAATATTTTATTTTACAGGCTATCAAGTTTTAACAGCAGTCAGTGATGTTCATCTACTGGTTTTGTCTTCCCTTTCAAGGACAGAGGAATCATTTATTGTTCTTTAACTCCAAAAGAACTATGCACAAGTGCATTATGTACATAGAACAATAAGTACTTTCTGGGATTCATTGATGTTATTCTCAGAGGACCAAAGCATTTTCATTCTTTATAAAAGAAAATAAGAAGAAAGCATCACAAGTAAACCTGAATAGATACACATTACAATAGGTTATCCTTATGCAAATACAAAGCACAGTCACCATCAGCAATGTCTATACCAAAAAGAAAAAAAAGCAAAAGGGTGGTTAATTCCCTTACATTGTTGACTAACGAAACCTTCCAAGTTAAGCACATGCTGCAGCTGCACATCCTTTGTGTTCTGCATTGGCCAGGGTTGCTGGAGCCTGCTCTGTACCTTGCCTGCATGAGACTTCCCAGAGCTCCCAGGGGGACTTAGCTATCAGTGCAGGCTGGATTCCCAAGATTTAGCTGCATTTAGTAAACAAAAAATGGTGGAAGGGTCTTATCTGGTCCAGAGGCAAACTGATGTAACCTATACATTTACATCCACGTTACCTTTTCCCTTGGGTTGGAATGGCTTTACTCCTACACTGCCTGTACAAAAATCTCTTGGAAACACTGCATCCTGAATTTTCACCTGTGTAGCTTTTCCAGTAGGCATTGTTGTACCAGAAAGATTCTTGAGGGAAAAATTACCTATGAATTATAAGACATGTAGACTTCAGTGAAAGCTCAGAAACCTAAGTTCACTTAAATGTTACTAGACAATGAAGTAAGATGCTGCTTTTATGCAAGGCCTATGTAATTTAATTATTAAAACAGAGGAAAAAAAAAAAGAAAAAAAATTCCCCAAGGTAAAGGCTAACAACTTTTAAATCAGTTTTTATCTTATTTTGGATGGAAATAATTAAATCTGGTCACTTCATTTGTAGTAGAGTCCTTTTTGAAGAATACATTTTTAACCTTGTTTAATCAGTCTGGTTACATGTTTGTTCACTGAATTAGGAGAGAAGTAGTTTAACAACTTAGTGCATATCTATGACTACAGATTTTAAAGTCAATTTATCTTCTACCTCTGTAGTCTTTTGAATACTTAATGTAAGAGAGAAGAAAAAGCTTTTGTACATACTGTGAAAGACATACTTGCTTGAGAACTTTATTATACACCACATAAGGTGTGTTTCTTGAATGTTGGTCATGTAGGAAGAAAGGGTGCTTTTTTTTGTTGTTGTTGTTTTGTTTGTTTGTTTGTTTGTCAAAGGAAAAAGCACCTTTGGCTCATGAAGGGTTGTGCCCACAAAACCCATGCTGAAGATGGTTAACTTCCTAACTTCCAGAGTAATGGAACTTTCTGGAGCAGTGTGTAGGACACCCCCATTGCTTACTGCTACTTCCAGTGCTCTCTCTTAGCTTGCTCACCGCTCTGAATCCTTCATTTGGGCGTCTGCCTTCCATCAGAGGATCAAGCACTAGACTGAGTTCCAAAATGTCCTTTTCTGTCTCCAAAATCTTCTTCAAGCACATTTTGTAATCTGTTAAGATACAATTACCTTTATTTGTGCTTGTGAATATAGATTTCGGTTTCCTCGCTAGGCAATTGGTCAGGCAGCCATGATACATACAGCATACCATTTGTAGCACAGAAGTTCATGACAGGAATGAAAGAGCAGTCACAGTTCAGATAAATCTAGTTTGACAACACTGGCCTGTAAGTGAACATATAAGCAGGAGGAGATAAAGAACAACAGTGGGTGATACTTCTTTCTAATGTTTTCCTAGTCTTCAGTTATTTTCAGCTCAAGTATTTCCCTCAACATCTGCGGTTTGTCTATTTAGCAACCTTCCATGAACCCTTCTTTCTACTAATTTCCCCATACCACACATACCTCTTGTACTGACTAGGTCCTTTTGTGGGGTGGATACAAAGGTTAACTCAAGTTACATGAAAAACTACCTTTTTGTTTCTTCTTTGAATCTAATTCTATGAGGGGTTTTTTTTGCCAGCAACCACCTTCAGCACTAGAAGAACAGTGAGTAATAAATCTCTGGCCAACACTGGTTCTGTAGACCTTTGTGTTATGAACTGAAACCATCTCTTTTTTGAGCTGAAGTTTTGAGCCTATTAAGTCATCCATACAACCATCCTAGTAGTGTTTGAACCTTATGGATACATATGTTTTCTGAGATTAGATGACTAGAGTACAAAATTAAAAGTCAGAGTGAATGATAGATCTATATTCTAGAATGATATTTTCTGGTTTATTCTGCTTCTTTCACAATAATTCCCAGTATATGAATTACTTTTTTGAGTGCCTCTGAATACTAAGTTGATGTTTTTGTTGAACTGCTTGTCATGCCCTCAAGCTCCTGTTCCTGCAGAGTGATGAATGGATATCTACCTTGTATATCTGAAGGCAGAGAGGTGTTTTCCTCTTGTTGGGAATTTAGTAGAATCATAGAATCTTAGAATGGTTTGAATTAGAAGAGATAATAAAAGGTCATCTTGTCATGGCCAGGGACACTTTTCACTAGACTGAATGTCTCAACACCCCATCCAACCTGGCCTTAAACACTTTCAGGAATGGGGCATCCATAGCATCTGTGGGCAACCTGCTCCTGTGCCTTGCCATCTTCACAGTAAAAATATTCTTAACACCTACTCTAAACCTACCATCTTTCAGTTTAAAACCATCACTCTTCATGCTATCACTACAGGCCTTTCTCCATCTCACTTATAAGCCCCCGTAGGGGTCAAAATAAGGTGGACCCAGAGCCTTTTCTTCTCCATGCTGCATAAACCAAACATTCCCAGCCTTTCTGCACAGGAGGGATTTTTTCCATATTTGTATTCTTTATGACATTTTTTGATCCAGTTACTCAGGCCTTTTATCCTGAAATTCCTCATACTCCAGCCTTATCCTCACCATCTTGAATAAAGTAGTGTTATCAGGTAATTTCACAGGAAACTTTTTGTGCAAATGGCTTGACATAATCTAATAATAGAAGTGTCTGTTTTCAAAAAAATTCAAATAATTATTAAACCACTAAATTTCATTAAAATTTATACCTATGAAATTAAATATTTCTAGTAAGTCATCCCATTAAAGTGAGTATAGTGACTTTTGGGTCCTGTGAAAATAATAGTAAATTGTGATTCAAATCCCACTAGCAAAACTGTGAGGCTTTTGGAAGTGTGCAAAGAACTTTGATTCCAGGAAAAAGAAGATTTTTTTTTTATTTCCTTTAAAAAAACCATTTGTTGTCAACACACAGAGGGGTGTCAGAGTGAGTTTTCCTAAACATAATTATCAAACAGAGATGTCTTTTTTCCACAAAATGGTAGTTCAATCTACTTGATATATTTACTGTGTATTAGACAGGAATCACCCATTTTGCATGGTATTCATGTATTTTGTACCATAAGAGATTCCAGTCAAGACCTAAACCTTACATTAGTACATCATTTAAATGAAGGGCTTGCACATGGAGAAAGTTGCTGCCTGGGATATTGCAGTTGTCATGAGTGAATTCAGCTTCTGAGCTGTAAGCAGGGACCAGCCAGCTACAAGCCCCTCACTCTTCTCACCTCCCTTGACCTCATGCTTCGTACAACAGCTGTGGAAAATCAAATCATCCTGCAGACCTGCTTGCTGCTGGCCAGCTGGCAGCGTGGGCCAGCACCAGGAGTGCCAGAACCTTACAGCTGTACGTGTACTGCTGCCTATCCATCTGTAGCATATGCCATGTGCCAGTCCCTGAAGTTATCTGAAGAGAGGATCCATCTGAAATGAAACTCTTATAACATGAAAGTGTTCCTTCCCACTTTCTCACCTTGCTCCTCTGAATTTTTCCACTAGTCATTTATTCTCTTCTCCCTTCCTCCATGCTCTAGGAATCACATGAGAAAAATTAATTCAAACCTGTGGTCCACTGCTGTAAATTTTTTATTGAGTAGAAAATGTTCTGTGCAACCTTTTGAGTAGAAGGTGTGGCAAGTACCACTTGTCTTGAGTAAGTAATGTAAATGTAGGATTTGCTGCTCTATGGGTTCAGACAAATCTGTTCAGGCAATTTACAGTTGATTTGATTTTCTTTCCCATGAGGTCAACACAATGCATACAAGTATGTTATGAGGAACAAGAGGTTAATTTTAAGATATGGTCAGTTCTGTCTGACTAAAATAAGTGTGCCCATCTAAGAACACATGCATTTTCTAGTCTAACTAATTTAAAATGTTTGCTTACCTAAATAATGGTTTTCCCCTTAAAAAGCAAAGGCAGATATTTTTTCACTTCCCATATTTCTCAACAGCTTAAAATAGAGGTGGCAAGAAGCCAACATGCTTAGTAATGTGCAGTGGCACTCTGACGGCAAACATGAACAATAAAAATATCTTTCTGCACTGGCAGGGCTGATCACATTTGACTGGAATGTGGATTTCATTATATGTGAAAAGATGAAAACTTCTACCATTCCAAAAGCACACCCCTCACCACAGGCGGAAGGAAACTGTATGCAGAGAGAATTCAGGACAGATGTGCTTTATTATTTTTTACTTTTAATGCTAGATGCAGTAGAGAACAGGATTGTGATAATGAAGTCAAGGTCCTAGAGCTCTCCTATTCTGGCCTGTGTACAAATCTTTTCTTGTTTAGCCTTTTTTTCTGAATAGGAGAAAATTCTTCTGAATTCAGCAATAGATTTTTTTATTGCTCATAGGTCATTTTTCTAAATAGATCCAATTTTAATTTTCAGGAAAAAAACAGAATCTACCTTTTGTTTGTTCTGTATTCACTTTCTGTCTTTTCTGAGTGTTACTTGACTTAAACCAGACCAGAGAATAATAGACCAAAAAGTCCAACCACAGAACTCTTCTGATATTATTGACCTGCCTCTTTCTCTTGGTTATTACCTGATGAGTGGAGCTGGTTGGTTAGCTATATATAGAAAATTTCACTTGTGAGCTATGGGGCTACTCATAGTGGCTACCCTCAAGGACCAAACTTGAAGCTCAGAATGCCTTCTCAGGGTGTCATTCTCTCTTTGGGTTGTGCAGAGAACAAGTGCTCCTCAGCTGGAAGTTGACCAACTGCTCCTAAACTGCCTTCCCCCAGCAACAGTGTGAATTCCTACCTTACCCAATACTCCTGTTTTTCTTCACCTGCCCAAAACTATATCTGTAGTAGTGCAAATTATCATGGAAACCCAGACTCAGGTGCTTTCTAGAGCAATAACAATGTTGTTAGAGATTCTATTTTTCTTGGAACCAGATTAAAATTTAGAAGGCTCCAATCTGACACTTTGGTAAACAAGAATAATACTCTTCATTTTTATTTCCCCTTCAAATATTTGTATTGAATAAACCAAATTTGTTTGCATAACTCTGAAAAGTTGCCATCTGGCAACATGCTGCCTCGATTCATGGCAAAGGGTTTTATTCCTGCCAATTTCAAGCCTTTGTTTTAAAATCTGTGCTGAAAATAATCCAATTCTCCTTTCCCTGAAGTCAGTGGCAAAACTCCCACTAGTTTCTGGGGGAGAGGGATCAAGCCCAGACAATAACAGAAGGTAATTTAAAAAAAAAGAATTCAAAGTATCATCAAAGGAGTTGCACTCCTAATTCTATTTGTCGCTGCTTTGAAAACATAATGGCAAGGTTTTGCATATATCAGTCAATAGCTCTAGGCAACTTGAAACTGTCTGAATTAACTACTGTACTTCTCAGTGAGGTCTTTTTTTTTTATTTTATTTTATATTTTTAAGAATAAATCCCCACGGGAAAATAAAGGAAAACTTTTGAAACAGTTCATACAATACTATGTTTTCTTTTCTGAAAGCTAAAAGAAGCTGCTAAGTAATTCTATTATTCATCACTCAATAAATAGAGATTTTCTGGAGCAGGTTGAATTATAGGACATAGGATCATAGCCATAGAGCTTAGGCTGAAATCCTATCAGATATCATAACTAAAAAGAATGTGACTTGAGCCCAAGGATAAAATAGGGTGTTTAAGAAACAAGTGGTGATTCACCATGCTCTAACTCCTACAGAAATCTTTCCATTTATTTTAGGGAGAGCTGGATCACTCCTTCCTACTGTTTTCTTCAGTGCCTAATTTAAACTATGCCACAGCTGCAGGCCTGTTGGAAAAACCCAGCTCTACAGAGAAAGGGCAACTGAGAGGTGTTTTTAAAGATTTTATTCTATTGATAATCTCATAGAAAAGTGAGGCACAAGGGATGCAAAACTCAAAATCATTCTATCAGAAGCAGGCCTATTTTTTGTTTACAATACCTTATAAATGTCTTTCAGCCTGTTAGTTTTTGCCACACAATACCACTAATATTTCTAACACTAATCACTTATTATTTCACCCCACATGGTCCTGTTACAATGCATCTTTCACAGTTCTAATTCTCTAAAATATCTAGTCTGTTTGCAAGGCCATCATCTGAAACTTGTTTCTAGTTCAATTTCTCTCTCCACAATGTCTTCTCTATCCTATGGCCTTTCTATGTCAGCACACCTTATCTCAAAGTTTGCATACAGATATACAAAACTATGTGAACTTTCAATCAGGCTTTGAGGATCCTCTACAAATCCATTTCTCATATAGGCCCCTATGGCTATTTACAAGGCTGAGACCATGATGACCTCTGATCACAGAAAAGTGCACATCACTCCTTTCCCAGGGTGAAAAGCTGGCCTCAGTGCTCTGGCCCATTTCCAGGTGAATTCCATTCTGTATCCTTGGAATTGCCCTGTATTTTAGCCATGAATAAATACATATTTCATTTCCTTTGTTTAAAATTGTTATGCGGTGTTACTGGTACAAAATGGCTGTGGTATTCTGATCTGAGATAGCTGTGTCACCGGGAAGGAAAGTGATGCCTGCTGAGGTCCCTGGGCTTGCAAATAGCTGTTATTATTAGAAGTGGTACTGTTCTTTCCTTCCCTCCTGCAGACTGCTAGTTTCAACCTAACCCCAACCTTAAAAAAAAAAAAAAAAAAAAAAAAAAATTACCACACTTATAGATATTATCTGAAAAGTAAATTCAGAGCAGATGTCCAGAGTACTTGCTACTAGCAATGAGGGTTCACAGAACATCAAGCAAAGCAGGACACAATCTACAAAGAAAAAGCAGAGCAAAAACACAGACTGAGATGAGAGGTGGGAAAGTCACCTGCCCCAAGCTGAGTGCAAGCCCTAAGGTGTGGTTGGTACATGGACCTTTTTTAAACTCTCACCCTTGCTGTGCCGGTGGGACATCAGGCGCTCAGGCATCACTATTATTTTAACTAATGGACTAGTTCTGCGTTTAAGGGATGGAATGTGAGCCATATTGGCTCCCCACAGGTAGAAGGAAAATACTACTGGTTCTGCTTAATATGCCAGTTAAACATCTGGAATCACTGTGGATGAAGCAAAGAAAACTTAAATATGAGGATTGGAGCTGGGATTTTGAAAAGTGAAAATCTAAATATTTAAATTTTCTTTTTCAATTGTGTTTTTAGTTTTATTCTCTCCTTTCTTCTTGTATATAAAAAACTGTTTTTCTCATTTTAGGTACACATAAACTGACCCCACAAAGAAATGCAACAATCAGATTCTACCATGTTTTCAGGTTGGTAGTTTCATCCACTATTTTTGTGTGTCTTTGATGTGGGACACCCTACAGTGGCTAGCTGCTGGGCTGTGACTACATGACATTTACCCCAAACTTTCTGTGTGAACAGTGGGTAGCAAATGCAGGATGTTTCAGGTAACTTTAGGCTGGCTTTTATGTGTGAAATTTTTTTTTAGGATTTCTCTGATTCTTACAAACACAATGATGTCTTCTCTTTGAAAGTGAAGTGTCTCAAACTGCCTTGGTGGTGGAAAAATCTAAAACAAAACTGTTAAATTTAATCCTGTCAAAGAAAAGGCAAACATCTGAGAACCACAAAGCTGGGATTTTGACTCATAATGTGAAGCTAGATGTATTTGGACATAGGTTTGTATTCTTTCCCATTTTTTCTCAGGATGTAAGGATATCCTGAAGTACATGAATGGAATTAATGTTATTGATATAACAGTAAAAAAAGGGTTTTGTTCCCACTGCACACTAGCTCTTACAACAGCTTGGATGTAAGCTTTCATTTCCTGTGGCACTAGGAAATGTGTATGTTCAGTGGGGATCAACAGGCAGAATTATTCAAGGGAGACAGTGTGCTTCAGTAGTTGCAGCAGGGAACTTTGAAAGGTCCTGGCCTGGTTTCAGCATCTTTCTGGGTCATTCTTTCCCTCTGTGACCTCAGATGACTCATTTGACCTTAGTCAAACAGCTGCCAGGAGGCAGGTAGAGGAGCCTTGCACTGCCGAGGAGGTACGGGATCTGAACTGAGACTCCCCGGGAAAACAACTGCTGTATTTTGAACTGACAGTACTCGAGATTTATGGATGGAAAAAGTACTGAAAGGTAATTCACCTCTAGTGTCTGATTATGAAGCAGTGGCCGTATATTCTTCATAGATCATTTCAAAGTCCACGCTGACAGCATTAGCTGTTGTGCCCTTCATGTGTACGGACTTAAGCTGCCTAAACGATGATGAGTTAACTAACCAAGATAACAACTATTTAAGAAAGATAAATTCTCTCCCAGCTGAACTCTGATGGTCAACAAAGAGAGGGCCTGCAACTCTCTGTCACAGCTTTGCTTAAGCCAGGCGACGTGACAGACCGTGCAGTGTCAGGCTCTGCACCCCCGGGCACTGCCAGGCAGAAGGGACAGCCAGAAAAGGGCGTTCTGTGCCTGGGGAGAGCACACATCCACCCGAGGATGGGCTCAGCAGAGTCCCAGGGCAAGCTACACAGCAAAAGTGTAGCAAAAGTGGCAAAAGCCACTGCTGGCAGGAATGAGCATGACTGTTTGGAGGTTAATTCGGCTGCGTGTTCACTTTCCCCAACACATGATTCCCCCATATTACTTAGTTTTGTTCATTAAAATATTATGGTATAGCCACATGTTCAATAAATATAAATTCTTCATTGAAAAAGATCCCTATTTTCCAATACTTAGTGTTGCCACATGTCCTATGAAGCAAAACTGGAAATTGCTAGACTGAGATGCGAACTATTCAAAAATAATTTTAAATTTACCTGAATTAAGCCTTAATTTGGGTACTATGACAATCTTTATCTCAGCTGACTCAGGGTTGCTAGGAAAAGAGATTGTGTAACATTTATCTGGTGTCTTGAGTATAAACTCCCACTGATAGTGGTGGAATGATCACCTCTGGTGAGATTTAATATGCAAATTATATTTCTAAAATGTAACCTCATTACTCTATACTTAGTTCAGGCAGACAGAGAATTTCATAAGGTTTGCTGTGCACTTAAAATTTCTGGGAAGCTCTAGATATGATTATTGAACAAATAAATATTTTTGTCATATAAACCCCATGTATTTTTAGGCTTCTGTTGTTTATCTTATCTTTGGAATTATATCCACACACAGTATAATCTTCTCAGTGTTTTAAGTGGGGAAAATCTCAGGCTGGTGTATTTTATATTGTTCTTGTTTGTTAATTTTATGATTACTTCTTGTAGAATTAAATCTTAAATTTTTTTTTTGACCACAGAGGAAAAGCTGATTGATAGAATTTACTTTCTGTGAAATCAAACGATAGTTTTGCCCTGGATGGGAAGCTTGTGATGCATTATTACACATCTTAATGCAAACACCTTTTCATACAGTGAAATATTTTCATACACTGAAATATTTTCACGCTTGTTGTACTGAATTTTACATAATGTGTGGGTATGTATTTTTCTGGAGGAGCTGCATAAAAATGCTGTAGAATTTGCACAGCAGTGCAGAAATGTGGCTTATTACATATAAAGTCACTGGAAGGGGTGAGTATATGCTCATCTGAAATTGTATTTGTTGTGCCAAACAGAAATATATGTACATATGTTCATACAAACACAGACACAGATACGCAAACACGTAATTTGCTCCGGGAACCTGTATTTGCTCAAGCTAGCATAAAACAGATGCTTATGTCCCAGACACATCCTGGACTGAAGTAGTCAGGATCAACAGTCATTTTCAAAGCTAGGACAGGACAAACAGTAGTGCACAGTGCTGGACTAAGCCCCCTGTAACTTTGGTCTTAGATTATGATCATTGGACATGGTTACTGTGACCTTATTATAAAGTAACAAATCCACTGATAGGGAACTGACCAAAGGTATATTCCACACTATATGACATGCTCTGTATATAAAGTGGAGGGAAGAGGAGGAAGGGGAAAATATTTGGAGTGATCATTAAGACTTTTGAGAGACATAGGATTTTCTAAGACCTAGTAAAAGCATTTTTCTTGGGAAGGACCCAGATAATAATCACACAGTTTATGAGGTAATAAACATGCAGGCAGAGTGGCAACACCTGAGCGTTAGGATTTTCTCTATACCCCAGTTTTATGAGAAAAAGTTTTATTGATTAAGTAATAAGTTCTATACTAACACTAAGCAGAACTGGGCAAGACAGTTTTGCTTGTTTTTGTCTTTAGTTTTCAGCAGGAATATTAGCATTTCAGAGTTGCAAGGAGACTTAAGTGGTCTATATAGCCTGTGATTGCAGTTCAGTGCAGTTTGCTGTGCAGTGGTTGCAGTAGTTAGGGAGGGCTGTAGTCCATAGCAGCCCCAAGCTGAGCCCAGCAGAACACATGAGTGTTTATCAAATGAAAAAATGGCTCAGATTTTATGGGCAGTCTCTCCACATGGAAAGTATCCAACTGAAAGGCACAGAAGGCATCTATTTTTTGCTTGTTGCTGTGTGGAGACTGAGCCCTTACAGGATTTGCCTACAGAAGTGATTTTCAAATGCGTCCTCGATGCTGGCACCTCATGATTTCTCATCTTGTCTCAACTCATCTCATCTGACCTCATCTTATGCTTTTGAATGAGATACTTGCTTTCCAATCCTTGCAGCTGATTTTTATATATACATAAAGGTAATGAAAATATTGAAAATAAAACTGCTGTAATGCTACACACTGGCAAATAGGCATGCCTAAGGAAGAGCCATATGCTTCAAATTTTATATATTACTCTGTGGAGGGTTAAAGGCACATCTTGTGGATATGTTGTAATATATGTCCAGAATATCTATGTTCCCAGGATATCACTCCCATGGAAAAAGTGCCTCCAGCCTCATGGTAGTGCCATAGCTGCGTGCCTGATGGGAACTACAGAGGTAATTGCCCTCGGCTGTATCAAAAATAGTACCAAAATATTTGTGTTTTAAGGCATAAGGCTTGTCATAAGGGTTTCATTTACATATATGTAGGAATACTGTTTTTTAATAAGTTATTTCCAAAATTAATAGTTAATCCTTGCTTCATGTTTATTGATACAAGAAAACCAGAGGCAAAATTAACTCCCATAATTCTCAAGAATATTTATTTAAGATATCCTTAAAGAACAACATTAAGGAATATGTTACAGAATTTCTGCAAGCCCTTTATGATGGAATGAGTCAGATTAACAGGATCAGAGGATGGCTTCCATCATTCATGTAGTTTGAAATTTGGAAGCTAAATTGACCATCAACCAACATTTGAAATGAAACGTGAAAAATAGTTTTGCTTGTGAAGCTGGGAGATATTCATAAAGATTTTTTTTTATTTATTGCCATTGTTTTGTTGCTTTTGGTTTTAGCTATAAGCAGAAATGGCTTGACAAACATATGTAGATATATAAATGTGTGTGTATGTATATGCATATACAGACATGAATATGTATAAAGGTATTATATTTTGAGCTATTTTATATAAAAATCCTCCATAAGTAGATGTCCCTACTAGTGAATCAGGAATTTTAATGGTGTGAAATTTCAACATATTCCAGCTTTGCCCTGAAACATGTTCTTATGATGATCATCAGAGCCACAACACAGCCCTTCTCATCCAAGTCCAAGTCAACAAACCAAAGATTTGAGGTCCAATAGGGTGCAATAGGTTCATATTTTTGAAGTTCTGATACAATGTTGTTGTATCTGTTGCTAATAGTTTCTGCTTTTTTAGTACTTTTATTCTTCATCTGCTCTGGAACAAGAAGTATAAATTGCAGCTAATATAAATCACAGCAATCCAATTCTCACTGTACACTGAAAAGTCAATTAGGTTCTGTATGTAAGGTATCTGTCTCTATTTTGGATTTTCTTGACAAAATTATTTCAATAATATAAGTTCTCTACTGAATATTTTAATTTTTTTTAAAAAAGCCAAATATCTCCAGTCAACTTTCTATATCCGTTAATTCTTATTTTTTATAATAAGATAGCATTATAAATCACAAAGAAAGCTTTTATAATTACATGGTAAATTATTAGGAAGGTCTTTTGTAATTTTATTTGTTTTAAATAATAAAATAAAATTATTTTGTCTACTTGCCATAAAGAGATTTTGACATGAAAAATAATTTGGTGAAAAAATGTAATTTTTATCAAAATCAAGTTTTATCAGAAGTTGCAAGAGGCAATTTCCTGAGTACACCAGAAATGTTTTGTTTTTTAAAAGCTGCAAGCATACTCTTTAACTGAATGTTTGTTTAACCTTTTCTAGTCCTTTCAAATCTATTGTTCTTAGTGGAGGACATGGAGAAAATGGTAGAATGTAAGATATGGTTCTTACGAGCTAGACCCCCAGCAAATATTTTGGAAGGCATTTTGAGGGCCCCATGTTGCAGATTACACCTCTCTACACTAAATGTTTTTTTAATTCTTTGGCATAAAATTGTCTGATGTCGCATATTTTTAATAAATCAAAACCAGATAGTCAGTTATTTGCTCTCTGCTAGGTCCTGGGAAAGTCCAGAAAGAAGAGGAATGTCTAGCCACTAACAAACTATGTTTAAAAGAAAATATATTCCTACTGACATCACTAAGTCTGCAGAATTGTTTTTATAAGGGTACATACCTATGTCCTACCAATTTTTCCCAAGAATATTTATATGCAGAGAACCATGAAGTGTTAGAGCCTGTCTTGAAGAAATGGCCATCCTTTTAAACATGCCATTGCATTTTCAGCATAGTTGCTTATGCTAAATTAGTAAATCTAAATGTGCATATGATAACTTCCTGGAACTACTAGCTATCAACTTCTAAGGGAAAGTGTATTCAAAAATTGGTAAGAAAATTTGCATATGTTGTGGAAAAGCAGAAAAATTGTGATCTGAAAAGTCTATTTGTCTAGTTAATTAAAGTTTGATTTAACTCTTAATGTGAAATTATTTCACAGTCATAGGATTTGCTAAAGAGATATTAATTGATTTTAAAAGGTATTGGATTAGTCAAAATATCTGACTTATTATCAGTCAAAATCTGCTTTTCAATAGCTGTTGTTTTATTTCTATTTAAAAAAAAAATCTGCTCAAACAAATTCAAGAATGTAAATTTATATATAAATAATGCAGGTGTTCATGAAAAGATATTTAAAAAAGAAATATATATAAAGTGAAGATAGCTATTCGTGGAAGAAAAGTAACAGGATATAAAGAAATGTTATTATAGGCCTGGAATTAAATTTTATTGATTCTCCAAATCTACGTGTATCCATTCTGAATTTTCCCCATCCATGATTTAGCTTTAATTTCTTTATTGTGAAATTAAGTCAGATCCACTCTGATATTAACTTGTACTGTGTAAACTGGGAGTTCAGTATTCTATAAAAATAGGAAGGAACTTTTAAAGGAAGCCACAAGTATTTAAAAATCTGTTTACTCTAAGTCTGTATACTTGTTTCATATTTTGAACACTGGAGGATTTTTTTAATGATGAATACAAATAAAGAATATAAAACACTCTTCAACTTAGACACTTAGTAGCTAAATTTCATGGTTGATGAAGAAAATGGTTGTTGAGACACAGAACAAAATTGGGATGGGTACAGTCTTTCTTGTCAGTTAATAAGTCACTTACAGATCTAATCTTGTTGCTGGTTACATTTTAAGGGGTTTGTCCAAGAACACTTGAAACAGGAACTGGTTGGAAACTTGATGAGATATTTTCTTAATCAGAACAGCTATGAATTGTGAAAACTAAGAGCCTTCCCTTTGGATGCCTATAGAGGTGAAGGCGTATTGCCTTAATTTTGAAGACTTTTCTGAGCCTTCTGTAATGTGAAACATTAATGTAGAAACTGTGAGAAAGTAAAAACTCTGACTCTAATATGAAGAACATTACAGAAGGCTTAGAAAAGTCCTCAAAACTAGAGCGACAAAGGGGAAGATTCATGTTGACACGAAATACTAATTACAGGACAGTCAAATGACCAAGAGCACACTCTTGGGATGTTCAGTCCCTATTTTGCCTCTGGTGGCAACACATTGCATTAGAAAGCAGTAACCATATCTCTGTGGACTACTCTAATCCCCCTCAAAAGCACCCACTGATGTTTTTCTTAAATGATAGTAACCTAGAAAAAACACACCTGTTCAAGCAGGTGGTTTACACTGGAAATGGGGACATAAGATAATTCTAGATTTTAAATTAATATCCCAGGCAAGGGCCACTGATTCAGTAGTATCTGTCTTTCTTGTATGTCTCTGGGATTGTACACTGAAAACTAAGAAAAAATTAAAAAATTCAAAATCAGATATTGGATTCCTTCCCAGCCCTAATAGGAACTTACATTTCCATAGAAGTTTTGAAGCCCTTAAACACAAGGGAAACTAACAAGATCAGCAGGAAACACTCAACTCCTTGAAATGTGTTCATTTTGCAGCAACACAGATTTCCAGCTGGAATGTCCCTGATAATAATTAATTTCCCTCTACAGCACTGTTTTCATTCCCTTGCTGGGAAGAGCACTACAAAGCCTGGCTCTGCTGTAGCATCTGGGAACAAAAACAAGACTCTACCACTTCTTACTGCCTCTTTCTTGAAACTAAATTCCAGGTGGATTTTTCACTCCCTGTGTATTACTTTGATTAATGAGATGATATCAGGTCCAGGGCTAAATACACTGTAGTGTTCATAAAACGTTCGATTTACTGGAATTCTTTTTCTCCTGATGATTAATAAGAGTTCAGTGGACTGCCATTCCCAATTGTTTTGTCACATCTTTGCTACAGAACCCGAGCCTGTGTTGGAACTGAGACTCACTTTAATTATTGAATTAATACAATTTCATGGTTGATATGATTCTTTTTCACCTCTGGGCTTTATATTTACTGGTCTGCTGTGACCTTTTTCCCTATTGGTGCAAGGAGAAATTACTGTATTTGCTTGTTGCTCATGCATTACTATCCATAACAATCCTAAATTAATTTTACCCAAATAGACAGTCTTGCGTGAAAACTTTTCTCTACAGTTCCCTATACATCTGAAAATAAACAAGACATCTTTCTTTTCACTCTTACAGGCATACATTTCTCTTGCAGAATAATCACATCAAAACTATCTGTTATTTATTTGAATTTTATATTAATTTCTTGAAAACTGATGGTCCAGATTAGTGAGGCATAGGAAATGCCCTGGGCTGTCCCTGAATATCACTGTGCTATGACCTGTTCAACCAAAATAGCAGCCATAGTTTAGATAGCAGAGCATTAAATTATTCAGAATGTTTAGATATCCAGAATATTTAAGCCTTCATCTAACACATTTTCTTTTTCATTAAGCCTGCATTCTGATATGTCTGTTCAGCATTAAATAAAGAACATTTTCACTTGCGGTGGCGGAGTTCCTCACCAGCTGCAGTAAGAGAAATTTGAGCAGAAAGGTGATTGTTCTGGTCTTTTGGAACAATGTTTGAAACAATGGCCCACTCTTTCCAAAGGCCTCACAGTGGGACAGGCTGAGACTTAGCAGAGAGAGACTTATGCTGGATATGTGACAGCTTATCACCTCCTTGCATCCTGTCATCTTTAACCCATCTGAAGTAATCTCCTATCCGGATGATAAGCTTGGCTAAGAAGGCAATACATTGCAGAAAAGATAAAGTCATAGTTACGGAAAATTGAAAATGTGTGATTATAAAATCATGCAAATTAGCCATAAAAATAAATCATTGAATCAGAACCTTCCTCATTTCTTCCTTTGTTCTCATCTACTTTCTTGTTCCCTATTGCACTGTAATTGCTATTTTATTCTTATGATTGTTTTTTCTCTTCAAATTAAAGAGAGATGACTTCATCAGCTGACCTGGAAGAACATGAAAATAACATAGCAATTACTCTACAGAGAGATGAAGAATTATTCAGTCACATAATGGTATGGGGGGAGGGGGATATGCTCCTTTAGGTAACTGGTTATCTCAATAAGTTAGCATTTTTTAGGAAGACCATCATGATCAACAAGCTCTTAAGCTATTTTTCACATGTAGGTTAGTAGTGAAGGGTTCAGGGTAGTAGGTGTAGTGAAGGGTTGAGGTTTTTTTCCCCACCCGAAGCTGTTCAGTATGGTATGACCCCATTCTGTTAGTAATGTCAGTGAAACTACAAGTACCAATTTAGCAAGAAAATCCTTCATTACTGAATAACTTCATAACTTCGTCACCTGAAGGAAACAAAGGGAAAGAGAGATTTATTGTGGTAGCTTCTTACTTAAAATATTAATTTCCTCACAATCCTTTACTCCTTGAAATTCCAAATTCAGACATATTAGGTTGTGACTATGAGAGCTTTATGCTCATTTAATTACTACTAGAATTGTTTTGCAGATGGAAATGTTCAGGGCTAGACATCCTCCTCTACAACACTTACTCAGGGGAATATTTAATTTTTCACAGGAGTTATCCATTGGAGTTATATGTCTTTGAACTTCCTCCAGGAAGAGGGATTTCACATTTGAGTAACAGTTGCCAAGTTTGATTCTGTGTTTGTCTTGAACTTGTTGAGCTTAATAGGGGGGAGACACACCACACTGTGTCAGTGCAACTGAACTTCAGGCAGCCTTGTTGATGCAGGAAATCCACATTTTGTACATTCTTTCTTCCAGAATACATATTGAAAGTACATTTTTATAAATGGATCTTATACAATAGGATATGTTTTCAGAGCCAAAAAAGACCTTGGGAAAGTTAATGTTTTGCTATTATTAACTAATCAAGGAATTGTACTCCCTGCTCATTTTTCTATGCAATGAACCGTAATGATTTTGTTGTTGGGTAATGTTTAATTTCTGTGGTACATTACCTGATCATGAATTAAAAGGAATTTCAATGGAATCTGCTGGCATAGTGTTTTAAGATTTTTTTATGGAAAGAATTTATTAAGCTATACTCGTTGGGCTTTATCTATCTATCTATCTATCTATCTATCTATCTATCTATCTCTCAGAGTAAACCAATCATATTCTAAACATTTAAATTAATGAAAATAATATTATCAAAATTATATGAGGCTAAGATATTATGAATTTTCCTACATGTCCATGTGATAACTGCCTCATTTCAAACACATGGATTTTTTATGGAAAATATCAAAAAAACCACAGTGCATATATGAAAATAACCCCAGATCCAGCTGGAAAAGGTTTGCAGGAAGGATGATGAAAAGTGTTTGGGGACAAAACTATCACATCAATTGCTTCTATTTCAACTAAGAAAGCAAGAGTTTCTCTCCTGATCCAGTTAAATATTTTTAGTTGAGCAATTTTATAAAACTGTATGAAATAGACCAAGGATTTTTTCAACTGTCTTCTATTGCGTTTTGTTTTGTTAGCCAAGCTGGATAAAACATCCTCTCAAATCATCACTTTAAAGTCCTGTGTAGTTAATAGGAAGTTGTAGGTTCTACCTACATAGTGGCTACATTCAGAAGAACAAGGGAAGAGCCAATTAACCTCCATTTGGCAACTCTGCCATTTTCTGTCCAATTCTGGGACAGAACAAATATCAACAACCTGCATAGAGTCTGGTGAAGGGGAAGTTTCTGGACAGTTTGGGTGCCAAAACACATGAGAGAGACTGAAGGAGCAAGACTTGCTTACTCTGGAGTACAGAGTCAAAAGGGGACCTTAGATAAATCTTCTACTCAATAAAAAAGGACTACAGCGAAAAACCTAAGCTCTTTTCAGAGGCCCACATAGAAAAGACGAGGCAAGAGTCACAAACTGCAGCAAGTGAAACTCTGATTATGCATAACTTCTGCCCAGAGGCCAATCTCTGGAGATGAATCTCCAAAGAAAGGAATGCATCTCAACTATCCCTTTGCAACTATTTTTGTGCAACAGGAGAAGAACTATTTGCCTCACACCTCTCTATAGCAAAGCTGGGCACTTTGTCCACAAAAGAGGACTTCCTTTCCCCACACCTTTAAGTGGAATTAGACAGCCTTTTCCCAGTTAATATAAAAAATCCTTAAATTTGTTGTCTTAAAATTACTAGAAACCCTTTACTAGATATTGCTCACCTGCAAACCACTCCTCTCAAACACAGAGCTCACTTTACTTTTAGGTTTTCATGGTAACACCAGATGAAATAATAAAACTTCAGAGGTTAGACACGGGATAGGGAGCTTTGACCAAGCACATCGACTCTGACCTCCACCACACACAGTCACACATGTACATCCTTTGTGAGATTCTACTGGCACATTTTCAGACCTCAGAACTGCATGACAGGGAATTAGAGGGTTGGAGAAGTGAGAGAAAGCTGACATGAATGACCTTATCAGTGTTTAGACCCTCATGAACATAACCCTGATCTTTCATAATAATTTGTGGAGGTAGCTTGCCTTGTTTCAGCAGAAATACCTAACTTGGTATGGCACATTTTCATAAGCTATTTAGATGTTAATGCAGAATTTCAGCTATTTAAAATTAAACCCTTTAAATTTTATTGAAGATTAATAATTATAACCCTCCATAGGTTGGCAGACTGTCAGATCTATATCACTACACAAGGCATATTTTTATTTTCATCAACATTTTATCATTCATTAATAATAATAATGAACAATCAGTATTTTTTATTACTATTTATTTTAAGGCAAAATTCTTTTTTTATGTGTGTGTTTCTGGGCCAGGATCTCAAGTTACTGCACAGTGAGTAGGTAAGCTTATTTTTTCTCTCTGAATTGTTTTCAGTATTTCTCTACTTGATTTTACAAGACTGTGTTTGTATCACTATTGTGCAAACCAAAAACTGGAAAGAAAATATGTTAAAGAGGATGCAGGAACTGATTCATTTTGGTTATTTATGAAGTGCCAACACATCTGAATCTAAATGAATGAACCTATAATTCAGTTCTCCTGCTCCCTAGTCACACTAGATAAGTATCTATGGACCTTAAATCTTCCAGACACATGCAATCTTGTATTCAAGCATACAGACAAAACTTTAGTTCAAATATCCTGTTGACTTAGCTTAGTCAAGATCCGGAAACTGTTTCTCTCCCTAAATCCCCTGATTCATTTGTCATGCTCTGAGCATGACCACAGGAGCAGGTTATTCACAGGATAAATTTCATGCCCCTTTTAACTTTTCCACAGCAGCACAGAGGACTGGCCCAACTGGTAGGTGACCCAGCTTCGGCTCTTTTTCAGTGTCAAAGAATTTTGTCCCAGCATTTCCTCTTTCATGAAAGTTCTGCTAACTCCTTGAAAAAAATGCCAAAATAATTCTCTACCTTTGAACTGATGTTGTGTCTGTCTATAGAAATGGTATGAAGTCTAATTCCAGCCTATTTCTAAGGACCCTTCAATAGAAAATTGCAAAGTTAAGTGCATATTCTCCTCTGTGGGCTGTTTCTCAAATTTATTTTTTGTACTTTTATTTCAGATGCTCATGTGAACAAGTCCCTTTGGATCTTTTTCAGAAGGCATAAGGAAGCCTGCACACCTGGCACAAAATTCAAGCTTGCCATCTATTGACCTTGGAACCTTAGAATACATTCCATACCATGCTTTTTAAAGAGCTCAGCTCTGTTACTGGTTCTAGCTCCTACCCTTGAGCCAGGAGGCCAGGTGACAGATGGTAATGCAGGCTGAGGTTTCCCTGAATTCCTTTTTCCTTTGTCTTTGCCACATTTGAAATTACATTTCCATGCCCTTCATGCATGCTCCCTGTATTTTGGGGTGCAACTTCCTGCTGATGGGAGTTGGAAAAGATCAGCATATTTTTGAAGGTTTTCAGATTTTCTCTCACTATATATCAGTTAGCTTTCTTTGAAAAGAGAACATCTGCACAAAAAGCAATTGTCTCTCCTTGTAATATTCTACATTGCACTAGATAGTGCTGAAGTTATTGGTGTCTGAAAAGCATTGTTCTCCCTCATTACCCCACTTCTCAGCTTGGTGGTGTGATGAATTCACAATCCTATATTTATGGCTTCACATTCCTAACCGCAGAAACAATCAGTAGTAACACAAACTCAGTGCTGTGACTTTACTTAAGATCTAACTGGTAAAGCGACAAAGACCGGAGAGAAAAGTTGCTATTATGGCAGAAATTATCCAAAAAAGAGAAATGAATATGTGAAATGATAATAAAGAGCCTTTCTAAACACTGGGAGAGTATATGTCTTTCTTTTTCTTTCACCATCAATCATACATTTTAATTATTTTAGGTAGCATATAGAAAACTTATTTTAACAGCAGTTCAAGACATTGGCTGTGTCTTCCCATTTAATTAGGAAGAAGAAGAAGGAAAGAAATAAAAGATGTGTTGTGAGGGTGAGGGAAAGCAAATCCTTGTATGAGGCTCTGTTAGCCCAATCCTCAGCTCTATGGGCTGTTCATTAGATTTAGAGAATATAGTGATACCCCTACAAGTTGTTCATCTACCCTGCAAGGATTGATAAATCCAGCTACAAAGAGGGAGAAAATGGACATCCACTGGCTAACCAGAGGTATAATTTTTGTATTTTACAACTATTGGCAGAAATCACATGGAATGTCCACAAGAAACACTGGATGAAGTTGTCTCCTGTTTCCCACTGCTGACTGTAAAAGAGAGGCTGAGTTTCCCTGGACCTGTAACTGTAACTTTCCATCTGGAAAAAAGCCCTCTGTTGGGATCAGGAGTATTTACACTGCTCTGAACGGAGCTTGAACTAAGACTTGCTGACTGTAGGAGTGACTACATGCTGTGCCCGTGAATTCGCCAACACTCGCATTACAGCTTGTTTGATCTCTGCTCAAATTTCCTTATGGGCTGTCTGAAGAAGTTACCCTAAAATCTGGTCCAAAGTTAGCAGCTGCAGTGGCTGGCTCCCAGTGCTGCGATCCAGTGGGCTGCAGTTGTCTGTAAATGGCTGCAGCCAGACTGCAGTACGCCATAAAGGCAATAGCCACAGCAGGAAATGCTTTCTCTCTTCGTCCTGCCAACAGACTTGGATGTGGCAACAAGCTGGGATGGCAATCTTTTTTACAGCTCCTTCTCCTGTCCCCTTTCCTCACCCCTCCAGCTGTATCCTGTGGAAAAGATGTCCCTTCTCTCCCAAGAGCATCCATAGACATTGGGACAAGCAGTCACTGAGAAATACGGTATCAGGATGAGGTTGCCAAGCCATGAACAGGCAGGTAGTGTCTCCCTCCTCCCCCTTCCCATGTTCTCAGGGCCAAGAGTTCACTCTGTCTTTGAGGTGATCTTGTGAAGGAGGAGGTAAATGCTGAGGAAGAATCAACTTGGGGCAGATGGAAGAATCTTAGGACAATCATTTTCATAAACAGTGTCACATTTGTTTAGACATTTTCAGAAAGTGTTTTTAATGTATGAAGTATTTTTGTCTTGCATTCCTTCAATCATGCTCAAAATCATGAACTTCAAAGACTTCCATTTTTAGATCGATTTAGACACCGATAGGAAATGACGCTTGATCAAGGTTTGTTTTAAAGATAATAATGACTTTTAAATCTTTATGCAGACATGATGTTGTGGGGAAGACTTCATTAGAAAGCTGCAGTTTTGTATACTGTATATCTCTGAGCATGAAGAGCTGTCGGAACATTTCAAAATTAAATGGAATGGGATTCATATAACACAACAGTCCCTGTTTGTATCACTTTAGGAGGTTACCCAACCCCTCATAACTCTGTTGATCTCACCTTGATGACATCTTTGATTACTGTCATGCTACAAAGCCTGCTGTATCCTACATGCTTTTGATAGTAGTGATATTATGAGCACCACATGAATTTGCACCAAGCAGGGAGTAAAAGATTATTGCTGCCAGAAACTCATCTCAGGCACTAAAGGAAAACAAACAATTATTCTCTCTTTGAAGCAGTACTTCTTCCTTTTGCCTTCATATGCTTTGTATACTATTTTTATTCACTGTGTAAATACAAGTGCAAGAAGTGCTACATAAAGTATATTACACTTGCTAAACCTTAAACCATGCTAAAACATCCTTGAGGCACTGCATCGTGGCTGAAAGATACTTATCCAACAACTCTCATTATTCATGGATCATTGATATGATAGACCCTAAGAGCTTCCTCAAAGCCATTACAATGTGCTATATAAATGCAAGCCCTTAATCCATGGATCATTGGCATGATAAAATGCAACATTCTTTTAAAACCCTTGCAGTCTGTCAAGTGAATGCATACTATTAGAGATCTTTAATTTGTGGATTATTGCCACAATTGATCATTACACTTCCTCTGGGGCTGCTATGGTCTATTTTTAACATATTAACATCAATGCTAATCGGTAGATTATTGATAAAAGTACTTTCATCTGTTTTGTCAAAAGGACTCGCAGGGTTGAAAGATCACTCACTTACAGGCTCTCCCAGACTCTTTATTCCTTAGTTCAATGACTTACATTTTCATTTCTTTCTTTTTGCTGTTTGCTTATGCAAACAAACAAATTCATATGTTCAAAAGACAGTTTGTGTAAGTCTGAGAAAAATGGGACTTTAGCTTTCACTTCTATTATTTGTGAGATTTGGCATAAAATGACACAGGCAAAAATATGTGCTCTGGCTTGAAAATGTGGTCCTGAGACTCCTGTATTCAATGAACACTGATGCCACTATATTTTGTGTGGCAAAGATGGTAAAAATATTCTTGAAAATACATATCACACTTCTATGCATACCAGTACTGAATGCTTTTAAACAGACTGTCTCATACAATTCCTCTATTAAAATTCCTAAAGTTATCAAGCCAGACCCTAAGGATTTGTAGTGCTAAGATTAACCTTTTAATGTTTAACTATTAGAAAAGTTCTTATTGTTGTCCAGTGCCATTCAGCTATTTCTGGCCTGCAAGCAATAAAATGGCTAAATCTCACCTCATAAAGCCCCATAGCTTACATTCTTGCCTATTCCTGGTAGTATTGCAGTGATAGGCAGCTGAGGTGGGAAACTGATGGACTAAAGAATGGCTCAGAGTACCACACCTCCCAGGCTGCTAGGTAGCAAAAGGATTGAATCCAAGTCTCTTATGTTGCTTGAATTCCCAGCTGGGACACAGCCTCAGTGGCCTGGCTGCTTACTTTCCCTGCAAACTTGCCTTTCACTTTCAGCAAAACATTTCTCAACAAGAGCAAAAGAAAAGTCTGCTTAGCTGGAGAATTTTTAATTACCTGTTTTCCTTCTCACTCAGTCCCCTTTTAGCATGGTTTGGATAGACCCCTGGATGGGTCCAAGTCATGTCAATGAAACATATGTCTAGTACAGCTACAGTGACGGCAGAATCTCAGGTCTCATTAAAAGATTTTTTTTTTTTTAGTCTTGGTGGTTGCTAAGAAAAACTTGGAATGTGAACTGAATGCAGCAGCTTTACTTACAGCTGCTTGGAGACACAAAAGAGGTGCAGCAGATGGTGAAGCAGCAGTCGTTGCTAGAGCAAAATGCCAGCAAGAAAACCACTTGCTCCCACATCTGCAGAAACAGGCAGAGTCTTCATTTTCTGGGGGCTGGTGGGGGCGTGGAAGTGAAAGTCTGGTTCAGAGGAAAAATCTGCCCATGGATATGGGAAGTGAGCAGAGATGGTTGTGGCAATAACAGCAGTGAATAGGATCAGGAAGAGAGTTTACTCATCCTTCTCTGCCTCATCACCTGTCTCAGAAACTCAGATATTTTCTGCTATCAGCCAGGGTATGCTGCTTCCTATCTGGAAAGTTCTTATCTAGTCTAAAACTGCTGATCTTGTTTTTTTTAAGAGATAACTTCCATTGTAGCTAAGATTTCTGATTTTGTAAAGCCTGCATCCTTTCACAATGAATGATTGCCACATAAACTCTGTAGCAGCATAGTGTAAGATATGTGAATTCCTTTAGCCCTTTTTTTAGCCTTCTATGAGCAAAAGATAGCAAAATCAATTTAAAGCAGATAGATACCATAAATAAAAGTGTGTGTGTGGGGGGGAAGAAACATCTCAGCTGAAGTACATGTGGTTTTTCAGCTAAGAGCATGTATTTTTAGAAATCATTACAGCTTCTCAGTGGGACAACAGTAGGTAGTTTAGGCTCCAGACCTGACTTATGTTTAAATGATCACAATCTGATGGAGATAACCTCAGCAAGTTATTTTATTTACCTTCCCTCTGTGCTATTAGAAGAGCAAATCTTAAAAATTCCATTGATTTCAAGGAATGTAAACAAATTATTTTAACTAATGTGCTACTATTTGCCTTACAGCAGTGCTCAATGTAAATCCACAGAATTACTTTCCAGGGTGCAGTTCTTCATTAGAATTACTCTGAAGGCAAATCTGTTGTGAGAGGTTCCCACCACAGACTTTTGCCTCCCCGCAAATCGCTGCCCTCTCGGATGGATTTGTTCAAGAGTTTGTGTATCTGTGCTCTACAGCAGAGCAGTGAAATGGCCTTCAGTGCCCACAGCAGTTGTTTTTTGAACCCTGCTGTTTTCACTATAGCATTTATAAAACAGCATCCTGTGGTACTGGATAGGAAGGTACTGAGTAGTGGAAGGTGAACCTGCCTGTGCAAGGACGGGACAAAGGCATCTGAAATAGTTTTCACAGAAGCATAGGATTGTAGAATAATTGTTGTTGGAAGGGACCTTAAAGATCCTTTAGTTCTAGTTCTATGGGTAGTGCCTCAACCAAGCTGGCCTTCCATGGATGGGATTTTCACAGCTTCTCTGGGCAACGTTTTCAAGTCTCTCACCACACTCATAGTGAAGAAATTCTTCCTTACAGCTAATCCAAATCCACCATCTTTCAGCTTGAAGCTCTTTCTCCTTGTCTTATCACTACAATTTGCTGAGGGTACACTCAAACCCACAGTCCATGGTGCTGACAAAGATGTTAAACAGTGCCAGTCCCAATACTGACCCCTGATTAATAACACTCATCACTGTTCTAAACTGCTTTTGCAGAGACACCGGCCACAATGTTGGATATTTTATGGGGATTGTACCCATATTAATGGTGCTAGAATAAAACATTTAAGCTACATTCTGTATATTCTTGCAGATGTATTTTGTGTTGTGTGTATGTCTGAGCAACTGGGATTATTAAAAATGCTCTACTACTTCTTTTCAGAAATAACAAAAAAAGGAAATAATATAGAAATACTGTATTTATTTTTCTTTTCCCAGTGACCTTTAGGAGCATTCTGTGAATGAAAAGTTCAATAAAAATAAATATTTAAAAACAGCCTGGATTTTCCCTTTAAATTACAGTAGTGCTACTGGCTGTTGCAACATTAACTGCTCACATAAAGTTGCTTAATAACTTGTTAGTGATGGAAGATAATGAGATGATAAGGGCAAAATTCACTGACCTTTCAAAGCTTTTGATTCACTAAATGACACTGTTAGATAAGCTGATTAAATTTTGCTTTTTCTACTGGAATGATGGTTCTGAGCTTATTTGATTAAGAGGAAAAATCAGTGGCTGTTTCAGGCTATCATTCTGATTTATAACTATTTCTATTGAGCCCTAGGGCTCAAGAACTGATTTATTTCTTTTTATTTAGTCCTAATATCTCTAAGATATTTGTGATAATACCCAAATTCACTTACATGGTATTTGACAATACTGTTTGGTACAACAGTTCTGTAATATCTCCGACGTAATACATTAGCTTCCAAAATCACTGTCATAAAAACATTTGGAAAGACAAACTTGAGATAATGATAAAAGACTAACTTCATCTTAGTTTCCCAGGAGAGTTGTCAAGAGGAAAGATATATTCAGCTAAGAGTAAGACTGTAACAAATTATCAGAGAATTACATGATTAGTCAGAATACTTTACCCATGGCATGCATATACAAGTGCTCCAAGATAAAAGCTTTCAGGCCTGCAGTTCTGCAGAACCTTTAATCATTCATTCCCTTCTTGGCATCTGAGCAATTTAATTTTGTGTTCTTTAACCTATCAGTGGGAATCCAATTGGGTTTGATGAGAATTCTTATGCTCTAACTCAGCATATATTTTTGAATTAGACTCATGCTTCACAAGAAGAAAATTAAATGGTGGATATTACTAACACTGTTGAAGAAAATGGGGAAAAGCATGAAGTCTGCTACCAGGTGCATATGCAATATAAAACTTTCCTGATCTGGTGACAGTTTACTACCTTATGACAAGTTTTAGCTTGCTGACTTACATATCACAATTCTTCAGCAAGTTATTTTATGAAGTACAAAGCTCAGACCATATAAAATATTTTGCAAAACTAAGTATGTTACAGCCATCCGTCTAGCTTCATCTCTCTTTTAATGGAACTAAAAAAACCCCTGATACCAAGTGTCATGTTATATTTTTTTAACATTTTATTGACAGTTATTATTAATGCATCTTGTCTTAATTTGTGTCAATTAAGTTTAAATATATTTTTCTTCCCCGCTACTTAAACTGGGATGCTGCCAGTGACTGGTCAGGCAATTCCAGAGATTGGTGTTACATTAGGATTCTTCTACTTCTTTGGAATTTCCTGATCTTATTATTAAAAATGACGCCTCATAAACCAGCAGGTTTCTGGAAGCCCTCATGAAACCCAGTTTAGGTGAGAAGTTCCAGCTCTTCAAGACTTTCTGCTGCAAAATTAGAGCTCAGAGCCTGGAGGTTTCGCAAAACCTCCTGACAGGCCACAGGCACCACAATACCACTTGTCTGTCTGTGAGTCAGACTCTGCAGGAGTCTGCCTCATTCCCAACATCCAGAGCTGGGAATGATTCAACAGCAGCAAAGCTGTTGGGCAGTCTGTGAGAAAAAGTACAGCACCCTGTGTGTATCCTGCAGATGAGATCTCTAGAAAACAGAGGTTTTTCTGCAAAGTTGCAAAAGAGTAGAAAGCTAGCAGAATCCACAGAAGCCATGAAAATCTATGAGGGATGTAAACAGAGAAAGGCTCGTGGTTTCACAAAAGACAGCAGCATTTTGCAGTACATCAGTGTACTTTTCTAGCAAAGTTACCATTCATAGACTGATTCATAGGCAAGATCAGAGAAGACAAGCTGATGCAGAATGTGTGTGTGGTGGAGGAAAGCAAAGTGGAGGCACTTGATTCTTTGCAGAACTCGAGATTCTCCAGCCCCACAGTGCTTCAAATGAGCTCCCAGAGTACCACTTTTCATTCAGTTGTGTCTAGTACAAATACAGTTTTGTGTGCCCTAATATTTTCCCACAATACAAACCAAGGCAAGAGATGTGAGAATGACTGGGAAATTTTTAAAAACATGGCTCATATCAAAAGAACAACATACCCAAACATCTAGAATCTTTAAACTGGGGAAATGATTAAGTTTTTTTCAGGTTCAGCGGCCTGAAATATATGGTGAATTTCACAGTGAATCCTCTTGGCCAGTGATAGTTAGGAAGAGAAGAAACTCAGGCAGATTGCCTAAGAAATATTATCTAAAATAAAGTCTTTTATTTTGTCATTTCATTTGTGAAACAATGTCAGTGATTTTAGATGATTTGGATTCTACTCTAAAATCTACATGTAAGCATAGAGATTGCTACAGATGGCAACTTTCAGATCAAGAAGGGAATATTTAAGAACTTGATAGTATAAAGAATTTTTGCTACATTTTTAAAAATACTACATGTAAATACAGTCCTTCTAAAGATTCTTTTGGAACCTATATGGGAAAATTACATCATAATTTAAATAAATAGTGAGACTGATTTCTTGACAGTCATGATAGTGTGCAGAACTTTGTTACATAGGTACTTTGTTGGGTAAAAAAGATTTTTTTTCAAAGTTGGGTAGGGCAAAAATTTCACGATTATTCAAGTGATTTTAACTGATATATGCTTTCTACTTTCTTGTTTCAGTTGTATATTTATTATTGAGCTAAGGCCAGTTGACATCCACAGGACCTGAAATTTTCATGTCTGTACTGTGAAGTGTTTTGATTGTCTTGGTTTTCTTGAGTCTCCTGACAAATCTCCAACAAAGGTTTGGACTTTTCATAGGACAGAGGCCAAATGTGCAATTAGGCACATTCCCAGTGTAGACATCCTGTTTGGGACAGCAAGTAATGTAATAGCATGGATGCAGCTGTTCTGCTCCACTTGGCCTCATCGTGAGACTGGAGCCCTGAGTGTGCTCTGTTAAGTGGTTTAGGCATAGCCGTATGGGCAGAGATTTGGAGAACATGGCATCTTAAATCTCATGTATTTCTACATAACATAGTGGACCTTGATGCAAATTCTGTGTTATCACACTTTTAAGATGCCATGGTGTTTATTATAGTCTGGCATTATGAAGTATGGTGTCCAGACCACATCTGGGGACACCTACAGCTGTCTGTTCCTCTTTCACATGTCCAAGAATGTGAACCCTGCATCACACAGTGCTAAATAGCATGGCTGCTGAAATACAATACTGAGCTGCTCAGACCAAAAAAATGTTACTAGCCTACAGGGTAAGAGGAAATACAGCTTTACAGTTCAACCAGTTACAAACTGGATCACTTCAACATAGAAAACTCATTTCGAAGAATGCTTCAAACTATCTATGCCCAGAATTCCTACTGACTTCATGCAGAGACCAGTATGTGGCAGATTTATAGAAATAGTTAATAGACAATATGATTGTTCAGTAAGTAAAACTGTGTAAGGCATATTTTTTATATAAAGTCATGTCTGCTTTATTCTCCAAACTTCTTTTTTTCCTGTTTCCAATTTCATTTCTCAGTCATGTAGAACAATGTGGTGTAACCCAAAAAGGGGACAGAGTAAAATGAAAAAGGGCAGCATACACTGTAGCATGCAAAATACAGTCTGACAATCGTGCTGAATGATAATGAGTAATTATTTGGTCTCACCCCAATCAGTCTTGATCAGATAATTAATTCAGGGGCTGACCATATGACCTGAATTTCTGAAGGCAATTGCTGCATAATATCTTTTTTTAAGTGTGTGAACAGGTGTTTCACAAAATGCTTTAGTTTTAAACAAAATAAATTTCCTTCATAGCAGTTTTTGAAAAGCTTAACAAAATAATGTGTACTTACAAAAATCTGTAAATGTAGGTTAATAATATTTTGTACCCAAAAAGCCTTTTTTTAAGATCACTTCCCATGTATAGGTCTCTTGTGCCAGTTATTAAGCACAGTAATATTACCAAATTGTTGCTTAGCACCTCCAGGTTATCTCAAATTCCCACAACTAAGTATCTGTTTATTAAGTAAAATGCTATTCAAACAGAAATTTAGATCTGTAAATTCACCTTGAATCACTCTCAAAACAGGTTCTTCCTACATGTTTTTTTTTTTTTTCTTTGCATATGTACCTACATATTTTCCTACGTATCACAAATCTAGGCAAATGTAGTCTCTGAGGAAAGACTATTCCTTCTTTGATAGAACCACATAGATATGTGCAGGAAGATCAGAATTACTGAGTGTCTTGAAGAAACAAAGATAGTATGTGGTGTTACTTGCAAAATTTGATATTAAAGTCTTACATCCTGGATTCTTGTTTAAGCTATCAAGAAGGTCAAGATACCATTTCCTCCTGCTTCTCACATTGCTACATATTCAGGAGGTAAATCAAAAATGAGATTTCACTGAGCACCCTTGATATGAGTAAATCAATATTTATATGGAATTGAGATTATGAATCTTGTTTATGTGGTGTCTTGAATCTGAGGAAGGTGGAGTGGAGGTTGTCTACTCTGAGTCAGGAAATATATTTGAGAATTGAGGGAAGAAGTAAGATTTGACACAGTATCTTTAGTGCAATCACAAAAAATAGCATCAGCAGATCCATAGAACTTTTAGTTGGCTTAATGATAGCCTATTTCATTTTGAGTGAAATAGACCTTATCTTTAGAGGGAGGATTGACTATAAATCAATAACACAGGTTTGGAAGTGTGTTAGTTAGGAGAAGGACAGGGGAAATTAGGATGTTCCAAGTCTGGTGGATTCTTGAACATGACTTCTCAGGAACCTACTGCATTAAAGAATCAAAGGAAAATTGGAAGGGAAATGAAGAGAAAGAAACACAGGAAGCATTATTAATACTGGTGAACAGTTCTTAGCATGAAATACTTTCTAGTCAGAGAGTGGCATCCCATGTGCAGTATAACTTGAAAAAATTGAAGGCATTTCTGGACCCTGGAGTAATAACAATGGAAGGTGTCTGGCAAGACATTGAATCACACAGAACATATATGAACTTCCTTCCTATTCCTACGTAGGCTTCTATAGATAGTGTTTTATTTTCTGGCAGGCAAGAATTAAGATGCAGAGGAATCAGGAGACAATATAGAATCCTTTTGTGTGTTCAACAGATCTTTTATTTTGGTTTATGTCATCTGGTATTTATTATACGGGTTTGGAAACTGATTTATATGTAACATATATAAATTTCTCTAATGCATCAATTCAGAAGTAATTTCAAGCCAACATCCTGTCTCAAATATTTTCCACTTTCTTCACTGAAGGAAAAAATGTAAGAACAGGTGTAAAGTGATTCTTTTCCACTAAAAACCTCCCAGTTTCCTGGAACTTGCTGAGGCAGACTGTATTTCATTCTTTGTGTTTAATAGCTACTGATGGGCCTAATGTCTATAAATTTTCTTATTTCTCTCTTTAAATCTACTCACAGTTTTTGGCTGCTACTAACAATGATTGTGTTTTTTTCTGAGGCAGTAGGTTACTGATATATGAAGCAGAAATGCATACCTCTATAAATTGTGGGACCTGAAAAAGGAGGTTCGTCTGCTCAGGTTAATTTATGTCTTAGTTACTTAGGCAAGGAGATAGCCAGAATATTCTCTACTAGGTCAGGGTAAAGGTAAGCACAGGAAATGGGGTGTGCTGTAGATTATATATTAAAGTCTTATTACAATTAATATTAAATACAATAATTACATATTATTTTTTTAATTACAATTTGCATTGCACACCTAAAGGAACAAGCTGTTCTCTTTTTACTGCAAGTTTGTCAATAGTGGTTTTGGGTGATTTTTTTGTGAGGATTTTAATAGTTTAGCTCTTGTGACAACAAACCTAAATCTACTCCACCTTTATATACTGAAATTTATTTAGAAAAGAATAGGTGATTTTATGAGGCATTGAGATCTCAGAATGAGACTCTTCCACATTTTTGGGTGAATCATGCATTTGATCGTGTACTGTTATGTGCTATTAACCTGTGGAGTTTGTCAGCACTCATTAGAATGATGGATACTTGTGTTAGGAGATGGGATTTGAGGCCGACATATTTTGAAAATATTTTCTTTTCTCTCTCTAAGACTGTTAGAAAAGTTGAAGCCATTTTTCAGAATATAAAAAGTTCATGAGTGTTGCAAAACCACACAGATAAAATGAGGCAAAGCTTTACTTTGACAAAGTAAAACCTGCTGGTTTCTTTCTGTGTTCTTTTGCAGGACACAAATATCTGCTTGCTATCACATCCTGAGATTCTGGTTGTTACAGAGAGCTACATCAGGTGAATTGTGTAACTCATGGACAGACTTATCCTAAGGAAAGTGGTTGTAGGAGAAAGCTGGAGTCAGCTGGATTTGTGAAGGACTATAGAAGGTAGAACAGCCTCCTTTAATGTATTTAGGAGTTGAAAACAAAAGAGGTTATACACAGGTGGGATTATGAGGGGCTCAGTACACTGGGAGTATACAGAAAGAAACTGCTGATGTGCTGATTGTTGTTGAAGAGTATCACAATAAACTCCTTCAAGGACAAACTATTTTTTTTTTACTGTAGAGACATTTTTCAATAAGTATTTCAAGTTTTTTTCATTTTAATAGTTAAAGGAAGAATTGATGATCCCTGCATTTAGCAGAAGGGACAGTGTTAATTAAAACATTTGTTACCACTTCGGTTTCTGTATCACAAAGAAATTTGTTGTTTACATTGACGTCTATTTTTCAAATGCTCAGAGGCAATGAATGTAATTTATTAAAATTAAAAACATCCACTGACCACATAAAGAAAAGATTTAAGTATGTTCCACAGTCTTCTTCAGTTTACTTGACTGAGAGTATAGAGCAACAGTATTTTCATTTTCTGGAATCACTAGGAAATGTCAAGGACTTCCTAATCACTTCTGATGGAAGGATTGTGATAGCTTTTCGAGTGCATTTGTTTTGGCTCATACTCTGACTCCTGTAATTAGTATTTTAAAGCTTTTATTTTACAAATAAAAACACCTAAGCTGTAGGGTAAACTGCTTGGCTCAGAAAACTGTAGCTAATCTAGGTCTGAGGCATACATGTGTCTATATGTCTTGGAAAATCCCTTCACAACTTCTCTGGGCAACCTGTTCCAGTGACTTACCACAGTCACAGTAAGGAATTTCTTCTTAATATCTAATCTAAACCTACCCTCTTTCATTTTGAAACCATTCCACCTTGTACATCACTGCATGCCCTTGTAAAAAGTCCTGCTCCAGCTCTCCTGTCAACTCCAGGTACTGAAAGGCTGCAAAAAAGTCACTCCAGAGCCTTTTCTTGACATTGAGACACATTCTTGAGAAGCTGTATAAAGTTTTTATCCTGTTAATATGTTTTCTTTATTTTATTTTGATTTTTTTTTCTTTCATGCTTCTAGGCAGTACATCTTGGAAGAAGTCCCATGTACTTCAGTGTATATTAGATCAGGACAAAAATCAACAAAACTAAGAACATTTTCTAGAAGGAACCTCTTTTTTAGGTAAATGGCCCTGAATATTGTCACTTGTAAAACACCAATGTACAGAAACAATTTCTGTGGTTATTACAAACTTCTAAATAAAGAAAAGTTACAGGCTTATGTTACTAATATCTTTAAAAGTATATTCTTAGGTAAGTTTTCTGATCACAAGCTGTGAGGTTAAAACTGTATAATATTTTAACCATTTAACTATAGATTCCTAAAGAAAACAAAGACTAAACACACAACATTTTTGCTTGGAGTCCTTATGTTTTTATGATCTGAACTGTTTTTAGCATGGCACAAATGTGGACAAAATGCCCATTCGAATTCTTTGTTTTAATCTTAATTATATCCCACCTTTACCAGCCGTTCTAAAAAATTATGTAGTGGAGATGTAGTTTGATACAGAAAGAATCATCAGTCAATACAAATAGTTTTGGACCTTAAAAATATACCAATAATAAAAAAAAAAGGCTAATAATAAACCAGGAGTTCATTCTGCCTTGTTTATGAGTGACATAAAATTGAAAATCCAAGTAAACATTACCTGAATTCTCAGATCTCTTTGACTTAGTGGAGGAAGCAGTGCAATGCCTCTGGACTGGAAGAAGCAGTGTTGGAAAGCCATGGCCCCAGTGACATTAGAGCTCAGGGATTTATGAAATTCCATTTCTAACCATCTATTTGTTAGCAAACTACCTCTGCATTATGAAATAGACATTCTATGAGAGGTTCTACATCTCCAGACCTGCTAAATGTGTTGTTCCCTTCTCTCAGGGGTGGGAAGGTAAAGAGCAAATGATCCTTTATCCCAGAGGTGAGGCATGGCTACAGTGCCACTTACAATGAACCCATGCAGAAATTATACCTGTTTCATCTGGACCTTTCCTACCATAATATCTGCTTTACATCCCATTGCTTCTCCAAAGCAGTCTGCAAGCTGACATGAGGTTGTAGATGTCCACAGCAACACCTCCCTTGTGTCTCTCTCTTCATGCTTTCATATATTTTCAGCCAAAAGGAGGTATTACCTGCCACTTCTGGGAATTCAAAACTGTAGATGAACCCTCTCAGAGAGCTGACAAGGGCACTTATCTTTCCAAGAGTTATTCAGTCTGTTCTGGTTTACACATAGGTATAGAGTTGATATAATCCACTCTGAGAATGAAGGAGTAAAAAGCCATGACATTTTTTTAGGAACTTAATTAGCTGGTTAGTTCTCCATGGCCTCCCCAAACCCAGCTGTGGTGCACCTGTTTATGATATGTATCAGCAGATATATAATTTGAGGGAAAACCTGACTAAAAATCCTTCCACATAAACAACCAACCAACCAACCAACCAACCAACAAAATAAACAAACAAACAAACATATGCACTGCTCAAAAAGCATGAGATTTATTTGTTTTTATTTTATTCATTCACACAAAACTAGTATTGAACAGTACAAGTTGCTTGTTTAATTTTACTTCTGGTCCCTCTGTATTTAAAAAGTGCACTTAAAGTCTAGCACATTTGGAAGGTTTCATCAAAATGCATATGAGAACGTGTCTGAGAAATTTTAATTGAAATCTTAAAATATATTATAAAAACTGCAGAAAAGACCATAGTTTTATAGTGCACGAGAGGCCTTAAGGAATGTATCTAGAAATAGAAACAGCGTGACATCCTCAGAAATATAGGGAAAGAACCCTACCAAAACCTAATGCTTTTACATTAATATAAACCATATCTTGCTGTCTGATTGCTAAATTGGTTAGCTGTTCTCAAGAAATTACTGAATCAAGTGGGTGCATGTGGATTCTAAACGATGAGCCCCCAGGGAAAAGAGGGTAGTTAAGTTGCTTTGCTTTGAACATCACCATATAATACAGGTATGAAAAGATGACCTCAACAGAGAGACCTTCCTGCAAGTTGATAGATCCTTTGACATTGATGAAAGCTGTTATGTACCTGTAATCAGAGTTGCCTCTCAATTTATTGAGGTAACAGAAAAGCTGGGAGACTCTCAGTATTGGAAACACCTTGATAGTAAGACTTTTAGGGAACATGAAGGTATTGTGAGCAGGTACTTCTCTTTTTAAACCAGAGTCTGCTGAGCTCTGCATAGGCCTTCTATGAATTCTGGAACTTGAGCTGCTGGTAGAGGTGAGGAATAAGACTGTTGACTCAATCCAGTTCATCTCAGCTATTCTGTCACCTCTCATATGATTTTCCAGTGTACATGTGCTCTGCTGAATTGTTACCTTTTGAATTTTTTACACGGAATCACAGAAACATGGAGTGGATCTCTTCAGATCGTCTACTTCATCCTTCTCCCCTCAAGCAGGGACAGATCCAGGTTGCCCATGCTCAGCCAGTCATTGAATATCTCACAGGATGCTGATTCCACAACTACCTTGGCAACCTGTTTCTCTTTTTGACCATCTATACAGTAAAATGTGTTGTCTTGTATTCAGACTGAATTTCATGCACTTTATTTTGAATCATTTGTCTCTTTTTCTGTCACAAGTTAAAGAGTCTGGCTCCATCATCTTAATTCCCTCTTATCAGGTAAGTGTGCTGTTCCTAATTCTCCCAGTTCCTTACTTACTCACATTTGCTTTGCAAGGAGCAGCTATACTGCATTAAGAGGCAAACAGCCCTGAAAGAAACATAACTTGGTCTGAGTGGGGCTGCTAATAACTCATGTAAAACCTGAACCAATTTTCACTGCCTACATCCATTGTTCTGCTGATACAATACACAGATAATCCATCCCTAGATTACTCAGACACATTCATATTTAATCATTAGCAAGAAGTGTAGCTATTGGCTGAGAGTTTTGGTTTAATTGTAATTTATCTTTAGTGAGTTGTACATCACAATAAATGTAAGCCCAGAAGCTAGTGTTGAATCATTTTGATTCATTGCATTAGGTAGCTTAAAAATGTGACATGCTGAAATGACAAAATACCAGATCTCTGTTGAAGATGTGAAGTGCTTAGAATTACTTTTCATTCAGAAAGAACATATCATTTTAGAAGAGGACTTGTGGAACAGAAATAGGATGATGGAGGATAAGACAAGCATCTTTCAAGGTCATAGACTGTCAAAGTCAACAAATTCAAACACAATCTCTAGAAGCAGGAGTTTTTGAAATACAAATACTACAGCTTGTTCTCAGAATCTCAAAATCTGTGTTATGTAACTCAAATCTTAGGAAAACCATATTTTCACTTTAAATGCATAATTTCAGTCTTTTCAATCATATTACATTACATCATATTTCACAATATTTAAATAAACTCTAGTTTAATGCATGGACTTACTACCTGAGAAGGAAATCCATTTTTTATCCCATAAATCTATGATCCTACAGAGACAGAGTAAATTGTTTTTCAAACTCCCTTTCTCCAAGTTTGCCCAAAATTTCTTCTTTAATGGCATTTCAAGAAGGGTTGTATGTATGATTTTTCACTGCACTTTGACTTTTGTTATACAGGTACATAATAATAAAGGGATATATTTTATCTGAAATGGCATATACTGATATTGCAATTAGTATAAAAGTTCAGAACACCTTCCATAAAAAAAAGGTGACATAAATTTCAATGCAATTATTTTCTTACTAACAGTGAATTGTGTACTTTCTTAATACAGGGTCTCTCTACAAGTACTTCCATCTAATCTAATGGTTCACACTGCATCTTCCAACACACCAATTTCCACCTGTTTTAACAAAAATACGATATCCACATAACTTGCCTTCCAAGACACTGAAAATAGGGGAAATTGTATACGTGTAACTGTGAAGACACTATTGGGAATAAGGTGGAGGAAAGACCAAACTAAAGAATGAATTTACCTAATCACAGAATGGTTAGGTTTGGGGCATGTAGTTCAACCTCCCTGCTCATGCAGGATCTTCCTAAAGTGCTTTGCACAGGATTGTGTTCAGATGGTCCTTGCACACCTCCAGTGAGGGAGACTCCACAACCTCTCTGGGTAACATTTTGCCTTATGTTCAGGTGGAACTGCCTGTGCATCAGTTTCTTCCTGTTGTCTCTTTTCCTATCTCTCAGCACCACTGAGAAGAGCCCAAAATATTCACCTGCTCCAGTTAGCTGATCTGATGCAATTTATGCCATTAGTGTAAGTGTACTGAATAGCAGATAAAATTGTTATCATATTTGTTAACACAGATTTCACACTTTTCAAGTATCATTCCATTGATTTGAGAACAGTAATAGGTCCTGCTGATGTTTTGTAACTTCAAAATCCTTTCTGAATCGGGTTTCATCAAGAACCTGATGAAACCTCATCAGGGCTATGTTGTAAAGAGCAACCTAAAGATTAGTTAGAGAGATTGGCAGAGATTAGTTAGAGATGTGGTGAAGAAAAGCACCAGTTTTCTCCAGCAAGGTCTCAATTACTGAATTAATTTCAGCAGGATTCGATTAGCCCACATTTTTAACGTATCTGAATAAAATACAAAATTTACGTATTTTTAGAAGACATTCCCATAAAAAAGCAAATTTAACAGAACAAAAGAAAAGAAAAGAGGGAAAAAAAGAAAGAAGACCTCTGCGTATTCTTTACAATGCCATGAAATAAATAAATGCTTGGAATTTAAATGACATTTTGACAGACAAATCAGAAATTGACAAAAAATAGACAGTTTGCAATATGACTAGAAGAAAATTAAAAACATTACTCAGACTTTGACATTCCTTTTTTTTTTAACTTAAAAATGGATCTGGATGTTGTTTTTGAAAGAAATCTAGCATCTATTTTCCTAGTTTGTTTCCTTTCTACCCTTCAGTGATGTTATGTTTCATTAAAGAATAAAATCCTTGCTGGATTCTTATAACAACATCTGAAAGAGTAATGCCTCTGTGTTAGTTTACTTGCCAAAAGAGTAGCAGAGAGAAAAAAATTCCACAGGCTGCTAATCAAAGTTTTAGAATTCACTTTCAAGGTGACCATGCTGGAGTAACTTTAAGGTCATTGTGAATGAAACAATTGATGGATGAGAAGTAATAACATAGACAATTTTTACTTTTAAGTATCAGAATAACTCAAAATGTCCACAATTTAATTGCTTTTGTCAAAACATGTATTTTAGGAGAAACCACTTACCACCAGTATTGTGAAATGTCATAAGAAATAGAAAACTCAAATACCTTTTCTTAAATGATATAACACTGCATTACATTTTTGAGTGCTGTACTTCTAAGGTGGCCACTGAAAATTTATGTTAACTGTTCCTTAGCACAGTTTAACTTTGCTCTGTTTTATTAAACATTTATCTTCAACTGAGGAAACAGATGATGAAAATGATGATGAAAATTATATTGACTAAAAAATAAGTAAAATAGAATGTAATGGTAGTTAAAATCTCATTAGTAATGTAATGCATAGTTTGATCTAAAAGTATTATTTTTCAAATACATGTTTTATAATTTGTGTGATGATTCTATTGATTAATATATGTTAATTAAGTTGAGTTGAATTGCATAGATATCAGGAAGATAAATCTGGTTGAAAAGAATTTGTCAGTTTGAAACAGTGAAGGATAACTGAGGGGAAAAATATGAGAAAGTAAAAAACAATATATCTTTTGCTTAAAGTATAATCTAAATAATTTCATGGAGTGAGGATCAACAGTGTTATTTCCTTAAGCCTGAGATATCCACCGAGACTTTGTCATCAAAATCAAGAGAGAGTCACTTCCAGGTGAAAGATTCCCCCATCCAACCATGGTGCCTAAGATAGTTGTGCTGAATAAAGGTGGAGAAGTAATGTCTGTCTCTTTTTGCAGGCAAAAAAAGAAGCTTTGATTCCCAGTTTGGACCAGGTGACTCACATTTGCAGACAGAGGTGATGTAACCAACAACCTGAACCATATTTCAACACACTTACCTAGCAGGAATATGTTGTGGCTTGATAAAGGCTCAGAAAATAAAAGAAAATAAAACAATTCAGAAGAAGTCTGACTGTCATGATTTTACATATTGATGTTACCCAGAGTGATAAAAGATAACAGTCAAGCTTTGACTCAGTGACACGATTACAGACTTTTAGTGAAGCTTGTGCTCGAAATCACTCAAAGAGGTATCAACAGGGCAGAATAACATTTCTGGTACTCTGACATTTTGTACAAATCACTGTCTAATTGATAGCACTGAAAGGTGCACTAGAATGTGATGGTCATAAAAAATGATATGAGAAAAATATTAAAAGAAAATTGAAGAATAAATTTAGCAATTTGCAGAAATAAAAGGAAGTTGAAAAATTCCAATCTCAGTTACAGCAAGTGACTATACAAAATTAACTGAATTATTTGATGTAAAGGTGTACAAACTTCCCTCAGCCCTTCTGTGGAGAAAGTGTATATTATCACTTTGTGTGCACAGAGTTTTTCTCTGAAACAATCTCCATAAAATATATGGTAATGAATGGACATCTGAGATGAAGAATTAAATATGTAAACTTACTGTGTGATTAGTAAGGCTTATTTTCACTTAGAGTACCTTTCTTAAATATGAGAGCTGAAAAGATTTGGAGCAGAGAGTAATAACTTAAATGCAGATCATGTAACAACAGACAACCAGAAATTTACTTTTTTTGTTACTTTGTTTTTTACTGTCTACAGAAAACTTGGTACATGCATATCTGCATTAAATATTTTTGATGATTGTTTCAGAATGCAAATCAAGTTTAACTAAAATAAGCTTTATTTTCTTATACACAGATATGTTTTCTCAGAATTGTTCCATGATTTGCCCAGTCCTCACTGTTCAAGACTTCTAGTGTGGATTTAATTTGTTATATTTCTAGGGATCTACTATATAAATCTATGCGTCTCTATTGTAGCCAAAGAAAAAGAGGCATTCTTTAAGGCATGATTTTTGTAACGTATTTTAAATAATTACTCTTAAATGAGATGAATAATTCTTTCCAAATGTACTTTTTTTCCCTCAAGCTCCAAAGAGAATTTGGATGACTATTCCAAAAATATCTATGTTTTAGATATATAAGGTTTAACAAGATGAATCAGATCTTCAGTGACTCAGTTAACTAAAAATCTAACCCCTGGGATGATTGAAAATAGAATATAAACCTTCTCAGGTTCATGGGCCAACACTTCTGCCACGACATTATGTTGAGGTTTATGCAGCCATTGTCTACAGTTCACCTATCATAAGGGAGAAAATAGAATATTAAATACTCAGGGAGGATTTATTCTTCATTTACGGTTTGAAGAATATTTACCAAGTCACCTAAGTCCAGTCTCACAACAGAGACAAGAATACATATAAAAAGTTTTCCATAAAGATCCAAGAAAAAGAGAAAATTAGAATACATTTCCTTATCTATTTTGTACTCTTCCAAGAGTGTATTTATACTTTAGAAAGAGCAGAAAGTGAAACTCCAAGTGACATTATGATGGTGCTGAGGTAATGCCTAATAGACTTTGGGTCTGCTGTTTTTTTTTTTTTTTTTGTTTATCATGCTAGTGGAAGAATAATACCAGCTTTTTACCTTCTCAGAAAGTTTCTGCACATTAATTATTCAGACATACTGAAGTAAAATACAGCATTAATAACTGATATAAACTTTCTAAAGCTGATGAGTTTCCCCTGAGATTTTTTTGAGAAATCAAGCTCATTTGATGAGAAGCAAAAAACAGTCACGGATCAGAAGATAGTTAAGAAGTGGGAAACAAAGAGTAGAAATTATTATTATTCTTCAAAAGGGTGAAGGTTAACATATCAGGAGCTCTTAAACTGTATTGCAAAAGAATTTTAATAGTCCTCTAAAAGTGAATGGCAGGCTGGTAACAAAATTGCATGGGAGTGTTGAACAATAAATATCTTTCTGGCCTAAGTATACTGATAGGAAATACTTCTTCATGCAGAGTTGTAACAATCCAGTGCTGGGGAAAACACAAATTACCCCTGGAAAAATAGACAGCATTTTATTGATATAAAGATGTCCTTTAAAAATATAACCTATTTCACTTTTTGAACAGAAATGATTCCCACCTCTCAAAACAGAATAAATAAATCTTTCCCTAATCTGGAAAGTTTTAAAGAAGAATATCTACATCCAAGCACAGAGGATTATGTTTACTTCAGACATTTCTACAAGTGACAAACAGCTTAGGTGTGGGCAAATCTTAAAATGGTTTATAAAGCAGAATGAGAAATTTAAATCAGTATTTCGTATAGCCTTACTGTCTTTGTATAACATTCAGAAAGAAAGTTTCAAAAACAGTGTAAAGATAACAACATTTGGGTTCTTTCATGAATTTTTAGGTAGCAAGTGATTTGTCTTCTCTTTGGATCATGCTTGTATAGCTAGTCCACAAAGAAGCTATCTAACAAGATACACAAGAAGTGGATTGTGGGGCACTTGTGTCTTCTTCAGAATGGAATTTTAACATTGAAATAAAATTTTTGTATTTAGAAATATGTTTGCATACTTTTATAATATAATGCAAAATTTTTAAAAAGGTTGTTTCTACTTTGACTAAGCTTTAATAAACAACATTCAGGATTCCTCTCACTGCTATATGATATATTTTAATTCAAACGCCTGTTAATACTCAAAAATGAAAATATGATCCTTCATTTGGATATGAATTACAGCAGAAAATTCTACATAAGTCTTGAAACATAATCTAACTAATGGTCATTTTTAAAAAGAGTTGTCCCTTCAAACAAATGGTATTGTAAATTTTCTGCAGATTTCTGATGATCAGAGAGAAGATACTGTTTTAGATAGGCCACCACTATCTGCATGTTTCCTTCCTGGTAACTAAGGTATGCCATTTTCTTTTAGGCACACAAGATATATTTGATCATTTCACAGTTATTGATTAACACCTCAAAGCCATCTTCGTGCATATCAGTGGTAGATAAGAAGTGAAAGAAAAGGAGCAAAACAGGATAATAGCCAAATTGACCCAGAGATAGCACAGAAGTTGCTGCAGTCTGCTGAGAAAACCTGATCTTCTTGCAGAGTTGCACACATGTGTGTAGGTACACGAACACCTACAATTATCCATAAAAGAAAGTATTGCCAAGTGTTGAAATCAATTTTTATTATATTTCAGATTTTTTTCTTAATGGGGAATAAAATAGTAGTGTCACTGATATTGAACTGATGATGAAGTAACCACATCTAAAAAACCTCACATGGTCAAAATTAACTTCTGAAGTTAAATAATAACATAATAATACTACTATTTAATTAATGTGTATGGGATAACAATATACTGTTTATAGGATAGAAAATAACTGCTATATTCTTGCTTGATTAGTATTTTTCTTAACAAATTTTTTTCAGACATTGAGAAAATAATTTTTTTCTGGAGAATCTTGTGCTTTTTGTTTATACTAGAACTTTCACATTGATTCATAATGTCATTTAATAGATGCCAAACCTGTTTTCTTTCAAAAATATTCCAACTATATCACTTTAACAATCTCCAAGTCTTTAGTCTTGCACTTAAATGTGTCATTACATCTAGTTATTTTCATTTTAAAGTGAAGATTCAAAGAACTGTAAAAATTAAATAGAAGTCTGAAATGATGATAAATCAGTAATTGCCTCATATATGCATACATAAATTTATGCTTGTATGTATAAAAGTGTAAAGAAATACACTATACATATAACCCTTGAAAAATTTAGTCTAGAAACTGAAAAGCAAACTGCATTAATTTGTATTGTTTTGTTTGCACTTCAGCACAGCAGAAAAAAATCTGTTCAGTTAACAGCTGCCATTTTAATACAGACACTTTTCCAGTGTAGAATTTTATCTGTATATTACACTACTACTTTGAGAAGGTTATCTCAAAAAACTTATCAACATCCAATAGCCAGTTTCACAAGTGCAATGCTGTAATTGGAAATCATTTTCTCACACTCCCATGTTGCTGAAATATTCAGTTAATTGATACTGCTTGCATCTGTAATGGAGAGTACTGTATTTCATGCAATAAACCGGATTCATTAGTGTGTTGCTAAACACTATGGTTTTGAAGAATGGATAAGAAGCTGCAAGAACAAAGTACTTTCCCAGTTCTTGCTTCATTAAACAGTTTGAAGGACTGCTCCAAAGGGCACTGCCTTGAATGCATAGGTTATCTCAACTAAACCTTTGCACTGAAGAACCTACTTCATCGTGAGACACCCCTCCATGCCTGTATGTGAATGATAAAAAAAGAACAAAAGATTCAGCTCTTTCAGACTGAAGGCATTCATTGAATCCAGGTTCTGTATGGAGGCAGATTTTACGATGCTTGAACCACAACAAAACAGTAAGGAAATAATTTACTCTAGTATTACCAACAGAGAGAAAGCTCTCCTGTTTGGAGGAGGATTGTTTTGAAAGCAGATAAATCAAGTTAATTAGTAGTGTATATATCACAGATCATGAAACAGGTCTTCAGGATTTTAAAGTATCATCCTGATACTATGAACATGGAGAATGCATTCTACATTTGCTTCTTTTACAATAGTTTTTTAAAGACATGAAATGAAATGAAATGAAATGAAATGAAATGAAATGAAATGAAATGAAGTAAGGATGTGATTGAAGGTCAACATAATAACCTCCAAGAGCAAATCCCTACACAGAAGACTTTAACAAAGTATTATTACTAGGCTTTCAAAATAATGTTAAGCTTTCTGCAAGTAACAAAAGCAAGAAAAACAAAAATACACAGTCAGTCTTTGCCAATAATAAGCTTGACAAAGGTAATCCAGCTAATAAGGCTCTTTGATCTCATCAGCACTGGGAGAGAGTTAATGACAAACATGAGTAAGTTTCAACAGCAGATACAGATGTGAACAGATATTTCAAAAGCAGATATTAAAGATGTGATCTTCAAGTCTGCCTCTGTTCATCTTCTGAAGTATGTGATTCCAGAAAAAGAAAAAAGTAAAGTAGATATTCATTTGTAGCTCAAAACCCCCCCCAGTATTTTTAAATGGTCAGTAAATATAAGCAATGCTTAAGGATTTGTCTTTCACTTTTAACATATGTTAGGGCTACAGGATTTTGCACTGGATCTGATTTACAAACTCACATATTAATAATAAGATTCCTTGTTAGATTTGTTATGGAGAAAAGGTTTATCTCCATGTTTAAATATATGTGTGAGAGCTTCTTTCTCCTTGGCCCAAAGCTTTTAAAATCAATTCTTTTCAGTCAACTTTAACAAAGGGATAGAGGTCTCAAGCAAGCTCATTAAGTTGAGTTTTTGCAAATTGACAAACTGCTATGAAAAAATGAAGGTGTCTCAGATGAGGGAAAACTGGTGCCATAAGCACACATATTAGACCTTTGAAAATCTATATCACATCAGGAAATTGAAGAGAATCCTTAAAAATGTCCCACAAATGGGACAGGGTTAGCATCTTTTTGGGATTCAACAAGCTACTGACAGACAAGTCCTGCATTTGTCATATTGGTGCATTAATTTCTTTTGTTATTTTTATGGCAATGATTGCTAAACAGGAAAAAAAGCTCAGAAACTTTAGGCATAGCCACATAAAACTGTAATTACATACATAGGAAGATGTGAAAAAAAAAGTGAAAATTTGGTTAACACCAATAAGTTTTGGTAAAGAATAAATATGACAGTTATAAGACTGGATACAAAAGGTTGGCTGAAAAGTCTACCTGTGGAGAAAAGTTTGGTGTTTCACAAAATTTCCCTTCTGATAAATGATGTTTAGATTCACCACTGAACATTTCATCCAGCCCACAAACATGATTTATACTATGCTGTTCATCTCCATTTGTTAGAATAATGCTTGCCATATCTCTAAGGTCTTTCACCTTCTGAATGATCTTTCACAGGTGAATGAAATGACTAATATAACTTACTGTGTCTAGAAAATAATGCTGTAATAAATTACAGAACTTACAGCATGTTCTGTAAGGAAATAAAAAAGTTTCTAGATTGGTAAGTATTGGAATATTCACCAGCAGATTAGGAAATATAGTGAAATAGGAACACGTTACTTCCCACTGTTTTGAAATGAACCTGGTCTAAGAATAACTCCATATGGACGTGAAGGCTGATGGACATTTTCTTTTGGATAGGATGATTGAACTGAAAACTCATATACATGGGTGCACATGAGTATGTGTTTATGTAAATGTGGATATGCATGTATAGATATGCACATCTGTATGTAAGGACTCAGCTATAATCAGCATATATGTTTGAATTTTCTACTAGGGTTTGTTCCAAAATATAAAAGCTTACTTCTAAGAAGAGCAATGAGTTCAGTTACAAGTTAACCAATACGGTGCCCCTCTAGGAATGGGCAAACTGGAGGATCCAGGAACTGCAGGCTTTCAGCTTGATCTCAGTGCTGGGGAAGGCCATGGGGCACATCACTTTGAGTGCCATAATGTGGCTTGTGCAGAACAACCAGCTGATCAGGCTAGGGAGCATGATTTGTGAAAGTCAGGTCCTGCTGAATCAACATAATCTCCTATCACAAGGAGACACATTGAGTTTATGAGGGAAAGGCTGTGAATGTTTGTCTGGACAACTGGTTAAAGGCAGAGTGGCTGTAAAGCTGTCCAGCAGAAAAGGACCTCAGGGTGTTGACAGCCACTGAACAAGAGCCAGCAGAATGCCCAGGTGGCCAAGAAGGCAAATGACATCCTGGCCTCTATCAGCAATATTGTGGCCAGCAGGACCAAGGCAGTGATTGTCCCTCTTGTGAGGTTTCATCTCGAATCCTCTGTCAGGTTCTGGGCTCCTCACTGGAAGAAAGACATTAAGGTGCAGGAGAGAATACAGAGAAGGGTCTGGAGCTAAGTCTGATGAGGAGTGGCTGAGAAAGCTCGGGTTGTTAAGCTTGGAGAAAAGGGGGCCGAGGGAGACCTTTATTTCTCTCCACGGCTACCTGACAGGAGGCTACATCAAGGTAGCGTTGATCTCTTCTCCCAATTTAAAGATGAGAGGATGAGAGGAAATAGTCTCAAGCTGCAGCAGGGAAAATCTAGATATTAGGAAAAAATTCTCCACTGAAAGGTTTGTCAAGCATTCTGGAACAGACTGCCCAGGGAAGTGGTTGAGTGACCACCCCTGGAGGTATTTAAAAGGTGTGTAGATGTGGTGCTTAGGCTTAGTGGTGGACTTGGCAGCGCTGAGTTAATGGTTGAACTCAGGTAATTTCCAACTTGAGCAATTCCATGATTCTGTGCAAAAAAAAAGGCTTCTCTTGCTGATCATGTGCTGAACTATGTTTGAATATTAAAATGTGGCATACCACTCATTCACAGAAATAAATTATTGTATTTATTAAGATGACTCTATTTTCTTAAATACATACTAAATTAATAATCGTTCTTTCACTGATCGGAGGGATGTTTTGGACGAAGTCTACCATCCTGTCACTTTTTTAATACATTCTTTGGTGGCAAACTGTCCATTGTTCTTCAAAAGTTATGATAATAATAGTAACAAAGAGCTTTACTGAATGTGACAAAGAAGAAAGAGCTCAGTATTTGCTTTAAACTATGGTTTGCCATTTTATCTATCTAAATGGTACACTCTACGCACAGGATCTAGTACTAGCGGATGTTGCAGGACTTATTCTCAAAGTAGCTAGTACTGATAAATATTATTGCTGTATATCTATGGAATGAGGTGCAATGTTCATTTCTTTCCTGTGACAATCAAGGGGTGTTTTTCTTCTACTTCATCATTCTTGATCTTTTTCTTGCGTGAGCTCTAGTATTTCTGTCGTTAGCCAAATTAGTCAACTGATCCAGCTGAAATTTATCCCTATGAAACCTATCTGTCCACTTTGTGTGTGTGTGAAATTTGCCACTGAATCAGATCCCCATTCAGCTACCAGTGCAGACTCTTAAGTGCCATAGTGTTAGCAATATTATAAAAAAGAGGTGGGAAGACGTAACCAAGGGCAAGAAGGTGAGACTACTTCTCTTAAACTTAAATCAGCTGTGAAGTTGCAGCCTCCTTACAGACTTTCACTAACTGAATGAAGTTCAGTGTGAGAGATGAAATTAGATTTCATAAATGCACCTAAAACTCAGGTAGTACTCCAAATGTGGAATATTTGTATTTTCATGCTCATTCATTCTAGAGGAATTTTTTTGAGAAGAGCTCTTTTCTTCTTCCCCACCCCAAATTTGCTGTATTGTGTGAGTTGTGCTATACTGTTAGGTAATTTCACTATCAAGAATATGATTATGGAACAGTTACTTGCAAAATTAGCTTATTTCAAAGTGACATCAGAGTGGAAGCCAGTCCTTGCAATCCAGTCTTACAATCCACACTGGGCAATTCAGAATGATAGTGAAAATTAACTGATCTATGCTGAAATTATGTACTCTGAATGCCCATCAATATTATGCAGACAGGGAATTTCTTGCATTTTAAAAAGTGTATGGTAGTTTATTCCAGTGAACACATTACAGAGCCCCAGAAATCTTTCTTCTGTAAAAAAAGCAGCAAGGGTAATCACTGCATTTTTGACAGTTGAAGCTGTAGTCAAGATCACTGGAAAATCATGGGCAGTATAAAATAATGGATTCCGTGCATTTCACATCATTTCCCAATTTTCTGCCACCTGGCAATAATACTTTCCATTTAGCAGCCTCTATGGAAGGCAGCAGTTTGTAAAAATGCTTGAGTCAGATGAAAACTGAAAGCACAAGAAGGAAGTGTAAAAGATGATCTGTACAAAGAACAAAGAAAGGAAGGTGGTAAAATAGGAAGGAGATTGATTCAAGAAAATAAAAAGAAAGAGACATGAAAAGTGGAAGCGATTCAGGTACTCAAATTTGGAAGATGGGAATTTCCCTCATTAAATATCATATTGTGATATTTAGTAGCTTTGTATGAACTCCCAAATTCATACGAGTGCATGCAAACCCCTTTGTGCAATGTATTTTACCTATTGGGATGAGATATTTTGTGAATATTCTTCTCTCCAACAACATCCATGTGACCTGTCTGTGACAGAGGAAAGGAGCTTTAGCACACACTGAAGTAGAGCCTCCAGGTGTACCACAACACATATCACTCACAAGTACAACCATGGTTTCCCCATTAACTGAGGGAAGAGTCCATTTTTAAGAAAGCCTTCACGCTGGCAAATCTCTCCACATTCAGAAATCACATTCAATAACTGTGCAAAATGCTCATGAGAAAAGCTTTAGGTTTTACACCCCTGTAAAACAGAAATATAAATATCAAAAGAACTGAATTCTAGATAGATTGTGAAAATGTCTTTTGTTCTAGTTAGACTGAAAAGTCAATGGAAAGTTTCATTGCGCCTATATCTGTGGATTTAAACTTTTGCTTGTCATGTTCACTGACTAGAATGAACTCAGCCTGCACAAAATTTTGAGATTTTGACTTCTTTTTGCTCTTATAAATATTATACATTTAAAAAAATATAGCATAAAATACATTTTATTGGCTCGAGTCAAATCTGAACACTTTAATTTTCTTGTCCCATCTCTCTGGATTTCAGCCTTCCAGGATCAGGGACTCCAACCTGAGACATATTGGCTTTCTCGCTAGCTAATAGAGTGAAATTCCAGAAAATAATTAAGACAGCTTAATTGACGATCAAATTAATTGCTTTCCTGGAGTGGCTTCCCTACCTTTCACCACTGACTGTAGAAACTAAAACTGTCAACAATTTAACCAGCCAATGCTAGTTGCAGTGAATCTAAACTTTGAACTTTGTCTCAATGAACTAATACACTAAATTCCAGACTGAAGATTCTGCAAAATCTGTCTCAGCCCTTGACTACTAAGGAAGTACCTTACTTTTTACATTAAAGTACTTAAAGAAGCTCTAAGAGGCTGTCTGTGTGTCTGCATTTTTAACGCCTGACTAACACAGGAATTAAGAAACAAGATACTGTTCTGCCTGAGCGCTCTGGGAGGCCTTTCTGGGAATGACTGCTGTATGGCTTGTGAGAATGGGTTCTGCACAGAATCTGTTTGTAGTCACCACAGTTTTTTAAAAACATCACCAGAAAAGGTTGATTTATCCTCAGTTGAAGTACCCACAGTTTACAGTCCCGTGGGAATGGGGAAGGAGATGGTCACAAGGCTGACACTTTCATGCTTCAAGGAACTGCCTCAGCAGTCAGGTTGCAGGTTAGTGCAGGCAGAGGGAAGAGGAAACACCCACGCACCAAGAAAGGTCTGTGTTTTCACAGCAAGAAAGCAAGGTGGTGTTTGGTTTTTTCTTTCCTCCTCCCTGATTTCCCATTAGCCCTACAAAGAATTCATTCATTAACAGCTAGAACAAATTGTACATAGTGACAAAGTGATGATGTGACAAACATCCCTAGAACGTATTTTACCTTGTAGGAATAATTCCAAAATAGGATGTGAGACAATTGGTGTACAATTTCTTGTTCAACAGACGACAGCAAACTGCAGAGCAAATATCTGCAAACAGGATCTCCTAATCCCTAACAAACAAGTCTCTCAGGTCTCTTATTATATAGGAATGATAAGGTATTACTTAGTCCTTTTTTTTTTCCACTTTCCAAAATGTTGATTGATTGAGTCAATTAATTCTTATTCAAACAAGGTTTCATGTAGAAAAGCTCTTTTACAAGCTTCCTCTTTCTGTACAGCAGTCAACACACTCTGTTTTACTTTGTTTACTGTTTTACTTTGTGACAAAAGCTGAGAAACCAAAGAGAAAAAAAAAAGATACAAAACACAACAGCACCCCTGTTTTCAGTCTGCTAAAAATTAAAACTAAAATCAAACCCATCAAATACATGTGCAAAAGTTGCTAGCAATGGGAGAAAACTGAGGCCATTTCTATTTAGCAATTGCAAGACTAGCAATCCTGCTGCCTCCAAGTATTAGCAACTCAAACTTGTAAAAACACTCCCCTTCCAAATCGTTAGCAGTGGAGATAATTGTAGGGACATGAGTCTAAATTCCTTGTGGCATTGAATGGCCATATTAGAACTGCTGGTCTGTTTACTTTCTTGGCTGTGGGGTTAATGATATAGACAGGTGAACAATTGGAAGGCAATTGAACTGTATATTGCAAGGTATTTCTCAAGTGCCAGGAGGATAGATGACCTTGCTGTGATTTCATTTTCAACCCACCCAAAATTATTTTTCTGGAAAATCTCCTACTGCTCTTATGTGTGCAATAGCTTAAAATTGTGAACTTTCTTTTCCTTGTGGGGGTGTTTTGGAGGTACCATTTCCCATCCAATTTATGATACAGTACTAGTTTTCAATTGTGAAGGCCTGTGTTCCAACCTCTTCCAAAATATTACAACAAATTATAACACAGAAAGACTTTTGAAATTTTAGAGAAGACAAGATTAGTTTAAATTTATTGTCGTGAGGAAATTTTTTCTTCTCTCTTAACAACAGACCAGACCGAAAATACAGAAAGTCTGGCCTGAAAAGCAGAAAAACCTGAGAACACACTTAAAGGTTCACAGAAAATCTCCTACTGAACAGTCTTCCTAACTCTCTGTTACATTGCATGGATCAAAGGATATGATATACCAGAAAAGATAACAAAATGGACTTTACACAGCTATCCCAAGGCAGAAATTTTGCCCATATGGGTCCCTTCAGGGAAAAAATATGTACAGTATGATTTTTTTCCTTTATTTCATATTTACCTGCTACTAGATCAGAAGCTTCACTTTCTCAGACTGTTTCAAAAGACCTCAGAAATAAATTTAATAGCTTTTATCAAGTTCATGTAAGAGTCGGGGATTAAGTATCTCTCTGTGACCCTGAATCTATAAAAGTCTATCAGGTAGACTATACAAGCTGCATGGAAACTTAACCCAAAAAATGATCAAGGCTAAATAAGAGAGATAATAAATGTCTGGGAGAACAGGAATGTGTATTACCATATTGTAGGGTAAAAAAAAAAAAAAAAAGAAAGAAAGACCATTCCCTCTCATCCTGGAAAGATAAGATCTCACATGGTTACAACTTGAACTAATTCAAATTTTTAAAAATGCATATTATTTAATTTCAATTTATGTTGGATGGAGTGCAACACACTGCTTTGCATCCTTTGGTAGTGCTTTGCAAATACAACTTTAGAAAAATAAACTCATTTTGGACACTGTTGGATACTGTTAAACTATCCAACTTCCAGATTTTGTCACCAAAACTACTCTGCAAGACACTAAATTTTAACTTTTTACTTTCTTTTTGTTTCACTTTCTGCCATCAAAAAAACATAGCCATAACAACTCTGAGGCTACAATAAATAAATTTTCTTGTTGAAAATGTAACTCAAACATTTCAGAGTAAATATGTGTTTTTTGAGAAAACACATCCTCTTCCAGTAGAGGATTAAATTTTTGATTCATATTTTAAGGGAATTCATTTTTGGGAGTGAATTTTCCCAGCCAAACAGAATGAGGCAGACATTTCATTTGGATGAGGAGATTGAGAGGATAATTATTAAATAATTCATCCATTCTTAACTGTGTGCCTTAACTGTTGTTAGACATCAGTTTCTAAATATTTATTTTTAGGGAAACAAAAAGTTTTATACTCACTGGAACATGAGTCTAGAAAACTCAGCATCTTGTCTCCAGTGATGGCCAGTATTAGCTATTTGGGAAAAAATGTATAAGAAATGAAAAAATGCTTTTCCTTTGTGTATTTTTTTTATACTTTCCAGGTAAAACCAGAAACTAAGACAAAAATTCAATTTTCACCATTGTTTTGGCTCCTCTTCCAATATTCTCAATCCTGTTTGGTAAGCTCTTGAACAACAACTTCCACCATCTTCTTCAGCTTAATTGTCCTCCATGTGAAAGGTCATTTCTCTTCTGTGATATCTGCATAATGATATCAGAAGGTGCTCTTCAGTTCTGAGTGGTGAGAAACAGTAAATAATAATTTTTTAGTAGTATTTCCTTGTCATGATTTAACTGGTAACTACCTTAAGACTGTATTTTTTTTTCTAATCAGAAGACACATGCTTTTCCTAACCTCTGCCAACAAGTTATCTTCATCATTTGTACCTTTTCCAATTTCTCTCTGAATGTCTGAGAGACAGCAACAAGAATTTTGTCCAGTATTCATAGATGGGGACTTAAAATAGATTTATACAATAGCATAACAACAGTAAAACTCATACTTTGTTTCCAATTCCTTCCTTCATAATTCTTTAGGCTCTATCATTTTGCCTCTTCTCCTGACTACCAGGTTGATATTTTTGGGAGTGATATACTGTGACACTGTTATGCTTTTCTGAGTAAGTAATATCAAATTTAGAGTTTGCCATTATATAGACATTTTTGTAGCCATATTTTTCCACATGAAACACTTCCTGCTCACTGATGCTGAGTTTTAGGTGTTGTTTTGTTACCTACTTCACCATATATTATGAAATCTTCATGGACTTTTCCCTTTAAATTTTATAACCAAGTTTTGAAATTATTCTTTGTCATCTGCAACTTTTACACCCTTTTCCCCTCCAGGTTATTTAGGATTATTTCAGGTTGTAGGAATGCTAGGCCAGGTTTGGAGTAAAGCTGCTTATACATGCTATTGTTCTGGATATTGAATGTGCATTCCTGTCCTTTGAATCCTACTTATAGACTGCTTGCTAGTCTGTAAGAGCACTTCTTATCCTAGAAAAAAACAAACCCTAAGATTTTCCTTTTTAAGAGCCTTGGTTGAAGATTCTTCTAGAACTTAGACCATTTGTGATGCTTTCATGTTGAGTGTTTTTTTTTCCTTTTTAACCTTATTACTGGCATGTAATCTTTTATTGTTGTGACCATTCTCACTTCCTCTGTACTTCAAAAGTTATTTGAGAAACTTATATTAACCTCTTTAGAATTCCAAACCTGTATTTGCTGACAGTTTTCAATTAGTAGGCCAAGATTTAAAAAAAGCAATCTAGTGATTTGGAGGTTTAATTGCACCATTGCAAACACTGGGTGCTTTAGGAAGGTAATAGTTCAACACATAGCTGTATCTCATCCCACCCTAAGATGCAAGTCTTGAAGGAGTTAGATGGGTCAATCATTAAAAAATCCTGGGTATTTCCCTCCTCTAACTGAAAAAAGGGCTTACATGATGACCTTGGATGTAGAAGCCCACAGATATAAGGGTATGCAGATATATCCCACACGCTTATCTAGGCACAGTTTGCATGAGGAGATAACATTTTTAAGGCACATCTATTGTCAAAGCTATCAGCTTTCTTTTTGTTGCTTAAAATGAATAAACAGATAGGAAAATTACATACTTATGAAATTTGTATGGAGTCAAATGAAGTCATCTGGAAATTTAGAGACTTAGTTTGTGGAAGGCAGAAAACAGTGTGGGAAAAAAAATTAAGGCACATTTGACAATGGTCTACTTGTAAATATGACAGGAATCCATGTCTAACATTAGCATTTCTTCATAAACATCTTTTTACACTAAAAAGTGAGGAGGCTGTTTTTATTGGGTTTGGATTTTTTTTGTTGTTTGTGGGGTGTATGTTCTTTAAGTAAAAAATAAATATGTATTTTTGAAGGTTCTTAAGGCTATCATGAATATGGAAGAGCAGATACATCATCTCACATGGACTGCTTAATGCAGGCAATATTGTAAACAGCTCTCTAGGGAAAGGTTTCAGAATTGCATTTAATTGCATTTTCCACTTCTTGTAACAGTGAGGGATTAAATTGAGACAAAATGTAATGGAACCAGCTCTTTCTTATCTGCTTAAAGAAAGACAGAAAGCTAACTGAAAACAGTGTTTATTAACTTGCTAGGGAAAAAGAAAAAGAAAGCTTATCCAAAATTAATGAATTTATAAGCCTATTAGTTCTCATGACTAATGGAGAATTCTTCATCTGGAATCTAAATGAATTTTATGAGAGGTTAAGAAATGAGCATGGTAATCTGTTGCATTTATTTTCAAGTTTTTAAAATTTCTCATAACCTGATGAATCTAACTTAGGACATTGAAACATCCATGTGAAATGAGATACAATGCTCAATTAGGTATTGTATATTACTCAGGGATGTACCAGGTAGTATGTGTTAGTATTTGTATCTGTTCATAAGAAATACCCATCTTGTACTGTTTTATTGCTTTCCCATTTTTCTTATGCTTTTCAGAATGCAAAATGTGGAGGTTCTTTCTGGTGATTTTCTTCTACAAATTAAAGTACTGTAAAAATTGTATTTATGTTCCTTATTTCTTTTTTCTGGAAGAATTCTTTCCTGTATGTACAGCAGAGAAATAAAATATGCCTCTTCAGGCAAACAGTGACTTAATACTCAACTTCAGTATGGATTAGTGATATCTGCATCTTTCAAGATAACAAAACTTAACTGGTAAGCAACAACATTTCTCACTATAAAGGGATTGATACGAAACAAACAACCAAACAACAAAGAATAACTGCTTAATGTTCCAAAAAACATTTGTTGTAAATATCCATACTTGATGTTATAGAATCACAGAATCATAGACTGGTTTGGACCAGAAGGGATCACCTAGCTCAAAATCCCGTGCCACAGGCAAGGGGCACCTTTCACTAGACCAGGTTATTCAGAACTTCAGTCTGGTCTTGAATACCTGTAGGGATGAAGAGTCCACAGCTTCTATGGACACCTTGTTCCTGTGTCTCACCACCCTTATAGTAAAAAAAGTTCTTCCTTACACCTAATCTAAACCCACCCTCCTTCATCTTAAGACCATCCTCCCATTGTCTTTTCACTATATGCTGTTGTGAAAGGTTCCTCTCCAACCTTCTTGTAAGATGCTTTTAGGTACTGGAGGGTGTTGTAGGCTGAACAAGCCCCACTTCTCAGCCCGTTTTCGTAGGCTATGAGAGGTGTTCTAGTCCTCTGGTTAGCTTAGTGGGACTCCTCTGGACTCGTTCAAACGGGTCCATGTCTTTCTTCTTTGGGGGGCCCACAGCTGGATGAAATACTCCAGGTGAGGTTTCACAAGGGCAGAGCAGAGTGGCCAGAGTCACCTCCACCGGTCACATCACTTTTGATGTAGCCAGGCTGCGAGTGCACACTGAGGAGTCACATTGAGATTTTCACCCACAATAAACTCCCCAGTTTTTAATCCTAGGGTTCATCTTGATCATTCTCCTCCCAGCCTCTACTAGTGCTTGGGGTTGCCCCAACCCAGGTGCAGGACCTTGTACTCATCCTTGTTAACTTTGACTGTGATTGTCATTGCTTTCCATTTGGATATTAAGTTCTTGGCTGCAAAAGTTTGAGCTTGACCATCCAGCCAATTTTTTGTCCACCAACTGGTCCAGACATCAGATCCATGTCTCTCCAATAGAGAGAACAGTATGTGTAATATATGTTGCATGGGACCTTTAAAATTCTTGACACAAGTCCTTGTCCTCCACTGATGTAAACCCACTGTAGAAAGCCAAACATTTTGTCAGGTATGATTTGCCCTTAATAAAGCCATTTTGGTTGTCATCAATCACCTCCTTATTTTCCACGTGCCTTATCATAATTTCCAGGAGGATTTGCTCCAAGGTCCTGCCAGGAACTAAGGTGAGACTGACTGGCCTTTATTTCCCTGGGTCTTCCTTATTTCCCTGTCTAAATATGGGAGTTATATTTTCAATTTTCAAGAGAATGTGAACCTCACTAGAACATCATGACTTCTCAAATATGATGGATAGTGGCTTAGCTATTTCATGGGCCATTTCCCTGAGGACCCCTGGGTGTATCTTGTCAAGTCCCACGGACTTGTGTACCTTTGGGCTCCTTAGATGTTCTTGAATCCCATCTCCCATAGTGGGCAGTTCTCTTCATTCTCCCAGTTCCTGCTTTCACCTTCTGCAACTTGGGCAGTGCGACTGGAGATATTGCTGGTGAAGACTGAAACAAAAAAGTCATTGAGGGCCTCAGCCTTATCCATGTCCCGGGAAAATAGGTCCCCCATAATCTTCTAGAGAGGACCCACATTTTTCCTATTCTTTCTTTTATTGCTGATGCATACAGATGCATAAATAAATGTTGTTTTTACCCTTGATGTCCTTGGCCAGATTAACTTCTGTCAGTTTAGCTTTCTGTAGGTGTTTAGCTTTCCTAACCAATTCTCCAACTGTTTGGACAACTTCTCCCAGGAATTGTCTTTCCAGTGTTCAAAAAATAGTGGTTTTAAATTCTATATTCCCATACACAATATCTCTAGAGCTGGAACATTTGACTGCCTGAATCAATCAGAGAAATTAAAAAGCACAATATTAATAAGGTGGTACAGATGTCTCTGAAGTTATTGGGAATATTCCTAGGCTTAAAGTGTCATTTTATCTTGAGACTCAAGCTATTATATAAATATAAAAAGATGGACATCTTGAATCAGACTAAAATTTCAGTACATTCAGAATTTAGTCTCCGGCTGTTGTCAACAGCAGAAAACAACAAGGTAATTAGGTAGTGATGTTCCCTTTGTACGTCTTGTCCATTTCTGGCAATTTGTTGCTAAAGAAATTTTCAAGACAGATGGAGAATTGGGCCTGACATTCCTTCCAGAAATCAATGTTACTGCCTTGCTTTTTGAGCCCATTTTACAAGATGGGACAAAGTCACTTCCAGCTGCTTGATCTCAGAAGAGTAGTCACAGGGCTAAGGAAGTTAGGAAGTAAATGAAAACTTTCCTTATGTAAGAGTAGTGAAAAAGTTTGGTGCATGGTAATCAAGCAAAGGAAAAACATCCTTTCCTGCACATTTGTGATGCCAGTCTTTTGCCACATCATTTTCTCCTTGCTGTCCTATTCCATCTAAGAAGCTCTGTATTGTTTAAATTGCCTTAGCTACAACATTGGTTAACATTAACCCTTGCTTGCATCATACCTCTATCCCATGACCGAGTATATTTCTATTAGGCATTACACTTTCATGAGGAGTTGATCTGTTCCACTTTAACTGCCAGGGTCCTTATTGGTACAGAGTCCTCAACCCTTCTTCCTGAGAGCCTCTTGGCTCAGAGCTTGGCAGGATGGTTTGTCTGACTTTACAGTTTAAGAAGGAGGCTATGTTTGGTGGTCAGTCTTCACTACTCCTCACCTTCTGACATCAGCTGCTTTCATTTAGTTGGTGTCAAGATCTGTCCCTGTCTTGGGCACCAAATCCAAGTAACATACATTAACTGTTGCCTGTACTCTGATCTGCTGTCTCTGACTGTACCTGGGTGCTGCAATGGGCCTGGCCCTACCCTTATTTTACTAGATGGTCCTTTTTCATTGTCTGATAGTTTAAAAAAATTATATTTTCAGAATTGTATTTCACCTTTGACTTTAGACCTTTCCACTTTCTTTCATTATTGTAGAGTCCATAAAGACCTGCAGTTCAAATCCTGAAATCAGTTACTAGTAGCAATACAAAAGCTTTTGCAGCATCATTTGCTCTTGAATGTCTTGAAAGAGTTTTATTAAACAGTACCTTGCAAAGTGCAATGCATTTGAGAGGTGCTTTTATATTTTTATTTTTAGCTTATCTTATAAGGGAAAAAGTCTTTTTTTTTTATTCCATGATCACTTTTTTGTCCATTCTGAAATCTCTTTTTTATTACTCTGTCCTCTTCATACATCTACAGCTTTATGTCTCTCACCCTGCCATCTTGTCAGTTTTATTTTATCTTGACAGATACAACTGCGAGCTATTTAATGTCTGAAGTAGAAGAAGGAAAAAAATAAAGGCAGCTTTTAAAGTTCTGTGTTCTGCCTGCCCTACACCCTCTCCCAGAGCTCTTCAGTGAGGTAGTTTCATTTTGCATTGAAAAATACAATCAAGTAAACAAAGCAGCACTCAACTGGATTTTTTTTTCATTACCGCAAATTAAATTACCCAGCTGATCAGATGAAGGGGGGAAGCTCTGGAGATTCAAGGGAGTGATTACAAAAAAAAAAA
>VXBR01006352.1:1475553-1533884 GCA_013400215.1 Cisticola juncidis | reverse complement strand
AAAAAAAAAAAAAAGATAAAAATGTAGGAGCTCTAAAGCAAGCTTTTCTCCTAACTCCATAGCTCCATAGCAAATTACTCTGTTATTCTGGTGATATTGTTTACTACAATATGCCTCATTACACTGTTTAATACAAACACACTAGGCAGTAGAAAAAAGGTTTCTTGAGAGGTCTTGTAGCAGCAGAGGTAATCTAGACTAGAGAGGCTGATCAACAGTAGCAGCCATGGACAAATTAAAAACTGAGAGGAATGCGAGACTCCCAAGTTAAAAGACAAAGTTTGAAACAAGGAGAGACAGCAGCTTTATTAAAAGTATTAGGCATATTCATTCTTGCCCTTGTTTACAGTCATGACAGGATCTACTTGCAGAGGACTTTTAAACTGTGGTGTAGCCTGCTATTTAAACACAGATACACACATGAACTCTTGAGTTGCCTAATCACAACCAGTCTCCAAGGATATTTGAAATCTTTCATGAGCAAATTTGTTAGCCTTTCTTGTCTATAAGACTAAGTCTGTAAGACTTGTTTTGTTCATTAAATATGTAAGACAAGATCCACTCAGAAAATGTAGTAGTTGCATTATCCTAAGCTGGAGATCTGCCTTTTACTGGCCCGACTAGTAAAAGTGCCTGACTAGTAAAAGCCCTTGACTAAGCAGAATTTTGTCATTCATGTAAAGCTAGGTCACTGACCTGACTAAAGGATATGATGAAAAATAGGTATCATTTGTAGGAGAAAGGAGGACATTTCAGTGTGTTTTTCATTGGATGACCTTTGTAATACTGGAGTAATTAGGCTGGATGAGAGCTCAAGTAGGACCAGGGCACGCTGGTCCACCTCTGGTAGATCCATATCCTTGCATGCATCATAGGATTCACATATGGCTTCCTCAGTAGGACCCAGTATTAGAGTCTCTGTTGTAAACTCTGGTGTATCTTGAAACTATGCCCGCTTTGAGTTTTTGCTCTTATTTTGACTGAGTGAAATATCTCTCTGAATAGACTTGCAGTAGTCTTACAGTGGAGTAACTAGGGCCCAAAATAAAATGAGGAAATAGTGAGAAAATTTTGAATGAAGAAAATAACATGCGTTTTTCTGCTTTTTATTCTATCTTTCAAATATGAATTGCTAAATGAAATAAAAATCATTAAAACTTATATTTTTCCATATAAAAATGACGGATGACTTGGATGAAACAAAAGATTGCGGTAAGGAAAATCATAAAAGCAAAATATGTAATAATCACTCCAAATTCATCTTTTCAGTTTCAAGATCCCTAATGGCCCTAAATCTGCTTACCATACATCTTTATATGAAATCCTTCTTTTTCTACTGGATTATGTTACAAAAATCATTTGCCTTGAATTCGGAGCTAATCTAAACAAATTCTTATCAATATTTTGTGTTTGCAGTGTGCTCCTATATGGTTTCCTGTGCTTTGAGGACAGGAAGCACCATGATGAATGGACATTCAACACCACCTTGGAGTGGTGAATGTCCATTATTTTACATTTTTCCACTGTTGTTTTCTTTTAAAAGCATTATAATATTGTATGCTTGTTCTCTCTCTCCCTGTTTCTTTGTTTCTCTTTCTCTGTTTATCCAAGAGCAACACAGTTGGAAAAACTCACAAGATTTTAACAGACATATCATTAATTATAGTCTCTCTGGTTCCTATACACCTGAAGAGTGATATAGGTTATTTTAAGATTTGTTTGTATTTTAACTCTGCATGTCTATTTTTCAATGTGGGATGTTACTGAGAGAAAAACCTGGGGACTGTGTGTACTGAAATGAAATACATCTGGCTATATCTACTTGCCTTGACTTTCAAATATAGATTTGAGGTATATGCATGCATACCACAGTCAGACAAAATGATAACAAAGCTATCCTAAAGTCCTGTGGGATTGACTGGGAGTTCCAAAAACCTTCTTAACTGGCCATCAAGTTACTGTACATATGTGATATCTTTCCTATGGAGAATTCAAAGCAATTTTTTTTTTACTTTCAATTGCCTCCCTACTGACAGATTCTCATGTTCAAGTGAAAAATGGTTGCCCTAAATAAATGTAAAGGTTTTAGGTCACTCTCTCCTGGAGAACTTTAAATAAGAGAACAAAAACCTTTCAATAGAAATATGACTAAATGAGCAGAAGTGTGGAATGGCCTTGCCTTATATGTTCTTGGGCACGTCATATTACCAGTTTTTGATAAGCAGGTTACATTGAGATCAAAGAGATCAATATCAACATTATATTTGGTTTGTTCATATGTAGCCAGCATGGCCTTAGTAAGTTGAAGGAAATTTTTTGTGTGAGAGAAGGACCTTGATTGTCTATATCGACACTGAAGATTGAGGTACAATTCAACTAAGTTTTATGTCCAGGTTTGACCTATTTGCTCAAGATTTGTTTATATTCAGCAAAGAGTAAGCAGCATTCTTAGGCTTAGTTTTATTTACCTCTCATAGATGTTACTACCATGAGAACTTCAGGGTGACATGTCACTCAAAAGTTTTTGTTTCTCTCCTTAAGAAACTTTTGATTACTGTGTCAGGCCATGATACCAGTCTCAAAGATGTTGGAGTAAGATCTTCCATAAAGAGCAGTCATAAATATGCCATTGTGATTTCTATTTTATAATTTGTTTTATGTTGCATGTATGAAGAGCTACATACAAATCTCTGTGAGACATAGCAAGGACATGGGATCTGACTCAGAATATCTGCCAATGTCAACACTGAGCTAATAAATGATTATGAGTAATCATTTATGTGGAGAACAGATATATAATGGACACTCTGCCTGGGTGTTGCAGATGAATGAAGATATATTCATCATATATTCGTGCAGAATCTCTATAAGTTCTTCCAGAAGATGATTTCTATCTGAAGACTGGCAAGATATCAAAAGAATTATCTCTACGTTCAGATGAAGTGAATACACTCAAAGGATTTTATTGCAAATGAATTTCTGAGGCATTAATGCAAAGAAGAGAAGAGAATGGTTATGGTGTCTTCTGTTGTTTGTTTATCTCTTTTGTACTGAATTGATGACAGCTGTCTGGGAACCTTCCATTGGGAAATGCACATTTAACAACATTTCAAATGTTCCACCAAAACATGTCAAATTCTTCTGATTTCCCAACTGGATCCAGGAAGGTTTCTTAGGAAAAGTCAGGCTCATTAACAGCCAGCTTCCTGATGCCTTCTTACCCAGGCAGCCCCCATGGCAAGCTCCTGCAATGCTGGTAACCTGGGGAGTCCAAGGAGCACTGCCTTGAGTGGTCCTGTGCTGTACACACAGCCCCCAGCACCCCTGAGTACCTCAGCTTGCCTTGCAGCTCCTGGAGCTCCCAGCCTGCTGGCCACATGGCAGAAATCCTGGTAGAAGAACAGCTTAGGTTTGAGGAAGATTGGAAAGTTGTATTAGGAAAAAAAGAAAAAAAGAAGTAAACTCTTTTGCCTAAAAGAAAGGTACCCAAGCATTGCCTTTCAAGGAGAAATATCTGTGTGGTGCTTAAATGGTCTGCTGCAGTGAGTATGAGCAGCCAACTATTTAGCAGTATGATTTAGGACAGTAAAAGGCTATTTGAACAACCTCCTGTTGGTTACAGTGAGGAGAAGCTGAGTCCTGGCACCTGTATTTTACACTCTTGTAAGATAGCTCTTTTCCTGTTCATGATCCTGGTCTGATTAGGGAAAAGTTGCATGCTTAATGGTTTAATCAGTTCAAAATGATGAGCAATTCGTTGCAGATTTGGCTCATTTTGAATGGAATATTTTAGAACTGTGGAAGCTTTTCAGACTTTCAGAGGGAGAAAACACTGGTAGAGATATTTGCTAAGACCTAAGTAAAGATCTACTGCAGACTTTAACAGCTTACTCAGCCCTGCTATAGCTGGAAAAGATGTACATTTACAGCCAGCAGGAGGTCTTCTACAGCAGTACAGTTGCATCACCACTGCAGAGGGTGGCATTGCAGCAATTTAGTCCAACTGGCAAAGTTAAAGTAGCACAAATGAATGTGTTTGTGGGTGCTCAAAGAGATACTTTCCTAATATTAATTTCAGGAAAGTTCTAGGAAGACTCAGCAGAAGTTCAAAGAAAGTAACACACCTGCAGAGTCAGTGCAGCAGTCAGGAGTCAGCATAGCTGAAAAATGTCAGGGAGGTGCACCAGACAGAATGTGGAGGATTGGCTAAATAAAATGCTATGGGAAAGATGACAGGTCTTTTCTGGAAAGGTCAGGAAGCTAAGAATAACTAGGGTTTTTGTGAAAAGGAAAACTGAGTTAGGAAAATTGGTGTGAAGAAGAAAGGATGAGGAGCTAAGAAAGCGCATGCTATTCCCCACTTTCTTCACAGACAATATTTTGTACTGTACACATATTATAGCTCTACTTGAAATAGTTCCCTGGAGGTTGGGTTGAAAATGAAGATATATGTTTCAAGGAAAAAAATAAATATGAAATATTATTGCTTTGTCAATGAAAGCAAACATCTTAATTAGATTGCAAACAACCTAAAAAAAAATAAAAAAAGATTAATTAAACATTTACTTCTTTTTTAGTGACATATGTGAAAAATATGGGCACCGAATAATCCAATTACAAGCACTTTCAAATTATTGGGCTGAGCTGTTAATGAAATAGGATGCATAATTTTCATACTATAAAGGAGTGTTGTCACTGTGGTCTCCATCCTTTTACTTAATATCTCCTGTGTAATGATAAACAAAGATCCAACGACGGCACCGGCACTGCCGAAACGTACAATATGGGTGTCTAATATAATTATAATTAACAGTTTCCATTCATTTGCAAGATATACCCTGATGGCATTGCTCAAGAGAGGGGGAGCATTAGCGGTAATTATGCTTTGATTTTGTGATGTTGGATTGAAGTGATGGTTTCTGACAAAACCAGAAATGAGTGGTTGCTTTGACTAGTGTAACAACACTGCCATCTAACTGCTCCTACGGAGAACCACAATTTATCAGCAGGGAAAAATACCTCAGGTTCGTGGACCTAGAGAGTCCTTGTATTTTTATGGTGACTGCATCTGTCTCTTTTTAAAATAAGAAATTAACTGATTTTTCTTTTCAGGTAGTAATATTAAACTTTTGTTCTTCTTCTAGATTTGACTATAAAAATTGAAATTTAGCTTATCTTTGAGTGACAGAAGGGAATTTAAAACTGTAATAGAAATGTACTTGACTTTGGAAATTTGGGGTTGTGTAGGGATGACAAAAACACACAAAACAGTGTGTGTGTTGGAGGGCAGTAAAAAGCCCAAGACAGCAAAAGACTGCATCATCACAGGAATTTCTACATCAAACCACACACCTAGACTGCCAATTTCTACTTTGTAACCTTCTAACAAATGTTCCAAGAAAATGTTGAAGAACACTTAAAAGAGAAAATGGTAAATAATTAAGGCAAAGAAAGTATCAGTCTATTAGGTTTTGTCTTATCTTTATGCTACCTCAAGTTGATTAAGATGATCTAATTACTACTGTTTTTTCATGTCCTCCTAACAGTGCTGTTTCTGAAAGTAACTTTCACCAGTAAACAGGAGACTGGGTACAAAAGTCTCTTACTTCCTTGCTCTTAATCTGATATCCTTCAAGCCTATTGGATGCTGGATTTCTTTTCCTACAATTAGTGTCAGAACTTCAAACAGTTCTTAAACTGCTCTCTTTTTTTTCTTTTTCTATTTTCTTTTTCTGTGACTTCTTTTATTATTTTTAGTTATTTAACTTTTCTTTTCCAGATATTCTTACTGTGTCCAGAGTTATGTTAATTTTTTTGCTTTATGCCATGTTTTTAAAGAAAAAGTGTAGCCTAATCAAAATACATGATCCTTATCAGATTAAATAAAATCTATGTATTCTTTACATCTTTGTTTTGTTGTTTTGTTGCTCAGTTATCTGTAATGCAACTAAGTAGAAGACAATTTCAAGTGAATCTAAAGATATGGGAGCTAAGACTGAAAGACCTACAGGTAAAGATCTAGGAGCAAGAGACAGAAGAAAAACACAATGAAAATCAAATGTTAGTGGGATATAATATCTTAAAACACTTTTGAAAAAAAAAGCTATAGCTATAGCTTTAGCTATAGCTATAGCTCTCTCAATAGGAACGTTCGAAATAAAACACACATGCAGACCAGAGCTTTCCATCCTCAGTTTTCAGAGCATGACAATGATGTTGAAAATCAAGATTCTATTAAAGAGCTCTCTGTCCTTTAAAAGCCTAATCATATAGGGAGGGAGAGTGTAGATTCTCTTCCTCTGCCTGCTATAGCTTTGCAATGTCTCACTCAAAGCCCTCACAAGAGAGAGAGAAAAAGAAGTACTTAAGCTGAATTATTACATTTTACTCAGATAGAAAAGGCAATTTAAAAATACATATAGATTTTCTTCAGGAATGTTCATTATGGTCACTGTCCAGAAGGCTGAAAATGCCACATGGATAATAATCTGTCAACGGGCTTTTTGAGAGACAAAGTACATCTTTCAGCAGAAGAAATTTTTTTCAAGGTTATCTGCTCAGGACTTAATGAGAAGTAATACGTAACTTAGAACTACAAACATGGTTTCATCTAGTTTCACCAGTGACAAACAGCATAGTGTCATGGTCACCATGGAGATACCTTTTTCTGCTTTCTGTTTGCAGCATGTTGTCTGCCTGCAGCAGCTGCTTCAGAAGAGTTGATGGAGCAGGCAAAGTTTATGGAAGTTTATGATTGCCACCTGGTGGTTAGTAAAGAAAATCAATTAGTTTTTGGAAGCTCTGATTCAGGTAATATCCTGAGGAAAAGCCAGCTGAAATTAGGCAGAGAAATACATGCAGAATTGTCAGTCATTCTTTTCCCTACATTTTGTTATTTTAAAGAATATTTAGATGGGAAAAAACCCCAATACATTGAACACAGGATCTGAGCTTTGAACAGTCAATATGTCATTCACGAGGGGGTCCCTGAATTACCTTCTGTCATCATTCATGGGTAGATTTTTCTTAACAGCTGGTGTTTGGAGTGAAACTTATTTATAAAAAGAAACACTGTTTATAAACCATCAAAATTGACAACAAACCTCTGCAAATTTCTTTTTCTGGATTTGTTGTTTGTCTTACATATATGATTTGATTGTAGAGGAATTTCTGCTATGCAAATAACAATCAGAGTAAGCAAAGAGAATATGTTGTCAAGTTTTGAAATGCTGGATTACAGATCTCACTTCTGGCTTTTGATAAAGTCAGTATCATTGACTCCTCAGGCCTACTGCAATGCAAAAGTCACCAGCAAATACCCACCTATTTCAAGAGAAGGGCTAATGGTAGTAACAGAAAATTAAACTCATGATCCTGGGATCACTACACCATTCAAAAGTAGATAGAACTGGCTACAATTTTTTCTTCAATGATTAAAAAAGTATTCAAATTTAAAGAAGGGTTGTAAGTGCAAAGTAAAATGTTGGGATTTGGAAATCCTGTGTATCGTGATGGATGGAACATCTGACTCTGCCTTCGTTTTTCTGGGCCAGGTGTCTTGAGCAGCCACATCCCTGGAGGATCACCTTTTGGAAAAAGGAGGTAATGAGTCATGAAGTCCCTGGATGTGATGGATGAGGTGAAATGTATTACAGCAGAGACTTGGAGAGGAAAAAGAATATGAAGGAAGCAAATTTATCTGCCCACTTGACTATTTCATTCTTGTTCTCAGACTCTCCTTTTCTGAGCCCATTAAGTTGAAACAGGAAATATGTCCTATGTGGTGGCAAAAGAAGACAAAGAGAAGTGGGACTGTGCCCTCCAGCCTGAAAGGGCACTTGCAGGAAGGAAGCAGATCTCAGCCACAGAAAGAAATTAAACAACCATCACATATTTGCTGCATACATTTAAACTGCTTTATTGAAAAAGAGTATGAGAGTGTGCAGTAATGTAAGGATGGTAAGAGGAAAGAAGATGAGAAAGAGAAAAGAATTAACTCATTACCACTACCAACCCCAATATCAAATACATTGCTAAATCTCCTTTTCTTCATTTCAATTCTATCCTTGGGCATTTGGAAAAGGGATACCTTGCATAAAGAGAGAAATTGCATTTTATATTCTTGCATATATTTTCCCTTCAGTGTTAAATACAGTGTCTAAATCCTGGAGTGCAAATTATTGACTAAATATGGAAATTTTACAAATATGGAAAATGGGGAAAGTTTGCATTTCCTCTGCCAAATTTAAACAATTTTCTGGGTATGTTTATATTACATGAAAAACCTTTTTTGTCCTCATTTTCTATAGATCATGTTTATCTGACTCACAGATGATAATAAATGTCAGCTTGGCAGTGCATGCCTCAGTTTGTATTATTTTTATTTACTTAATTTTTTGTATTTCTAATAGATTAATGCATTTTACTTAGAGTAGAAATTTATTTATTCTGTTTTAAAATTTGATACTTCAGGGGCATCTCTTAAGAAGCAAAATGAAGTCTGAATTATAAAGGAGACAGAATATCAAGACCTAAATAGGAACTTTGATTTCAAGAAAATAAGAGTAGAATTTGTTTAGCTCTAGGACTTTGATTCAATTGCACACAATACAGGACCTGGCAGAGAAATTAAATTTCAAGTTTCTAAATGCTAAACATTAAGAAGAAAGAGACCTTTCAGACCATATGGAATATTTGTTTCATATCCATCTTTGCTTTAATAAAATACTGTGCAAGTTCAATGGCAGAATAGATTGGTGTTATTGCTGAACTTAGTGCTCTGGCTGAAGAAAGATTTATAACTGCTTTCCTATGGAAAAAGTATAAAGTACCCCAAATTCTGTTCTACTGGAAGATGCAGTACCAACATCCATGACACCTCAGGTAATAATGGTACAGAAAAAAAAACACCCCAAACCCCATAGAGCTAATACAGTCTCAAGAGCCTCCATAGAGCAGCTCTGGAAGTCCTTCTTGACTTTAGCAGGATTCGCCTGCTGCATAAACCAGCCCCTTGGGTAACCAAAAAATTGCATACATCTGTACGTAGAAATTCACAATATTAATGAAGCCAAGAACCACATTCTGGTATGGTGAGGATTATAACATAAAGAATTACTTATTACAGGCAGTAATAAGTCACAGTCCCTTTGATCCTATGGTGTTCCATCAAATGGAGTGGGAATAACTGTGTGACTGGATTTAGGAACTAGAGGGTGTCAGCTGTATGGATGACTCAGTACCAAACCAGCCATGGTCCCAGTTTCCTTCCATTCCCCTAAACCTCCAGGTTCTGTAAGTCACATGAGTCTAAACTGATTTTGACATGGTTTCCATGTATCCTTTGATATTTCAAAACATTTGGGCTTTAGATTCCATTCTTAATACACATTTTATTCTTTTTGCTTGACTGATTTTTGCAGCTCTGTGTGGAAGACCTAAATTTTTACTGTGTTATCACAATCATAAGACACCTTGACTTAATTGTGTAATTATATATTATTTTGACAAAGTATAATATATCATATTCCTAACTTAAATTTGATTTGAAGGTTACACTGGATATAATGGTAAACTTAATAAAGTTAATATTGGCAAGAAAGGTGTATTTTTTATATCATATAATTTGGATCATTTAAATTATGTTTGCTGAGATTCTTCACTATTGGATAAACACAGTTCTTATTATAACATTACAATAGATTTGCTGTATTCTATAATCAGTTGTTCATTTTCTTTTTTTCCAAATATTAATTTTTTGCTTCCTCAGAAAAAAGGCTAGTACACTCATTTGGGAATGGTATTTTTAAAGAAAATAAGAAGCTTTAATTTTATTTTTTTTTTAATCTGAGAGTGTAATCTCAGATCATCATAGGACAAGGACAAAAAAGATTGGTCACCTTATGAAGAAATTTTCCAGAGTAACCTGAAAAATAGTTTCAGTAGTAGTAGAGGATGCCTTTGAAATGGTGGAAAAACCCCTTTTCCACCAAAAAGGGAAAATCCCCTTTTATGACCAAAAATCATAAATTCTTGAACCAACTTGTGGTTTGTTTGAAAAATTTGGCTGTCACTTTTAATTTTGTTCTTAACTTTTAGATTCACACTTATTAGAGTACTAGACACAGGTTTCCACATTATTTGTTTTTATTGTTACATACTCTGTGCTATTAAATTTCATACAGGATTGTGTGCCTGTGCCTAGTTCTCCTCCTAGTTTCTGAGTACATGCACCTGAGCTGTACCTCCAGTTTTAGCTATTTCTGCAACCTTTATTGTCTTCTTAATTTAAGCTTTCTTTCATTTAAGCTTTTCTCCCGGTAGCTTCCTAAACTATTTTGAGGAAGCCAAGGTTTCTCTGAAATATCTGAGGAATAGCATAAGCAAAGTAAAATGCTTAATCTTGCTTATTGCTCTGTTTTAATTTTCCTTGGGGAAAAAAATATAATTCCTCATAATCTTTGTTAAATCTATTAGGTTAAATAAGGTGAAGTATTCTATGCATTTGACAGGAAGAGATGCATTACAGTTCTGGAAAAATAAAGATTTCTCAGAATGTAAATCTCTCAAGTAATTGAAACTCAAGACAAGGACGAGGGGAACAGTCTCACTCATCATAAGTTAAGATCAGATTCTAAAGCACCTGAGGATCCTGACACAAAGAGGTGCCTCCTAGGGTCCTAAGGGAATTAACTGATGTAGTTGCCACTCTTCATGAAATTTGAAAAGTCACAGCAAACAGGCAAAGTCCCAGTGCCTGGAAAAAGGGAAAAAGCACACCCGTTCTTAAACAGGGTAAAAAAGGAGGACCCTGTGAACTACTAACCAATAATTCTTATTTTTGCACCTGCTGAAATGATGGAACCGATCTTGGAAGTTATTTCATGGCAGATGGAAGACAGGGAGATGATTTGAGACACCCAACATGGCTTAACCAGTACAAATCATCCTGATTAATCTGGTGGCCTTTTGTGTGGAGTGACTGCATCAGTGGACAAAACAAGAGCTACAAATGCCATCTACCTGAACTTGTGTAAGGCCTTTGAAGTGGTCCCACACAACATCCTTGATGCTACATTGGAGAGATATGTGTTTGATGGAGGAATTTTTGAATGGATAAGGATGGATGGCCATGTTTAAAGTCTTATTATCAGTAACCAAATGTCTTAGGGCAAAGCAGTGGCATGTGGTGTCCCTCTGGGGCTTGTAATCCATTTAGATGCAGTAGGATTGAGGTCCTTCTTAGCAAGTTTGTGGGTGATACCAAGTTGAATGCTGAAATATGCTTGAGGAGAGAGATTTCGAGAAGAAGCTGATGGCCTTGAGCAGTGCCCTCATTCAGTTAAACAAGGCCAAGTGCAAGATCCTACACCTGGGTTGGGGCAATCCTAGTGTCAATACAGATTGGTGGAAGCACAAATGGAGAGCAGCCAAACAGAAAAATACTTAGGGATATCAGTGGATGAAAACATGAGCCAGCAGCCTAGAAAGCCAATCCTTTCCTGGGCTGCATCAAAAGAGGCAAAATGAGCAGTACAAAGACCTATTCTGTTCTTGTGAGATGCTACATGGAGTGCTGCATCCAGCCCTGGGGTCTCCAGTACCAGATACCAGTGTACCAAAGAAGAGCCACAAAAATGGTCAGGGGGCTGGAACATCTCCTACAATGTTAGGATGAGAGAGTTGGGGTTCTTCAAACTGGAAAAGGCTGTGGATGCTTTTAAAGTATAAAGAGGGCTTAGCAAGGCAGAAAAACAGAAGCAACACCACAAGGGGAATAGTTTTAAACTGAAAAAGGATAGATATAGATCGAACACTATAAAGTTTCTTTTTTTATGAGGAGGGTGGTGAGACATGGGAACAGGTTACCTGAAGAAGTTATGGATATCCCATCTGTGGAAGTATTCAGTCCAGGCTGGATGGAGCTCTGAGCATCTTGGTCTAGTGAAAGCTATCTCTGCCCACGTCAAGAGCATTGGAACTAGGTGATCTTTGAATGTCTCTTCCAACCTAAATTGTTTCACAATTCCATGATTCTATGAAATGCTCAATGTATATTAAACAGAAGGCCATAGTAAACAACTGGGCATGGAAGAGGACTAGATAAGTTAAGTGAGTAGGAGTGAGGGCTTGAAAAAAATCTTTGCTTGCTTCATCTGGTAAATACATTTACTTTTGAAGAATATCATTCATCATTTTGAGTACAAAGCATAGACTAATATGATCATGTGAGGTTTTATTAAGAAAACCGGACCAATCCCACCATAAAATAAAAAAGATGGAAAATATGTTATAAAGAAAAAAACCAAACATGAGGTTCTTGAAGTAACATTGTATATATCAAATGCTTTGTGAGTTTTACTTTGTTTCACAGATGCTCTGGTTCCTTCTTCTCATCTCCATGTGAAAATGGCCAGCCAGAGAAAATATTTCATTCTGTTCCCAAATAGTTTTATTAAAATAGGAATCACACTTATCCAGCACTATATGCCTGATAATGTTGCATACATACAACAAAACCTCAACACCTTTGCAGTAGAGGAGACCTTGACCATACGTTTGAAGCAAAATGTAGTTCTCATATCTCCATCTAGGAAGACTAATGAAAATATTGCTGGACGTCAGATTTTAATCTACTGAATCAGAGAAATTGATCTCCTTTGCAACGTCGGATGCTATTCATCACAAGGAAAATCTGGTTTCAACACAGACATTATGTCATGCAAAAGGGGTTGTACTTTGTACAAACTTGTTTGTACTCTTTATGTTGAAATAGAACAGTTGTAGGGGACTTCATTCACTCAGTCTAGGTACCTACCTTAGTGAAAATGTGGCTAGGGTAAAAGGCAGGTGGCTGTAAAGGTGTGAGTAAAAATCTTAGGTTACGCATCTGTGAGGAAACTGTGAGACTTCTGGTTTATTTCCTCACCAGATTTACAGCTCAGATTGCTACAAATAAATTTTTATTTTCATCTTTGGTTTGTTGCAGTACTTAAACTGATTTCATTGAATTTTGAATCATGTTATAAAGAGGATCAGCACCGACTTCCACAGACAGGTTGCTATCCTTTACTGTTACCCAAAATAGTTCCTAAAACATTTGAAATCTGACTTGTAAACATCTCTGTACTCACCTCTTTGAACTGTGGTTCAGATGCCAATCCTTTTTGGGAAGAGCTGATCCTTATGCAACCAGATGGGCAAGTATCTACTACCAATTATGAATTCATACCCACAATGAATATCACATATGTAGTAAATGAACATGTATTTTTGTAGATGTTGCAGCATTGAAATTTGACATATATCTTCTAAAAATTAATTTTTTTTTTGCAGATATTATTTTTAATTTCTTCTAATTTTATTCCCTTCATAATAGATCTGAGCTGTGCAGTTGTGAAGTACTGTTGCTGTGTTATGCAGCACAGACTTGAAAACCAGTTCAATATGAGGACATTACCTCAATCTTTATATTTTTGTTGATGGCAATTTATGAAATAGATAACTGCAGTCCAGACCAGAACATGATTGCTTTGGCTTTTTATCTCTTTTCTATTTTTTTGAAAAGAAATTTGTTTAAATTTAAGCCTTATTTAAAGTTATTATTCCCCCCAACACCTTGGATTTAATTTCAGTCACAAAACCCTGACCCAAAAAGTCAGACTCACTGTTTGCATCTTTAAATTTATTCTTAATAGAGCATTATTTTTAGTCTTTTTTTTCACAATCTTCAACAGTTTTCTCCTGTCATTTTGAAAACAAGTTTTTTCTGTGAGTCATAGTAATAAATTATTTCATCAAAGTTCTCTGTAAAAAATTAAAGATAGTATTAGTTACTTAACTAAAGTTGCTATAATAATACAATATTTAATATATTATTACAATTTACAGCTTTTTTTTTTTTTTTTTCTGACAGGACCACATAGCCCTCTTTTCAATGCTAAGAGTCATAGGACATTCCATATTGTTAAAAAACACTGATGCCAGCTTAGCCCACTTCAAATAAAATCCAGTCCTTAACTCTGAAGAAATAAAATAAAAACAAATAACAAAGAAAAGATAAAAGAAACAAGATTAAACACAGTTGTTTAAATCTACTTTAAACATGAGCTTTCTGTCATACAATTTGGAAGGAACAGAAAAGTAGAATAATTTTAATTGCGAAGCTTTTAACAGAAACATATAATTTGTAGCTGCATAGTTCAATATGAATGTTTAAAAGGCCAAAAATCTGGTTTTGAACAAAACACAGGAAAACAAACAAGCGAAACCAAGCAGCTTCTGAAGAACTATGTAAATAAATTGTCATTAAGAGTTAATTAAAAACCCCAAAATTATCAGAAGTTTTAAATTTTATTTTCACTTGTGGGAGTGAAAATATTTGTTTTTTCAGTCTTTCTTCTTGTATTTATAATCCTGTGTAAGTTTTTGCATATTCAAACCCTGAATGAAACTTGCTAGAGTTCAGAAAAAGAAAGGTCTATCAAATCAAAGCTCAAAGCTTTGGCTCAACATGACTTTTGCATAGAGCTGCAGCTAATTTGACCAAACTGTTGGACAAACCTTAGGAACATTTCAATCTTTCAACTGATCACATGTTTATTTATCTTATTAATGTGTTTAACTGTGCTCGAAGGGACCTTGGGCTTTTCAAATCTTCCCTGAAGTCAGTGGAAGGACTTGCTCTGAAACTGGTAGATTTTGATCCATGGTATTAATCCTAGTTCCATCTAAATGAAAAGCATGAGTCCCATTGAATTCAGTGGACCTATGGACAAATGATGAATAGGAAATCATGTGATAACATCTCTCTGTGGATGAAAAAATAAATACTTTTGTTTCATTAATTGTTCTGTGGCTTTTCATTGTTTTGTTATGGTTTTTATTTTACATGTATAGGAAATAAGAAATAGAAAAATTTTACCTCTTACCAAATGTACCTAATTTTTCAGAGGGCTACTAAGGCAAAATTATGTCCTAGCTCAGATTGGTGACACTGTCAGAGAAAGGGAAATGTGGAGGGAGGGAAGAAGAAAGACAATTTCTTCCCTTATTTTTACTGGTTTTCTACAAAAATAACAACAGCTAGTGACTATTTTTCTTGTTTGTCACAGGTCTGATATGTTCCAGCTTGTGTAGCTGGTCTTCTTTTTTTTTTCAGAGTTTTCCTAGAAAACTGAACAGTAGCTCACAATATTTAAATGCCACTGCCACATAAGATCTTGGCCTTGTAAAGTGCTAGGTGCCCTTCATCATCAAATGAAACATCTAGAACTGAGCACACTTGAATTCCCTGTGGAACTTAAAGTAAAGGCTGTCAAAATTACATAATACTACCAGATTATTGACTGCTTAATATATAATCTATCAACATTTGTTAAAGGAGGGAAAGAGCATCTCTCTCTTATATGTGTGTAGTAACCAGAACTTGTACATTTGTAGTAGACCAATTATTAGTTCATTTTTTTGTGTCCACTGGATAAAGACTAGAAAAGAAACAAAAATAGCTTTTGTTTCTCATTCAATAAGAGGGGTCTGCTGATTAGAGAAGGGCTGACCTGCATTCACAGAAAGTCACTGAATTCTATACAATATCATGTAGCCACTTCATCCTACATCTGCATTTCATGCAAGAAAAGAAACCAAAACAAACAACTGGTGGAGGAGCCTGTCTAGTAAAAAATCTTCAGAAATGTGAATCCCAGATAGACATAGGAACTTCCTGGATGCTCTGAGAATGACCCCAAGAGAACAGGAGTGTATAGGGTATCCCATTCCATGTAGAACACTGGAAGATTCCTCAGAAGATTTTTGGTTTGTATCACCAGCTCCTACTGTGTATCATGCCTCATCCACCTTATTTCAGAGGTGCATATTCACCACTTATAAGACACATAAAATTTTGGTGCTGCAATGCTCAGTGTTGTCCTGACTAAAAATACATTCAAATACATCTTGTAGTGATCTATGGAAATATATTCCTCTGCTTCCTGATTTATCCCTTTGACAGAAAGTACCCTTCTTCTATCTTCAATTCCCCCCACTGCTAAAGATTCTGTGGAAAGGTCTGTATGTCTGTGTTACAGTTGTCCCAGCTGGTGTTCTAGTCTTCATCCAGGTATCCTTCATTTTCCCTCGGACATTTTCTTTTATCTTTTCCTACCAGGGACAATAAGTCCTGGCAAAATCATACAAGAGGAGCAGCTGGGAGGAGTAGTGTCCTAACTGTTGCAGAGAGATCTGACCAAGACTGGTTGATCTTCTGCTGAGACAGTTCTCAGTGTGAAAATGGCAAAGGGGTCAAGGGACATATGCAGCTGGCTTACTCGGAGGGCTGGTTCCAAAACATGCTTATTATATTTATCCTATTTCAGCCATTTGGGGCGCTCAGTGCACATATTGCATTTAAAGCACAGTAGTGTTTCCTCTCACCTGTGACTGAGGCTGAAGGTGTAAGTAGGGCAAGCACATGCTGAAGAGGAAACTGAGTGAGTTCATGTGTGCCCAAGAAATGAACACACTGTTAGGAGAGAGGGAGAGCCTAGAGTTTGGACTGAAATGCTGAAGCAGAATCAGCACTTGGATGCAGACTATCCTTTAGGACCCATGACTGAGACCGCCTGTGCCACTGACAGCCACTGGAACTGTTGGGGTGAGGCCTATGCTGGGATCTTCCTGCATAAGTCAACAATTTCAAGAAGTTCAGAAAAGTAACTAAACCCATAGGAGACAGTATGGTGGCAAGAATAACCAAATATGTCCCTTTTTCCCAAATTATTTACTTTTTTATTATAAAATCTATTTCTACAGCTGCAATTCTACCTGGAAATTCACAATCCATAGTAAGGAATATAAATACAGCAATTTTGCTCTATTTTTTAATAGGTCTTATCCTTTGGCATTTTTGTTCTACAGTATGCTGTATTTGTGATAATTGTAAAGAACACATATTTTTGTCTCTCTTGTTTGAAATAGGTCTGTTTCTATATAGATCTACACTTACATACTTTTTTTTTTTTTTTTAATCTAATCTTGGCTGTATTTTGAAGAATATAGCTGTTTCCCAGATGGATTTTTCAAGTTGGCCAAGCCTTTTTTTTTTTTCTCCCCAGAATGACAGTAGTTCTCTCTCCCTTCTTTTCCCTCCAGGGAGACCTCAAGCTTGCTAACGTTTGAAAAAATGCTGTAAAATATTGAACACCTAGAGATGTTCAGTAATGTAATTTCTCACAGTTGCTGTAGGAAATGTTGGCAACTTGTATCCCTTGGTTGAGATGGTTTGTGCTCCAGTCCTATTTCTCAGCAAAACATCTAGCTTTAATGAGAATTATCATACTCACAACTGGACATATTATTTTCCCAAGCTTTTCTAAAAGACTGCTGATAGCTGGTGAAAGACGACAAAGTCTCTTTTTACCCCACAAAGACTATTTAATTTCTTCTCCACAACAACAAAGTTTCTGGTAGTTTTTCCTCCGTGCTTGTAGTTAAATTTTGAAACCACTCCATCACCAAACTAATATGAGTAGACAGCGATAATAAAATAGAACCATTCACCATTAATATGGTTTTGCCAGTCTCTTGCCAAGACTTGGCCAGGGCTGAACCCAGTGATCTTCTGTTTATGCACTATGCCCATGAGCAATTCCTGAGTAAAGATTATGGGATAGCAAATTGAGACATATGTGTTACCATGATTTTTTTGTGGGTGCATGCTTTTACCTGTATCAAGGCTCACTGAAGGCAGCATGACTCTGAGCCCAGCTTGAAGCCTGCCTGAGTAGGGATTATAAGGGGGCAGTGGCACTGATGGGACACACTGAAAGCTGCAGTAAGGACCAGACACTTTCACAGACCCCTTGCTTAGGTGACTCTTCACATGTGTCTTGAAATTTCCTAAAAACTAGGTCTACTCCGCAAATAAGTTTTGCTTGTGCTTTGAATAGTCACCCAAGACAGGTTTCACTGCCTAAATTTGTGTGTGTGTACTGTCTTCAGCTCTCATGATAGGCAGGTATCTTCTGTGCAGAGAGGCAATGCTTACAAAAAGGACATTCGTTATCATAGCAAATACAGAGAGAGCAGAAGACACTGCTTTGTCTCTCATTCTTTAATAGAAGAGTGTAACTATATAGGCTGAAAGTCACAACGTGTACCAGATGACACCTGCTATCTCTGCTGTTTGAAATACAGCTCTCATTCTTTTATTTTCTTCTTTAATCACGCAGAATAAAATTATTTTAACCTTCAAGAAGAAATATCTTTGTTTGGTTTGTAACTATTGTTCCACAGATTCTTTGGCAGCTGATGGCTCGGTTTCATCATTTATGGAACTAAAACTTCATTCTAACATTTTGTTGGTTATTTTGTCTTTAAATTATGGTGTTGCAGAAGGACAGCCTTCCCCTGCTTTATTAAAAAAAAAATAAAAGAAAAAAAGATACTGTCTCTTTAATGAAAGAAAAGCATCAATATACTGTATTACTGAATGCAAATGCAATAAGGAATAACATATAGCTCTGATTATGTTATATGACATTTGGCTTAGCAGTATTAACATATTGCACAAAATCTTCATTTTCCCTATTGCAGAAAATAAGACGATAAAAGACATGGGAAATTAATTTCTTCCATATGAGCATAAAATAAATGTTCCTTTTTTTCTTTTTCTTCTCATCACTCATTTGCAGAAAGATTTTAGTATTACTTCTTTGTTAAGCCAGTTTTTTATCATGTATGTATGTATTAGGCATACAGTACAAGGAGAAATGGAACAAGATGGCAGTTACAGCAGTGGCAAGATGCAAATTTATTCTGAAAAAAAGGAATATGTGCACAATATCAAGCATGCTTAAGTTTGTGCCAGGAAAACTATTACGAATGAAGAATGGATGGGATGGAATTTTGCATCATACATGATTACATGTTGCTTAACTTCATAGAAGAGTCTTTGTCTACTCCTGATGTCCCAGGTATCACCAAGAGAAGCTGCTTACCACACTGCTAGAGTGAAAATGGCAACAGATACCTCAGCAGTATTCAACTGCAATGTGACTCTTTGTTTCAGAAATTAAAGAAATAGACCTCAAAAAGATGACAGAGAAAATTCACAGACCGTTGAACTGCAGGCACTAACTCCAGGTAGGGAGAAAGGGATGAATTTATTACATCTTGTACTTGTAATTGAAAGTCTGTAATTGTTTTCTGCTTCATTTTCCCCAAGTTTAATTAGGCTACATTATGCATGTGGAGTTGTTACTGTTTTTCCTCCTGTCTCTCTCATATTGTATGACACATGACTGAGTGTAGCCAAGCAGTGGAGTCATCTTTCACTGACACCACTTGAAAACATTTTTATAGAAAAATAAGGGATGAAGAATGAACAAGAGCAGAAAAGAAGAAATAAAATACCTTAAAGATAGATTTCTACATAAATTCACCATGAAGCTAAAGATAAATAATAAAAACTCTTCTTCAGGTGCCAATTCAATCAAGATGAACCAGACTAGGTACTGTATTGGTACAGTGTAAAAATAGATGACAGTGAGTAATGATGTGAACAAAAAAACATGAGGAACATTACAGAAATGGATGTTGGATGGCCTTTGCACAGCAGAGGTAGATAAAGGTTATAACAAACTGTTTACTGACCATGTACACTTACTAGAATTAAGAGGTCAGTTGAACAAGAGCTCACCTAGTAAGAGCTTTCTTAGTAGTGTGACTTATCAGCTGTTGTACAGTACCAGAGCACTGCCCAGTTATTGCTCCATCACTTTTCAGTAACATTTCTGTCCTTCAAAAGTCTACATTCTACCATTAGTTAAGGCTTTTTCTTTTGCATTTCTACATTTTCCCCCAATTTTGCATCAATTCACTGCAATTAATACATGTGCCTCTAACAGAAAAGAAAATAAATAAAAAAGCACCATGTTTTATTGAACACAACATAGCATGTGCAAGGAAGCGAAGGGAGGAATTATAGAAACAAACCAGTGCTGAAGAATTTTGCATTAGCTGGTGCTTTTTGTTGTTATATTTGCACAGATTGTTTTAGGCTCCTCAGTCCAGGTTGTAGCAAAACACTATCAAAACAAATACTCTTGCAAAATATTTGAGCTTCGCAGCTTAACATGTGCATCTTGAACCGCTTAAGCAGCATGGTTATCTTCCTTTTGTTTTTCTCCAGAATTTAACAGAGTGTAAATTGTATACAAAAATGCATTATGCACCAGTGATTAAATGTTCTTACAACATTAATATTTATCAAGGGGTATTTTATAGCTAGAAAGTAGGTAACTATATTTTATTTCCTAAGAGAACATTTTCTATAGTTTTCCTTCATTTCCCAGCTACACAGCAAACATCTCTAAAGTGCACTTCCCAAGTGTAGTTAGAGAATAGGAAGGAATGTAAAGTTTTTAAAAACAGCCCTTATTAACTTTTCCTTCCGTTGATTCTACTGTAAACTCTAAAAAGCCTTTTTAAAAAGCAAATTCTCATACACTCAGCAGGTGAAATGTTCCCATAAAAAATAAAAGTAAACAAATTCAAAACCACCCCAAACAATGAAAAACCAACAATCATATTACAATCTTTTCTCTTGACTACTCATATCCTAGTATATATTTACTGTTTTTATTGCACATTTATGAAAACGGTTGTCCTATATATTTAAAAAAAAATAGTTTCTTTATCTGTGCTAACACATTCTTGTGCATCCTTAATAAACTAGAATTACTTTCAACAATATGTAGATAATAGAAAAACAATGGAATCAAACCAAGGAGATAATTTGTATTGTAGATGTTAAAAGACTTCTAGTGTAATTTTGTTGTGACAAAAAATGTTGAATTTGGGAAGTTCTTGACTCCCATTTGTTATGAAAAGCTGCTGGTTATGTGACAGCAGAAGAACTCAAAACGTGATTCACAATGAATGTCAATCCTTCACCTCCAATATGAAGGCTTCCCAACTATTCAACTTGCTGAGCATAACTGGTTTTACTTAACATATCTAGAAAAGGCTGCTCCTGTTCAACTGACCAGTGAGAAAGGACTGGACTTCTTCAAAACGGGTATTGGAGCAACAGTTTGTTATATATTTCTTTATACTTTTTAACTGTCCGATCCCACCTTGTAAGGAGAGCACTTGTTTGTTCAGCTAAAAGGAACCCCCTTCATGCTCCTTTTGGGTTTGCTCAGTCAACTGTTTTGTGCAACAGTGGCAGAGGCACACTGCAATTGTGTACCCATTCATTGTGATTACACAGACAGAAGTAAATTTATGTTGTCTGTGACTGTAGATGGGAAAGGGAAAGGAGATGAATGGTTCCCATGGATAAGAGGACAGTAAAGTTTGGGGTTCTTTTTGTCGTTGCTTTTTTCTTGTCTTTTATTTTCCTTATTGTTTTCTATTTTTTGGTTAAATTTTGTTTAGTTGTTCTTTTTGTGGGTTTTTATTGGGGTTTTTGTGGGCTTTTTTGGGTTTTTTGTTTGGGTTTTTTTTCTCTTTATTTCTTTTTTCTTTTTTTTTTTTTCCCTGTTTTTTTTTTTTTTTTTTTTTTCCTGTTTTTTTTTTTTTTTTTTTTTCTTTTTTTTTTCCTTTTTTTTTCCTTTTTTTTTTTTTTTTTTTTTTTGCTATGTCATGAAATCATAGCAGTCATTCCTCTAATAGAAACTGACAGGACATAAAAGACAGAACTATCAGATGAACACACACAATGACTAGAAATATATCGACAGAGAAAAGACTTAATTTAGCTTTGAGAAACTGTCCCAAAAATAAAATCCTGTATTAACAAGTGCAAAAAACAAACAAAAAAAAAGAAACTCCAAACATTAAAACACAGTGTATAAAATGGTGTGAGAAAGTTAAGTCACCAAACAGCCTTTTAGTCAATAAAAAGCTGTGTTTGTGTGTCCTTGTTGTTTGGGTAGCGGCCCATTCTTTTCATTTTACCCAAAAGGTCATTCAAGAAGACATCTGAGGGTAAAGCACTCAGTCCTTGTTATTTTTGACTGTAGTAATTTGGGCCTCTTTTGTTTCTATCATGTAAGATGAATCCTTTCTTTTATTCCTCATTGGTTGAATTATCTTCGAAAGTTGTTATGCTTCCAAAGCCCAGTCCTGTTGAGTTCTGTGCTGCTGAGACTGTAAGTACTGTATGTAAGAGAATTAATACAAGAACACACAGTTTAAGTCTGCTGTTACACAGTCTTGATGCTGATGAAACTGTGAGCGATGTCCTGTGACACATTGTTGAGCCACTTGTTTTTATAGTCCCTTTGGGTTGATGATCTGATAATAGTCCCCATCTGACATCACAGCATTCTGGTTCTGCATTGGTTGGATAGTTTTCATAGAGCCCTGTAGGGTAAACAAAAGAAAAAAATAAATACCAGGCACAAGGACTGGCAGAAGCAGTAGCTTGAGGGAACAGTTGGCATTTAGTCTAAGCTGTTGAATCCTTATCTTTGAGTGAGACTGGGGCCCTCAGAAGTTCTGCCATTCTGTACAATTACAGCTGTTGAAGGAATATGCATCATCTAACAGGGAGCAGCATCAAAAGATCATTCAACAGAAGTATGACATTGAGCAGGACTGGGTAAAGAAACAACATTAAAAAAACAATTATTGATATTTGAATAAGTGTGTTTGAAGTCTTCCTTTTTGGGAAATAACAATCCAATGTTGAAGTAAGAACTAATCAAGCAAGATGTTTACACAAAATTTGGACCTTGAAATTCTTCTATCAGTATGTGAGCCCATAAAGACAGGCGTAAAATAACAAATAATGATGTACTGATGATATTGGCTATTTGGATATTCAAACCTATGGAAATGAAACTGCATCACAGGAACAGCTTCCAAACAGAGCTGTTCAGAACCTACTTGTTTATCCTACTTCATCTGAGTTCTTCCAGCTGGATATTGCCTTTAACATATCCGAGAGGTGAAAACAATCTGTCCTTGCCACACAATGATTAGATCTCCTGATGTTTCTGATTGTACATCTGGGTAATTTTTGCCTTTGAACTTTACTGAGTTCAAATGATCCGATTATATCTTTTTGAACACTAAGAGGAACTCTATCTTTCTAGAAATTTTCAGTGTTTTCTGCTTTACTGTATAGGAGATTAACATAACCAGAGTGTTCCGTTTACTTCTCACATACCTTTTCCTCTTGTAAATTAAAATAAGCTAATTTGGCTATTTGACTAGTGTTCAAATACAAGAATGACTAATATAATAGACAAACACCTTTTGTCCATTTAAACTGAACATGGATTAAATTTTGCAGTAAATAATATACTCTGTGGTAGAACTAGGCTTTTCTAGGAAAAAAAAAAAACAACTATCTCTGCTGAAATATTATGATAGTGATTTCGAAAGCAGCTCTATTCCTTGGAAGAAGAATTACATTTTCTTTAAAATAACACAACAACAGTACTACTTTCAAAAAGCAATTTAGCATTCTTAGGTCCAGGCACCAGATTTCTTGCTCTTAGTGCATAACCTGTAAAGAAAAGCAGTACACATTAAAATATGATAAACCTGAGTTCTTTGGTTCCTACTTCCATAATACTGATCTGGAACTAAATGAAAAATGTGTTAGGTATCACAAGAATGTTAAGATGCCTAGACTGACACATTTTTACATAGCTGTCACAATTGTATGCTACACTATATCTGAATCCAAATAAAGTTCCATTTGTGTTTGTATCTAACCAAATTTTAAGATACAGGAATGAAAGAAACTTGTTTCATATTCTGTATATTCAGAGTTTGTCCTATGCTAAACCTGACCAGTTTTTCCACTTCTGCAGTCAGAAACTTAATGCAGCATTCCAAAGATTAAAAATTTTCACTCTAGATCATAGCTGAAAAGATTGCATTTTTCTTTAAGGAATTCTGTCGCATTTTGGAACTTCTGGACAATTGTTCCTTGAAGATATCATAAAACAGTCTTATTTTCTGAGATCCATCTTTTGGTGTTTGTGTGCATACGTCTGTTTTTAAATGTTGGAACATACAGGCAATACCTACCAAATCAGGGGATTATGATTTGTTCTGTAAACTGCAGCAGCTCAAATGATTAGTGGTAATTGAAGAGACAGAGAGAATCGTTAATGCTTTGATACCACTGAGGCTTGTTTACTTTTCAAACTATATTTTCTGCCTTTCTTTTTACTGGAAAACCCAGACTTCCTTTGAAATCAAAGCTATGTATATAAGTTGGCAATCAATAGGTATTTAAATTGTTCACATGCACTTACTGAATTATAAATAAATTTATGACAACTTCACATTTAAAGATGAATTGAACTTGTTCCCTAATGTAAAATTACATTTTCTCTTTATTTCAATTCAGCAATTGAATTCAGGTTTTGAATTTGCAGTTACATATTAAATAAACAATTAACTACAGAGCCACTAGCCATATGACAGTGTAGAAGACTTAGATATATTCAGTAAGTCCTTTTGTACTGAATGCAACACATGTTCTTCATCACATACTTGTTTGTAATCATAAATATAAGCTTTTGCCCCTTGGATCTAATTAGTCCATCCATTAAGTCAGAGGTTTACAAATGTGTGACAACTAGAAATCCAGGTAAGCTGGCTACATCTCCTTGGAAAATCAAGAAGGAAAAACAAGTTTGTTCTTTCATCAGAATATTCATAGAATCATAGAATGGTTTGGATTGGATGGGACCTTAAAGATCACCTAGTTTCAACCTCCCTGCTGTGTTCAGGAACACTTTTCATCAGATCAGGTTGCTCAAAGCCCCATCCAACTTGGCCTTGAACACTTCCAGGATGTGGAGTCCACAGCTTCTCTGGGCAATCTGTTCCAGTTCCTCATCACCTTCACTGTAAAGGATTTCTTTGTAAAATTCCTTCTTCATATTTAATCTAAACCTGCTCTTTTAGTTTGAAACGTTTCTCCCTTGTCCTATCACCACTCATTATTTTAAAAAAGTCTTTCTCTGTCTTTCTTGCAGACTCCCTTCAAGTACTGCAAGGCCACAATTAGGGCAGCCAAAGCCTTTTCTTTCCAAGGTGAAAAATCACAATTTTCTTGGTCTATCCTTACAGGAAAAGTGCTCCATTCCCTTGATCATCTTGGTGTCCCTCCTCTGGACTTGTTCCAAAAGGTTGATGTCCTTCCTGTGTTGAGGACCCTAGAGCTGGATGTGGTGTTCCATGTGAGGTCTCACCAGAGCAGAGTAGAAGGTCAGTGTGACTTTCTTTGCCCTTGCTGCCCATGCTGCTTTTGATGCATCCCAGGACACAGTCGGCTTTCTGCTCTGAGAGCACACATTGCTGGATTATGTCCAGCCTCTCATCCTACAGCACCCCCAGGTCCTTCTGGGCAGGGCTGCTCTTTATCTGTTCATTCCTCAGCCAGTTTTTATACTAGGGTTGCCTCAACCTAAGCACCTTATGCTTGATCTTGTTAAACCTTGTGAGATTCCCATGGGCCCACTTCTTTAGTGTGCCTAGGTCCCTCTGGATGGCATCCTATCTTTCAGATGTGTCAACCGCTCCACTCATCTTGGTATCATCTGCAAATTTACTGAGGGTGATCTCAACCTCTTCTTTGATAAATATATTAAATAACACTTCACTGTAGAAAACTACTCGGTTGTCAGGCAGGACTGGTCCTTGTGGAAGCCATGTTGGCTGTCTCAAACCAATTCCCTGTTCTCCATGTGCCTTAGCACAGCTCCACAATCATCTGTTCTGTGATCTTGCCAGCCACAGAGGTGAGTCTGATAGGTTTGTAGCTCCCAGCATCTTCCTTGACCTATCAGCTATTACCCAGTCACCTGGAACTTGATTGCCATGACTTTTCAAATATTATGGAGTGTGGCTTGGCAACTACATCAGCCAATTCCCTTGGGTCTCTTGGAACTCATTGGGTCTCATAGACTTATGCACATTCATGTCCCTCAGGTGGTCGTAAACCTGATCTTTACTTAGATTTTGCTCCAGTCTACACTCTGCTGTCCATCCAGTTAGTTAAAAGATATAGGAAGAGAGGTTGTTATTCAAAACTGAGGCAAAACTCTTTTTGAGTACCTCAGCCTCCTCCTCATCCGTTGTTATTACTTTTCCAACATTGTTCATGAGGATACACCTTCTCTGGCCTTCCTTTCCCTGTCAATATATGTACAGAAGCCCTTTTTTATTCTTCACGCCTTGATAAGTTGAGTTTCAGCTTCCTCTTGACCTTTCTTGCCCCATCCTTACATAACCTGATTTTATCTCTATTACAAGGTTACCACTTGCTTCCACTGCCTGTGTATTTGCTTCTCACCTCTTTGTTAGACTTTTGTTTTCTTTAAATATTAAATACACGGTATAAGAAATAAAAATTATATCTGTACCCACCAAACTACCCAGACTTCCCCCTTCCTCATTTGTATTTATAGTTCAGTTCGTGGACATAATTATTTTATATTACTTGGCTGTTTGGTAACTTTATTTCTGAGGCTGACTGGTCAGCTATAACTGGCTTGAGATGTACTTGGCTTTTCACTTTTTACTTAAAATTCTCAGTTCTGTGTCTTCATTTCCCAGCTTTTCCCAGCACTCAGCCATATTTCACCAGCAGAAATCTTAGTCCATGTGGAGCTGTAACAAAAGTACTTGGACCTTTATTGTAATCGAGGATCTAGAATTTGCCAGGAGGCTTTTTGATTTCAAACCATTCTCCAGACAGATACTCTATCACTCACAAACATCATGTAAAAGCTCTCTATGCAAGTATTAAGGCTACTGGTTCCACTGAGATTGTTAATGGAGACATGAATAGATACATCCTGTATGTCCTGCTCAGCTGAATCAGACTGAAAGAAAAAGGAGTGTAGCATGAATTTCATATTCACTTTGTGGAATATGCTTTGGGAGAAAAGCAGCTAAGCCCAAGCAAGTTCTTACACAAAAACCGAAATCCCAAAGGCTGTTGGTGCATGCATGGTCTGCAGATCAGCTAGATCACCATCTAACTCAGACTGCCATAGTTTCTTCCTGAGCAGTTGCATGAAACAGCCTGTAAAAGCAGTGGTTGCATTCCTGTGACTCTCCTCAGCACTGTCAGGATGGGTGACACTTGTGGTTGGATTTGAATTGGCTCTTGGTGGTCTGAATTGGCTTCTTGGTTTATTTGTACAAAAAAAATATGGAGCCATAGTATTCTGCATTATGGGAAACTGGTGTGGTTGATATATGTGTTGTCATTGCTGGTTAAGTATTTGGGAAGCCACAGAAATACAACAGATCTTATGATATGTTATTCTTTATCCTCTTTTGCTTTCTGTAGAACTCTGTGTTCATTTTTCACATAGATTTCTGATTATTTTGGGGAGGTATATGAAGCTTCTCCTGACTTTTCATGAAGAAAAGACCTTGAAACAAGATAAGTGGATGTAGTATACCAGAAGTTTTGAATACTCCATTTTATTGTGAAGCCCAAAATAAATAATGTCTGCCAAGAGTGATTCGTCCAGCATTGACATCATTGTATCAGTGAATGCCAGCACTCTATATGTATTTCTGTTTCTGAGGAATTATTTCTGAGATTTCGGTATTAACATTTTCCAACTACAGAAGTCAAGAGAACACATTAGGTACTATATGAGTAGATTTCACTGCTTGCTTACAACTGATCTGGGAGCCAGAGTTTTTTTGATCTTATCCAGATGATCTTCTCGATTTCTAAATTGCTGTGTCTGTGACACATAATTATGATAAGACAATTATTTTATACCCTTCACATTATAAAAAACGAAACAAAATTATATGTAGAAGAATACTGAAGATGAATAAATTATTCTTTATTCAAAGAGATTATTCTTAAACTAGTGACTAAGATTGTCCAGCTATTTTGATAAGGTTAAATTTCATTTTTCAACTCTAGTTGTCAGAGGAGAGCTGAATTGGAGATCTGTGTTGCTCTGTTTTAAGATTTTTTATCACTATATGTTGGTTATTCAGACCGTCAACTCACGAACATTTTCTTATGTGTATGTGTCCACATCAAAGAAGAATTCATAATGTTTCTTCATGATATATAAGTATATAGGAATATACATGTCTTTCTTCACGATTTCTTCCCCAAATTATGCATAGGCAAATTTCCTGCTTCTTGTGTAAATCAGTGTTACCCCTCTAAAACTGAGCTGCTGCAAGTCAGAAAAATTAGTAAATAGCTGGCTCTCAAAACGATGCAATGAAGATTTTTACCTCTACTGTTTTGAAATACAGAGTAAATTTCCTTCTAGAAAGCATTTATCTTTTTGCAGTCCCTCTCCAGTTTTGCTTCTAAATGTAGAATCTTTGATCGCAAGGATGTACTATTGGGATATAATAGAAAAGGGTTGTACATATCTAAATATTGTGTCACCGCAGAAAGTTTAGGGTTAACAATAAGTAAATTGTCTGAGTCATTATTATAGGAAAAGAATACATACGGCTAATAAACCTGTTACGATAAGGGACCTCATTAATGGGAAAACCCCAATACTCAAGACTAGAAGAACACTACACTCAGAAAGATGAGGTATTTAGCTGACAGATTTTGCTGTAAAAGCCATGTCAAATTTTCCCTGTAAGCAGAACCGTGGCTAGTAATGATTTAAACCACACTTGTCAAATATAAAAGTGATTTGTCCTGTTGCCTGTGTTAGCTTAATATTTTGATATTTTAGGACCTATTAAGAGGTGCAGACAGGAGTCAAATGCCACATTATTATGAGATATTTTTAGAGGAAGAATTTGGATCAAATATACGGGCTTTTTGAATTTGCCAAGAACAACATATAGTAGATTGAATTCAGAGTGATTTTCTCTTCTTGAATTGTTCTACAAAAGAGATAGATTGTATCGCTTTCTATATATCACATTTTCTCAAGGAAATTGCTTTTCAAATTGCACTGAAATCAAGGCATCTCTTTTGAAAGAGACACACTATAGTAAACCTGTTGGTGAAACCCAGTCACACATCTGCCCCTTGAGAGGAAGCTGCAGTTTACAGAATTTCTACTAATACTTTTGCTGAGCTTTGTTAATCACCAGACTTCTACAGAGAGATGAGAATTGTCTGTAATAATTCTCACTGTGTCTTTTGAAACATTAATGTGTTCTATGAAGCATGACTGACAGTTTTATTTCCAGTGAATTCTTTACTCTAAAGGAGGTGGAGTTTCCATGGAAGTCTTACTTTGCATGGATCACATTACCATATGTTACTGCTATTTGCCAAAAATTGATTCAAGCTGTGTTCCAAACTACTGAAATGTTAATCAGAATACATAAAATTACGAGACTAAATTAATATGAACTGAAACATTTTAGTGATCTAAAACACCTGAATCACCTATTTACCTCTTCATTCCCTTTACTTTCTCCTTCTGATTGAAAAATATCAGAAGTCTGTTCAACACATGAGAATAGAACACAGGAGAACAGACAATTTGATTCTCCTCCTGATGGCAGAAGGTTCATTCTGATGGCACTGCTCTTAGGAAGTACTAAAGGATGTTATGTTCTTTTTGGAAGAAGTTAAGGCAACACATCTCTGCCTTGCTGCTGCTCACTACATTCTCTTCCTTTCGTTCAAAGAGGAACTCTCCTTCTCTATTAAATGCCATGACATCTATTGTACAGATAAAGAGTGTGAGTATGTGGCTGGGATTTCTGGCCTGAGAATGGAGGCTGGGTGATGGTCCTGTTATGCCACAGGGCACAAAGAGACCATAAGTCATGGTCATTACAAAGAAAGCCCTTAGGAACACAATTAGCCCTAAACCTGCACTCTAAACTGGTCCAGACTTGCCATGTGGACAGCAGTTTCTCCAAGCAGCCAGAATAGACTATGTCTGTATTAACAAGTAATTTTGGGAATACGAGAAGCTCTGTACAATGAAGCAGCTGATACTGGATATCTATCTCATGTCAACCCTAAGTGCCTCTGAAGGGATTTTTTCCTCCCTCTAGTCTAATTTTGTAGGCCAAATGTGCATTAATGGTTGGTATAGGGTAATATGTTGCTGTAGCCCATCTCCTTTAGTTAAGGAACAGACAACTACATTTAAAACAAGAAACCCAATCCTGCTGGTATGAACACCGTTTTCTTAGAAGCTGCAGTTAAAAAACTTGACCTGGAACTTTGAATGGGACTAATTCATTGTGATTTGCTGTGTGCGTATGAACACCTGAAAACTATTATCTCCCTCAAGTGATATGCTGGTTTGCATGGGCAGTTCTAGACAGCTGAGCTGTAGAAAGAAGCATTGGATGAAACCATTGGAAACTTTAGTTATATGGATATGAACCCCAAAGGTCTAAACAGAAAGTAATCACTCAGTTTTAATGAATCTGAAAACCATCATGTTGCAGCATAACACCTGATGGAAGGATCAACTTTTTTCCTTCTATTTCCTGGAAGAAAACAGGCTAGAAGGGAACATTAAATTCTTTCTATATAACTGCGTATTTCCACTACCAGGACCACACTGTGATTCTGATTGTTTTGATTAATCTCTCAAATACTTTCTTTTGCACTGCAGTTGTTCCACACTCTCATATGCATTTCTACAAGAGATGAATGGTGATGATACAAAATGAGTGTAGCAGGCCTTCTCCCTTCTCTATTATATTTCACCACCTTTGGAGGTGATCAAGTTAGACATTCTCAGGCTAGAATACTTGTTACTTACTATATGAGGTATTCAGGAATTTCCAAGTTGTTATTAATTATTATAAACTTGAAACTATTTTCTTTTTAATATAATGACAAATGTAACAATGACTGCAGCATTTCTTGCGGAAAAATAGCCAGTTCTCTGCTGTTTTCTCATCATGTGGGCCTTCTAAGTAAGGGTAAAGCCCTTGTTATTATTTCCTTTTACAGCCTCCAGCTTTTTTTTCAGACCCCAACACCACCAAAATCCTGGCCTAAAAAAAAAAAAAAGAAAGGTGTGGGTCCATGTTGTCCACCAGTGCTGCCATACCCCCATCTCCAGCAGATCTCTGTGCTCTCCCTTACTGCTGTGGTAGGACAGAATTGAAAGGGGAGGTGGCCGCTCCCCCAGCCAGAGCACCTCCCAGCATGGGGTATGGATCCACACCAACCTCTACCTGGCTGCAACTGGAAAACTACAAGTAATATTTTTGTGTTCATCCTGAGCTTTGGGCTGTTGTCAACACCAAATAAAATCAGCTTTCCCTTGTATACATTTTTTGCTATTTGACAACTAAATATTAAATAAAAATACCTTTTGATCTTACTCTTTTGTGTTTTTTCTAATGAAGAGACAGATCAACAACCAGAAATCTCAGAAGTTGTATACCAGACAGAAACTCACAAAAAGTGCAGTAGATGTCCCTCAAGACATGGGTGACCTTCTTTTAGCTGTTTTTCTTCAAAAGGATTTCAAGTTATCTATCACAAGCTGTGCTGTGGTAAAGTGTTTTGTCTGCTGCTGAGCTTACTGTACTTTGCATGAAATAAATCTGTTTTCATTAAGCTGCAGAGAGGTGTAATTCTTTATTCCTGCAGCAGATTATAGTCCAATTTCTCATTGTTTAGTGGCAGGAAGCACTCTTACAGTGAGCTGCTGCTTAATAAAAGTGAAAGTGGGCCTGTGTTCCAGACAGAGTTTGAATTGCTGCCTTGTACCTGTCCTCAACATCTTCCCTTGCACAGCTCTCTAGGGTCAGCATACTGACTCCCGTGGGTCTGTGAATACAAGCTCTGCTCTGCTAGGTTTGGACTTGAGAGGACAAAAAGTTCAACCAAATATTTGTTAGTGGACTGCTGAGACGAGATTTAGGTCACCCTGATTTTAAGTGTCTGCAACAAGACTCTGGTGCCTAATGGCAGCTACAGCAAATAGAGTACAGCCAGAATAGAGTACAGCCAGAATAGAGTACAGCCAGCCACGTGAGCAAGTCCCCTCATTAGGTGCAACTGCCTACTCAGGGTGAATTAAATGGCTCTCATCTCTACTGACTACACCAGTGACTCCAGTGAGGGCTTAGTCACAGAGTTGATGTGTAGGTACCCATATTATTAATACCTGCAATAAAATGAGATTAATCCTCCCCTAAAGCTGCTTTTTCATCCCAAACTCAGAGATGTTAGTAATCTTGTCAAAATCATCTACTTTGTGTGTTTTAGGAAGGAATTTGGATTATGAGTTATACTAGGAAAATGAGGAGATGGGTATGTATTTCCTAACTGATTTTCTGAAATACATGCCAAGATGATTTTGTTTGCTGTTGGTTTGGTTTCTTGCCACTGTGTAAATGTGTGTACATTGCATATACATAAACACACATGCATACATATAAACTGTGTACCTGTGGTAAACAAAATTTTCCCAAGTCTCACACTTCTACTATACTACCTTAAACTGTAAAATAATGCTCATTTGCTTACTGCATAGACATATTGGAAGGCTATTATTTTTTTTAAAAAATCATCAAAGTGTCAAGCACCTTATTGATGATTCAAAATTGTAACTCAGCTCACTTTTAGTTATATTTTCTTTTGCATATGAATGGATATTGGTTGATTGTATGCAATAGGTTTAATCTACAAGAAAAAATGCAGTAAATGCCTTGCTACCAGAATCACCCTAAATCTAAACATAGGATATAAGGTGAAGTGAGTTCCCACAATCCTTATGCCTGCATTTGAGATGGTATATAACATTTATGGATTTTTATAATTGACTCTGGTTTTAAATTACTTACCTTAGATGACTTATTTGGTAAAAAATTTCCAGTGGACCCCTAATTTAGAAGTGAAGACACTTTAATTTCTGACATTTGGATGAAGGTGTCAAATTATCTAAGTGTTGAAATCCTTTTTTATCAGTTTACTGGGAATAAGTTGCCTGAATATCTCCAAGATTCTCAGATGATAGTCTAGGTACTAGAAATCTGAAGATAATATTGATTTAGCTGAACTTTTGTGTGGGTGACTCCCATCTATTCCTGAAAAAGGTATTTGTGATTGGCAATACCTTTTAAAATGAAAAAAAAATATTAATAGAATGTAACCAGATTCAATAGGAGACAAACAAAGATCAGCTCTTCACAGGTGAACAACTGATCCTTAAATTTCTTTATCAGTGAAAGATCTTTTCTTAAACACTTTCTGAGAGTTGCTGCACAATTTTTAATGCTGTGCTTCAGATTCTTGATTCATCTGGCATAAGAATGCAGGCAAACAAAGCTGAATATGCTAAAAACTGGACCCCCTCCTTTCTCTTTTTTCAGAATATGTCATGGCATGCAACCTCTTTACTCCAGGTATTACATGACTAGAAGTAAAAGAAATCCTCCATCAAATTATTAAGTGTAAAAATAACCAGAACATTTTTTCTATCAATTTTGTTTTTTAAAGCTGATGACTGGCAGGCTGTAACATAACTGTGCATTACTAGTTCTGAGCTGAAATCCTAGCACCTCCAACAAATCTTTCTGATGTGGAATAGCTTCAGGCTCTCAGAGTTAGAGTTAAATCCATGATATTTAAACTTCTGAAAATAAGTGAAATTAGTTTTTCTGTACTATACCTGTACAGATGAAACTTGATAGTCCTCCATAGATGACATCATCATTGTCTGGTAATATAAAGGGACACCTCGTTTGAACTTCCAAACAGTATTGCTTGCAAGGAATTCTGTTTCTGCAGTGAAACTGTGTGACTTCAAAATACTGGGAACAGAGCCAGGCTTTGTAGACAGTCTGGAAAAAAGAGAAGAACCAGAAATATAGATGGATGACAATAGCACTGTCATTATTAGAAGAACATACTGTACTGCACACCTACATTAATGCTGCTTTTGGAAGAAAATTTTGAGAGAATATCACCTGGGTAAAATATGCTCTTAACTTTTGACTGCCCTCCCACTTCAGAAATGAAAACTCCAGCCAAGTCATTTAAAAGCAACAGTTATTCAGGACTAGGCTTATGCTACTGTATTATCTTAGTTTGTAAACAGCTACGTCTCTTAGATGTGACTTCCTATTAGACATGTGCATGTGTGGAACACAGCCCTTTCCCTGCAACACCATATAATGAGATGCTAATCTCATTTGAAGATGGACAAGTGCAAATTTATGAAAGTGCATGCAAGAAAGAGTTGAAAACTGGGCTCAGGCCAAGTCTGTCTCTAAGTCGTCTAGAGCTAAGCTATCAGGTTGCAATAGATGGTGCTGCTTCCCTTCAAATAAAACCTTATCTAGTCCACAGCATTAAAACACACATTAGGGTACCTGAACACCAACAGCTGTAGACTAGGGCATAAATCTGCCACAGTGAAAACCAGTGTCTACACTTGGGTGCTAAAAGGAACACTTTAAAGATGCTCTCATCTGAGGCTGTATAGCTGTAGCTGCAGGACTTGTGATTATTGCAATTACTGTCACCATTTAAACAGAAAAGTAAAATACACGTGCTGATTTTTAATTTTTTTAATTTACCTTTTGTCTTCCAAACAATGATGTCTGTTATTAATATTAAACTCTTTTGGATGGGGAAAAGTTTCATGTAAAATTAAGTTAGACACCAGGCTATAAAGGTGATGAAAAACCTGTGTGACAGAGTACAGAGAGATTTCCTTGCTCTATATTTTTTTTCCACTTAACTGTTTCAGAGTACATGATTTGCTGTGTAGATACTTGCTATCTAGGTTGTTACATAACCAAAAAAATTTTTCTTTTTTTGTATTTTTAATTACCTGAAAATCCTAGTAACTACCTTTCATTAAACATAGAATGAAACCCAATATAACCAGCTGATCATTTCCATTCTTTATAGCAACCATGTAATGAAAAAGAAAGCTATAGATTAAATTTTTAAGCAGAAAGTTAATGTTAAAAAAATGACACCTGAAATGACCAATGACCAATGAAAGTTTGGTCTGATTTCAGTATGTTTCATCTCATTGGTTACAATTTTATGAATGTCAATAACAGCATAAATCGTATAATTAACTTCAATGTGGTAGCCCCAGAATCACCAAATTTTTATTTCAGATTGTTTGCAACAGTGGCAGATATGAGCAAGGTTCCTGAGTAATAAAATGACACCTTCAATCAATTGTTTGTGATTATCTCTTTATAGCAGTTTTTGCCTACTGCATTCTGTAGAACATGATTTTTTTCATTACAAATTCAATTTTAATTACCTACTAAGGTTTCTTATCCACAGTAAATGATTAATGAGAAGGGAGACCAGCAAATATGTGTACCTTTTGTTCTTAAACTTTTAAACAGAAAGTGGTTTTCCCACTGTTGGGAAAACATTTCTGATGCTTCAGTTGCTTCACTGACATATGAAACAATAAATCACAAAATCACAGAATATACTGCGTTGGAAAAGACCCAAAAGTATTATTGAGTTCAACTCTTGGCCTTGCTCAGGACCATCCCCAAGCCACACCATGTGAATTGTCCACACACTTTCTGAGCTCAGTCAGGCTGGTGCTGTGACCACATCCCTGGGGAGCTTGTTCCAGTGCCCAGCCACCAGGGAAGAACATTTTGCTACCTAAACCTCCTCTGACACAGCTTCAGGCCATGCCCATTCCTCCTGACACTGGACATCACAGACAAGAGGTCAGATCCTGCTCCTCATCTTTGCTTCACAAGGAAGTTGTGACTGCAATGAGGTCTCCCCTCAGTCTCCTCCAGGCTGAACAGGTCACTCCTAATGAGGCCTCTCCTCAAGCCCCTTCACCATCTTTGTTGCCCTCCTTTGGATGCTACCTAATATCTTTCTTATGCTGTGGTACCCAAAACTGCACACAAGATTTAAGGTCAGGTCAAATAAAACAATAGCTTTTCTATTTTTAATTAGTCATCATAGTCAATTGATTTGAAACAGGAATGTTGGGTCTGGTAAGAGTTATACATTCTCAGAGGTTCTTTCCTGATCTTAGACCTGTTTAATGTGAACCCACATGTTCTCTTCATGAAATTGATCTAATAGAAATAAATTGGTTTATGACTAGCATTTGAAAGTGTAAAACAGTTTTTAGGAAGTATCTTGAGGAGTCCGCCATACACGGTGGAAAGAAAAAGAGCAAAACCATGTGTCTACTGAAGCAAGACAGAAAATGTTTATTCAGGAGCAGAAGTAAATAATGCAATTGTGGGCTTTGAAGATTTTTTGGTATCCAATTTCCGTTCATACACATCATCTTCCTGCTCTGATTCACAAGTCCTCAGCTTTGCCTCAAAATTACTTTTGAATTCTTGTCTGTATTTCTAAAGAATGTGTGAGTATACCTGTTCCTGAGATCTGTTTCTCAGATGAATGCCTCCCACTCTGTATCCTTCCTTATTTTCCTTACTCCCCAGATGACTTCAAACTTGTCTATAGTCTATATTGATAGTTTTAATATTCTATTTCCCTTTTGATCTATTTTACCCAGTAAGGCTACACAGACTCCTAGACAAGGCTCATTCATGCTGTCTATCTGTCTGTCCACTGCCTTCACAGCTTTGACCTGTATTAATTCCTACATTTCCAGAGAGTGCTCAGTCATTGTCTGGAAAAAGGTGTATGGCAAGAACTGCACCCAGTAAGCTGTTTTGTTTTCTTCTGAAGAAAAATGAAAATGATGTAGATGTTTGCAGTTGAGCTGTGCTGGGTTAGCTGGAAGACCAGAATGTGGTCCCTTTCTGCTCTCTACAGACAAGATTTAAATACCTTCTTTCCTAACAAACATCCCAAATAATCTCTTCTGCCCTTCCTGCACTTTCTAGGCACCAAAGGTTTTACACAGACATCTTATTTTCATGCTTAAATATGTGCTTCCAGGAAGGAGTACAGAAGTGGGAGAACTGATCTCATATTTGTTCATATAACTCTACTCAACAGAATTTGCATGAGTCCCATGGTTGGTCCAGTTGAGTAAGAAGATCCAGAGCAGAAGAAAGTCTTTTCTCTCTTTCAGGGACAATGAGAGGTGGCTGTTTAGCTTTAGTAGAAGTCTGCAATCTGGAACTGAAATTTCTTGAAATTTCTTGACATTTTCCTAATAGTAAAGCAGATATTATGGCCTTTTATCTGCCAGTATTCCTTCTCTTACCCAGATTTTTTTGGAATTTAGCTCTACTTCCTAGCAAATCCAAAATATTTATTTTTAGTCTTAAAATATGCATTATGTAATAGGGCCTGAACTATCAGCAAAATACACACTGGCCTGTATATTTCTCTTTCAAAACATGCACTTTCTCAAGATTCAAGTCAGTGTAACAAATGCCTTTGAATACATTTCAAGGAAAGGAAAGGGGCTGTGGCAGCAGTAGATGAAGCTCTCACTGTATTATATCCTCATTTAAAAGAAACAAAGCAAAAAAATAACTCCTAACAAAAACTGAACTAAACGGAGTTATAAGATGGGAAGGACATATGCATTAGAGAGAAAATGTGAGCATAAACAATTGTCAATAGTCTTTGAAGAAAAAAAAGGAAATCCAGTGATTGAAAAAAAAAAATTCTGAGTTTTAGAAGACAAAATATTTTTTATTAACAGATACTTTATTCATTGAAGTCAAGCTACCAAAACCAAACAAATCTAACACATGAAGATTTGTGATTTTTTAGAATTATAAATTTTTCTACACATTATGATCTTTTATACATGTTGCATATATATATTTTAGAAAAAAGAAATTGAATGCTCTTGTGTTTTGAGCTGGCTTGGGAGATGGTTGAAACCTTTGAAACATCATAGTTCCAAACAGAAATTTGGCAAACTGAACTCAAGGAACAGAAAAGATCTTCATGTTTTTCTGTTGGTTTTGTTTTTTACTCTTCTCTAACAAGGGAAAGACCTAAGATAAACTGTATTATTGAGGTATCGTGGCAACCACATACATAGACTAAATAGCTGAATATATCTAAATATTTCATCTCTTTACCATCAACATAACTTTAGACACTCTGCAATTGAAAGAGCTACAATCCTGGCTATTAGATGAGACACTGTGATGGCAAGATAAAAGTATCACATAAGAATAAAGTAATCTTTCATGTACAGAAGAATAGAGATAAACTTTCAGAAGGATTTAGTGGCAGTTTTGCTCATCTAAATAAATTACATTTTTCTTACTTTGTACCTGTAGGAAAAAAAAATGCACTTTTGAAAAAGTGCAAATCAATACTGGCTTTATATACCTATATTCATATGTCTCAGTGTCTGTCTAAAATGATGATCATCAAAATCTTCTTAGTAGTTTTAAATTATGAACAATATTGCAATAAAAACTGATTATCAATTAGGCAGAATAATTTATTATTTACATTAATTTTATTTCTATTGTACAAGTTTCAATCAAAAAACCTGTTTTATTACTTCAGTGACCAATAACTCAACACAAATAACCAGGTTCAGCAATTTGAAGAAAGCATCACAAATACACTATACACTAAACTGATCTACTTGTCAAATCATTAGGAATAATAAAAGGATTCAGAATTAACAGGAAGAAAGCAAGTGTGTGTGTGTGTGTGTGTAGAATTTTGAGAAACTGAAAGGACACATAGTGTTGTTTTTCTCTCAGGACATTAGGAAGAACACTTACTTTTGTCTCTGTGGAGACTGGCAGTCCCGGGATTGTCTTTTTTTTGGATATTCTGTATCTCATATCACACATGAGGCTAGCAGTGTCTGAGTTATTCTTTCTGGTCTTGAAAGGCAACTGGACAGAACTCTTAATACCGTTTCATTAATCCCCCAGAGAGGGACCAGAGCTGCTGGCCCCCAGTGTGGACAGAGTGGCTGGGTAGAACAGGGCATTGGCTGACTACAGCCTGGGTCACCACACCAGCAGACTTCCAACTGGCTGGCCAACTGCACAGAAATTATTTTAACAAGATGACCTTTAAGGTCCCCTCCAACCCAGGCCACCCTATGATTCAATGGTTCTATGGTTCTGTGATTCTATGATTCTATGATTCCATCTACTAAGACTACAAAACAAAAGGGAAGATAAAGTCCCATGCGTGTATGCCCACAGTCTCCCTTCTTCTCTGTCACATTCTCACTCACCCATACACACATAATATATTGTGATTCTGGATAACCTAAGTTCTGTCAAAACAGATTGAGTATGTAGCCTTAATCATCTGAGTCACTCTTCAAGAGAGGTGCCAGTAGAACAGAATGGAACAGCTCAATCAGTTTCATTCTCTATGAAAGCCATTTCTTCCTGGCTTTCAAGAGATGAATTCAGCTTTGCTTCTGCCCCTTCCCCTGTTATTTCTGACTGCCATTTCCAGGAAGTACTTTAACTATTTTCCATAGAAAAGGATTTTTTTCCTCACTGAGGAAAATTTGATGTTATTGGCCGGGCTATCATAATAGTTACGCAAAAGGGAACTAAAAATCATCAAATAGCTCTTACTGTGTAGATGTGGAGGATGGTGGGAGGGAAAGAAGGTAGTAAGAGAGAAGTCACAACACAAATTCTCCCTCTCAAAATGGTAATTTTTTTCTGAATCAAAATAAATTTTAGCTGCTTATAACTGATGCTTTGCAAACATATCAATTTCTCACTGTGAAAATTAAGTCTTCAAAGAGAGCACAACTGAATTATTTCACGTACCAGTTGGAAAGGAAGAGGCCCCTTATGAACTTGAGATGTGTTTTCATCAGTGACACTTTCAATGACATCAGGACATTGTACCTTATTGGAATAAAGGAATTGCCTTCAGAAAGTGTGATATGATTCCAGCTTATCTTCTCCCAAAGTTTGTGAGTATTTTGAGATAAATTCTGCAGTTGTTATGTATACTCAGGAGTACCTCAGGTCGTTACTGATTAATTAATTTTTCCAAGAATATTCATGGAATAACCTGTTATGTAAGCTGAGCTTTTTCAGCAGAACTGAATGGAGAACCATTTAAATTCATTTAAAAATGAACAGTGATGTGGCCTTCAAGTTTTAATACATTTTACCTCAGTGGTGCCCTGTTCATGTTTACTCATTGACAGTGAATAAGCTGTATAAGGAGAGTGAGATCTGCCTCTGTCAGCTTCAGCTATAGAATATGATTTTCTGAAACCCTATAGATTCTAGTACAGAAGGTACAACTTGTATGCAAAGGGTGATGTCACATGTCTAATCTTTGCCCGACTCATAGAGTTATGAATGTTTGAACTATTTAAATGTGTTACATGTGCATTTAAAGATATGTTTAAGTCCCATTGTTTATTTTTTGTTGTTGTTGCTGTTGAACCTGGGCTAATTGTTGTCTCTGTGGTATCCTGTGACATTACCACAGCCAGTAACGTTGTGTCTTGAGGGTCCTCATTTCAACATTTCTATGAAATATTATTAAAGTATCTGATTCAGTCCAACTTCCTTTGCTTCATTTTAGCTTTTTTTTTAATTTTTTTTTTTAGTATTCCACAATCTCAAAGTGTATGCATTAAGAACAGTAGTACTACTTCATAAACAGGTATTGTCAACAACTGAGTTGGAGAAAAGCTACTGGCAAAGACTAAAAAACCTTTCAAACCACTACTTCCACAAATAAAGATATTCACTCATTCACTTAGAACCATGCCTGAACACTGACCAGGCAAAAGATGATTAAACACTATATATAGGAAATAAGGGGATGAGATGGCAGTTATGGATTATACATAACAATGAGGAACCTTAGAAGAGCACACCTATTTTTTCCAGTGATAAAAAAATTTTGCTGTAAAAGTCACTTCAAATATTATGAGTGCTTTACAGCAGCAAAGCAATGCTACATCTGTGAAGTGCAACCTCTAAAAGGCTTTTTATATTTGGATCACCAGGGTATTATGTGTTTGAGAGACATTACATCTTCCTTAGGAAATACTTGGGTCAGTCTCAGTGTCTGCTTTGTGCATTTGGATGTGAAATATCATGTTTTACAAGGAGAGATGTCTGTTAGATAGCTTACAAGTGCATTTTATATAGATCGTGTAACCAAAATATAGATGGCTAACTGATACAAAACCTGATTAAGTTTGACAACAGTCGTGTTACAAATGTAGACTCCCCAAGGAACTTTGTCATTTTTGAGCACTAAGGGCAGTCTGACTTCAGGAAGACTGCATTTTGCATGTGTACTGTGGAATAAAAATCAGCTTTCACAGAGAGTCTTCTGCCCATGAGAGTTGCAGGACTGCTGTTGGCATTTCTCTTTTGCTGGGCTTTGTTCCCAGTCCCATTCTGGGACTTTGGACAGCCTTACAATAGGGCTGGCAAAGCACACAACTAATAAAGCAACAGTGACCACACAGGAGGGAACAATACCCTCCATAAGGTATCTTTGCCAATGAATATCAGTGGTACCATCAGTAACAAAACATTCTTCACTACATGCAGTAGGATAGGTATAACAAGTGACTTTCAAATATGTGGGTTGCTGAAAACAACATATTTTATAGGAACAGTCTTTAAAACGAGATTTTTTCCCTTAAGTTATAATTTTCCTTTTGTTTCAGCACTATCAAAATCAAATAATTTTGACTGTGGAATTCTTTTTCCTTAGATTTCAAATATTTCTTTCCAAATAATCTATTCTCATTCTGTTTGTACACCCAAACATTCCTCATAAACCATTCATTTAAATACATGTCACATTATTGTATTTTATTTATTGATATTGATTCATAGGTGTTCCGATTTTTGGAGAAGTTATTTTGTATATGCATTCACATCAACCCTCACTCCTATCACACTTTTTTTTTTCCCTGTGGAATTTTGACTTTGATTTTTTTTCAAATCTGACCTAGGAGGAATTAAAAAAATCGATCTGAATTTCCTGTACAGTAGATATTCTATTTTCCAGTTATTCCATTCTATGTGCATTTTTTAAATTCCTTGTTTTATCAGACTGTACCAGGAAATGAGAATATCTGTTTCATATTATGAATACTTATGCTTGAAATTTACAGTAAATTAGGAACAAACACATCTGGTTTTTTTATTATACCTCCTAAACATGTAATAGTTCTTCATCAGTTTAAGCCACTAAATCTTGCTTCCTGGTCATTCAGAAAAAAAAATCAAAATAAAAATGAGGTTTTTATTTTATTGCAATGATTATTTTCTGTATCTGCAGGAATGGAATATCATAAGATAAATATTTTAATATTTATTCAGAGGCTCTTGATGCCACAGAATGCAAACTATTCTGTTAAACGGCAAAAAAATTAGTGTTTCTTAAATTAAATAGACAAACTTGTTTCTTTCCCTATTTTACCCATTACATGAATAATTTCATATGAAAGACACACATACTATTTTATTTCAATACAGAGGAAAAGTAAACCAAGGCTGAAACCTGTTTGCCAGAATATTGTTGATCTCAGCTTCAGTTCATATGCTATGTAACAAGATTCCTTTTAACGAAATATAGATGTGGAACATCAAGCTGCTCTGCTCACATCTTTTTTGTTTATATTGGAAATGATGAACTGAAGGATGCAAATATGCTGGCTCCTAGTAGAAATATGTTTCTTTGATTTGATGTCTTCTCTCTTTCAGGAGACACTGTAGAAGAGATGGTATCAATGTCTCACTTTGGTAACCTTAAGGAGAAAGTATATACACACATAGGGAGGATCTATAAAGGTTGTATCTGCGAAAATAAATCAAGACAAAAATGTGCAAAAACCTGATCCACTAGTCCTGTCTTTCTGGTGATTAGCCATCCAATCAACTGAGGTCATCACAATGATTAACTTCACTGTTGTTTTATAATGCTCTAAAACCTGAACTCGTCATCTGTATCAGAATTCATTTTTAGCTGTTGCTTAATATAGCAAGAAAGCTTTCTTTTGAAGATCATAAACATCCCTTTGGGTGAGCTTAAAGAAAAGTGAAGATTAAATAACTCATTATAGAAATAAGTAGTCTGTAAAAAAAAGAAGGCACTAGTCTTTGATTTTGTGAGCTTAAAATAATAATCTTTAAAATGTCTGGTCAGCTTCCCCAGAAAAATTAAGATTCACTGATTTCAAGTCAGCTCCAAATGGTCAGGAGCCTTTTATAGAGTTTTACAGCCTTCTAAAATTACATCTGAAGACAAGACAGATCTGTGGTTCTACCTAATTCTGAGTGCCAGACCAGTGGTGATGTCTTATACACAGTGGAAGAGGGGCTCCATCAGACTTTCTTCATGACAAAGTGACATAGATATCACTTTGAGAAAGGTATAGATTCAGAACATGAGATTTGAGGTTTGGTAGTAAAAAAAAAACAAAAAAAAAACAACTCAAGAACTTTCTGATGATGGGATTGGTGCATAGCCAACAGGTACTGCTAGCCACAGTCTGCAGTCTTTGAGAGCTCATAGACTACAGAATTTTTCATTGAATGCTCAAGAGTGAGACTACAAGTTAATCATGTGTGCAGAATTCAATACTGTTAAGCAAGCAGAATAATAAACTCACTTTTAGTGTCTCTGAAACAAGTGATGTCACTAGCCTTTTTGACTGATAAAATCTGTCCTTTTGCTTAGTTGGAGCATATTTGCCTCATTCAGTTGACAAGAAGATATGAACTATACAGTTCTTTTATCTTCCTATCTATTATTTTTCTTGTTTTCCTAATTTCTTATCCCGCATTTCCAAAATGCAAATGCTTGTTTATTTTTCCCAATCATTTTCTATGTTAGCAGTATTCTAACCTCTCCTTATGTCAGTGCCTGGAAGTTTTTGGAATAAAAGGTCTATTTCCTTCAAAATTTGTTGTGCTTTCAGAATTTCCAGAGAATGTCTCAGTGTTTCCAGCTGGAGAGGAGAAGGTCAGCTTTTGGCACTACTATACACTTCTGCAGAAGAAATGGCTGATTTTAACAGTATTTACAATGGATATGGCACTTGTCTTCAACATGCCTGATACTAGGATCTCTTCATGAAGAAAAGAAGGTTTTTTTATGCTAGACTGAAAATCAAAAATTTCAAGACAGGTCATATTAGGTACTGTTTCCAGCTGAAAAAATCTCCTCATCTTATCTAATTGCATGATGAGTGTGATACTGCTCTGTGAATGGTAGTACTAGCAGCTTTCTCCATAAAGGGAAATATACCTTGTTTTCCCTCTCTTGATTTCCATCATCTTTAACAGTATTAAATCTAAATATATGTTTTTATCTAGAATATCAAAATCCTTTCACTACTTGGTGAAGTGCTTTTGTGGCACTGAAATAAAACTGTGAAACTAAATAAAACACGATATCATTATGTGCAGTGTTTGCTATAAAATGCTTTCTATTTGATCCTGTTGGATTTTATGATGCTATCTCATTTTTAGAGATTATTCTTGAAATTCTGTAGTCTTGTTATAAATTAGATATCAATATCAAATTATTTACAGCCTTTAGAGGTTCTCTGTTAAATGTAGTGCACCTCAGAGAGAATAAGAGGGTTTGGGCCTCAGTGTTTTTCATAATTCATTTGTATTCCTTCATGACTGGCATGCGATAACAATACCCCAAAACACACCTTGTATCCTGCAGAGATATTGTAGAGGTGTTACACCCAAATGAAGCAGGATGAGCTTGTCATGAATACATTACATCACTACCACATTGTTTTTAAGGCATTATATGTATTTGACTTTGCCATTACAGTAACATTTGTCCCCTCCTTTCTTAGCGGCTCGCCTGAGCTATGCAAGACTGGTATTTATGCAAGCTGTTGTAAAGGGAACTTTTTCTTTCTGAACAAGTGTTGTTCACTCTCTGATTTTCAAATATTTACTCCATTGCAGTTTTTCTTAGATGATTTCCTGTGGTACATTGGGTCAAGCCTGAATGTAACTATTTGCTGACACATCCAACAATTTGCATAAGTCAGTAGCATCAGAGAAAATATTTTGCCCTTCAAATTTACTTTTATTTGTTGTTGCTACAGCTTGTTCAGCAAATCGAAGACAATGTTGGAAGACTACCAAAGAGCCTGAGAGTAAAACATTAGACATGCTACCAGAAATTGTACAGTCTGTCATTAAAAAAGGTTAATAGATTAGAAGTTTTGACAGTAGAAAAATATTTTACTTTGTATCTCAGACGATTCCTTGTCATTTAGAAACTCTCTGACAAGTAAGCCAGAGACATGTCTGAAAGCCAGTAAGTTGCTTAATATTTAAAAGCAGAATAATAAAATTGAATATACATGGTGATATGAGAAAGGCTATACAACCTCATCTCTATAAAGGTAAATTCTCTCTCTGAAGAAGTCAAAATCTTCCAAAGCATAAAAATAAAAGTGTGATCCTGATGACAATTTATTTAGTTTTTCAAAAACCTATTAACCAGATCTCTAAAGAAAGGTAACAAACAAATGAAGTTATTATTGTTTGAGGGCAGTATATAGTCATGTATACAAAATGGATAGTGGGAAACAAAAGCGAAAAAAATCAGTTTTCATCAGTACACAAGGTTAAAAGTAGGATGTCCCAGACTCTCATATATATTCAATGTTTTGCTTATTAATATATTAACACATTAGAAAGAAAGCTAAGCAAGAAGAAAACAAGTGTACCAAAAGAAAAAATGTTAATGAAGTTCAAAAAAAGAAATTAAACTTTAACTGAACAGAAAACTTGCTGAAGTTCAGTGTTGAAGAATTGAAAGAAAAGAATTTTTGTGAAGAAAATTTTATCTACTTGTATACTATAAGGGATTTTATGTTTAACATGTCAGTCCAGGAAAATAATCTGGATCTTGCCCTTCAGTGAGGTCAGTGCAGCTGGAGGTGGAAAGGACAAGTGGATTTACAACACCTGAGAAATGAGATAGAAAAAGCACAGCCAATGCCACATGCCTACCTGAAACACTCCACCTAGAAACAGATAACCCCACATCTAAAGGGAGGCAGAGAATTAGAGATGACAGCATTTCTCTCATTGGGATCTCTGAAGAAAGACTAAAGGTTACAAAACTTCAGAAAAAAATGGTGACAGAAAAAGATCTATAAAATTAAAGGCATTGTAGAGAGGAGAGACAATTTTCTGATCTTGTTTTGCATTCCAGAAAAGGGGGTCAAAGGAATAATGAAATTGAAAAATACAACTTTTGAAATAACAGATGGAAATATTTTTCCATGCAATGTGTGGGATTGGCAGTCAGAGAGCAATATTTTCTTGAGAACAAGATACTGAGATTCAAAAAATGATCTTTATAAGGTAAGGCCAGAGCATACTTTCCAGAGCAAAATATTTTTGCAGCCCTTCAGAGTGCAAAACTCAGTTCACCTTAAACACTTTGCAGAGGTGTACTTGGGTCTCTTTTTGAAGAACTTCTAGGCTTTTCTCTGCATATGTAAAGCCACTTACATGACTTACTTCAGCAGAGTTACAGTATTAGATACTTTAAATGCAGACACATAAGAGGTAGCTTGGATGCCTTACAGTGCCTTATTCTGAAATTTCTGGCTCCTTCCTCTGCACAGGCTATTGCTGACTACCATGGGATTGTGGATGGGATGGGTAATAGATAAAGCCCTGTGAATGACTGTTGTCCTGTGGACTGTTGCTATCTAGGGAAATACTCTGAATTTCAGTGGGAGACAACTGTAAATAAATCGTGTTTTGACTCTATTGAAGTGTGTCCAAAGCATAATTACAGGTTCAGAAGGCTGTAAGTTTCTACTCCTTGTTGAATGAACACTCATATTTGTTGTCAAAGGCAATGGGAAATCTACAAAAGCAGCTGTTGGAAATGCTCAGTCTGTTTTGCCCATTTTTTAAAATAAAATTAGATAAAAAGATATGTGTCTAATATACTAATAGGAGAACTTAAATGCTTAATAAAAGAAAAAAATCCTGAAGAATGAATTACAAAGAAAAACAGATTAGCTTTTTCATAATACAAGTCCTTGCAAGACTAGGTCTTTCTAACTGACTTCATTCTCAGTTGAATTAGACCTGTGATCCCACCTTGTGAATTGCAAGCGTGGGAGAAGAGAATAATTGGGAATGAGGAGTAAGGAAGCCTGATGTCTTTTGGTTCAGTACTGTTAATTCATAGACTCAAAATTACTGTGCAGCTTAGACCTGCACATTTAGATAGCTTCTGGCCAGCTGAAACATCAGAAGTACACACCCTGTTTCCTGTGTGACATTCCCCAGAAATGACTGAGAAAAAAGAAAAGCAGAAAAATATAGAAAATTTAATCAAAGTGGTTTAAAAGCAACAAACACTACTCATTATTTATTTAAACATTAACAGGTCTCTATTTAAAATTAGGCCAGAAACTATTTTTGAGCTTTGAGTTTATTTGGAATTTAGACACTTTAAAACTTCTGAAAACATAGCTACTTTTAAGTTTTCCCTGTCAGTTTTTAAACATTTTTGTTCCTTAATCAAAATCCATTATGTCTGGTAGCATTCTTTTGATTCTTCCAAAATACCTCTTTCCTAAATGCACTTAACAAAATAATTGCATATCTTTCTTTGCTGCTAGCCTGTGACCTAGCTAATTTTCCTTTTGATTAAGCTAGATTTCTCCTCATATTGACAGTTTTTTGTTTTGTTTTAATTCAGATGCTGTGTTTATGAATATCAAAGACATCTTAGGAACTCAGTATTGACAGCATAGTTTGTCAACCTGTGCTATACACAGTGGCATTTGTGAAATACGTAATGGGATAAAAACACAGAACCAAATATTTTTTTTTCTGCAATCAGCTGCTTTTCCTTGTGTCGGGAATCTTACCCTTGCTGATAGCAATCTGCACAATGGCAAGCTTGTGAACTATCTTAAAAATTAATAGATCAGCTGGTCCAGCCTTAACAACAAAATAGACAATATGGCCAGCACCCCCTCCAGATGAATCTTAAATGTCCCCCACTTCCCTGGTGAGAATTTTCCAGTGGCTGATTTTTTTTACCGTGAAAAAGAATTTCCTCCTGTGTTTAACGAATCTCCCCAGAAGTAACCTGTATCCATTACCCCTTTTCTTTTCCAAGTGACTCCTTGTTTTAAGGAAGTGCCCTGGTTTCAGCTGGGGTAGAGATAATTTCTTCTCAGTAGCTGTTGCAGTGCTAAATTTTGGATTTTGAATGAGGATGGAGTTGATAACACACTGATGTTTTTGGTCATTTGCTAAGTTGTGTTTATCCTAAGTCATGCTCTGCCAGTGAGGAGGTGCACAAAAGAAAGGAAGCAGTATAGCCAAGACAGGTGACCCAAAGGGATGTTCACACCACAAAACATCATGCCTGGAATATAAAATGGGAGAAGTTACCCTGAAGTGGGGGTTGAACTGGGTTTGGGAAGGGGACTTTGGTATTAGTCACCTGCTGGTGAGCAATTGCATTGTGCACCACTTACTTTTTCCTATTTATTATCATTATTGCTAGAATTCACCATTACCAGTGTATTTTACTTCATTTTCAGTTATCTAGCTAGTCTTTTCTCAACCTAAAAGTTTTATTTTGGTTCTCCTCCCCATTCCACTAGTGTGAGAAGCAGAGAGGGGGGCTGAGAGAGCAGCTTCATGGTACCTAATTTCCAGCTGGGCTTAAACCATGACAGGAAATCTCCATTTTCTTTAACAAGTGTAACACTCTTTAAATATTGGAACATAGTAATGAGGTCTCCATTAAATCTTTTCATCTCAAGGCTGATTTTCAGCCTTTCTTCCTATGACAGGTTCCCCACTGATCATTTTTGTGCCCATCTCTGGACCTTCTCTAGCCTGCCTAAACCTTTTTGTATAACAGGAAGCAAAATCTAACACAGTATTTTAGGCATGGCCTGACAACTGCTGAGTAGAGTGGCAAAATTGTCCTCTTCAGCAGAATGAGAAAATAATACATTAAGCTCCTATGTTCCTTTGCTATTGAAGTTCTAAAAATTCTTAAGTTCCAAATTCCTTCAAAGTTGGTTAATCGCAGAAACCAGACTCAGATATCTCTTCTTTTTTGGGTGATTACATTTTCCCTGATTGACACACAGAATCCTTCATCTAGGCCATGAACTATCTGTGTGTCATGATAATTACTAAAGATCCACTCTCATGAATACTAACAAGCTGCTTGAAAACTTAGCAAATCTCCCCTGTCTACTCTTTTTCCTTCTTAGTGACTTATCTATACTAAATTAGTCCAAAACCATGCTGTGACAGCTTCTTTTTTTTTTTTTTTTACTTCCTCTTTTTCTTTCAGTTCTTTCCTTGTTCACTAGCACTAAATGCACTCATATTTAATTACTGTTTGTTCACAGACTTGTGTAGAAACCACAATTCCTAGTCAGAATCAGGGCCCAGTTACACTACTTAGATGAACTGCAATAGACAAAATCCAACAATGAAGCAGACTGGCAAGTCTAGAGCTAAAATATTTGTTTAAGGTTACATTTTGAGTTTTAAATTTTAATGTATATTTTGAATTTTTAAAGTTTTAAAAATAAAATCTGTTTGCAGTCATCTGGTTTTATGGGTTTTAAAACACCAAAAATCCCATTGAGTGTAACAGAATGGATGACTCCTGCAGCTCTTATATAGTTAAAATGATACCAGAAAACTGGTCACAAAATAAGAAGTCTAGGATATGTCGAATTCTCAGAAGTTTCTCAAACTAGATAAAACCTATTTGGTTTCTACTGTTGCAATCTTGATATTGTAATAAAAAAAAAAAAAAAAAACAAAAAAAACTTTGTATTTGTTTCCAGAACTCTCGGTCTGAAATAAACAAGTGGCAATTTGGGGTATTACACTGTGTTGTAATTGAAGTTGATTTTGAACAGAGTTGTGAGAGAACTCATTTTAGAGAATAGTGATAATCTAACCTACTGAAATTTCTCAGTAAACCATTTTCCTGGAGGTTACCAGAACAGGAACTTTGCTCTTCTTGGCCACTCCAAGGAGAATTTAGGAGTTTTAGGAGAATTAGAGACATTTAGGCACTATTTTCCTTTTGAACTAATTGGTCTCACATTGTATCTTTACACTCTGTGGACCAGCAATAACAGGAAAAATATTTAAAGAGTGTCTGCATTAGTCAACCTTCATGAAAATCCTGTTTATGGGAAATTGTGGGTTGGAATATCAAAGGATGGCAAGAGGCCAGAAATCCATCTGAGTATTAGGGAGAAGGAAAGCTCAGAACAAGAGTAGAATGGAGGGAAAGTCTCGGGTTCTTATCCCCAAGATTCGGTGGTAAAGTGTCTTTCGCCCTCTGAAACATCTCGTGCCAGAAGCAGAAGAAGAGTCAGGAGTCCCCATCTCAGGTTTTCCAAGGGTTTTTTGTTTATTCTTTCTTATCTCATAGTTCTTCCTGTGCTCTGCCAAGGTTCCTGCTGCTGCAGAGAACTCGTGGCCTCTACCCCTGGCTGGGAGGGTCTTGACTTCTTATACTACATGTTACATGTCTATTATTTAGAATTAATTACCAATTACCAATGCCTCCCACCTATGCTAGACAGGTCATATCTGTTTTGCCCCTATCCAAGCATGTCACCTTCACAGCATAAATGTCAGATAAGAAGACACAGGAGGACAGGACCACGCCCTGAATCCTCCATTTTGTCTTCTCAAGTCCATACACCAAAAATACATGCACCCCCAGTGATAAACTAACTACTACTCATTTCACACTCTTGAGACTTGTAATTCCTCCTGGACTCTGTGCCAAGGATTCTAACCCCCCCTGTACAGACTCCAAACCCCCCTGTACAGGTTCCAAACCTCCTGCTCGGGTCCCAGACCCTCCAGGGTGACCAGACAGATGCCCTGGACTCCAACAGGAAAGAGACATGGTTCAAACCCGCACGAAGAACTGATTCACAGAAGAAGTAAAAATAGAAAAGTCCTATTTTTGATTTTTAAAGTATGATTGTTCCATTAAAGGACATGCATCCATGCAAACAAGTAGATTTTATGTTCTGTGAATTTAGGTCCTCTTTGTCTTTTTAACCTCTTCTAATTTAACCTCTTCTTAGTTGCTCCAAAGTATGTTAAAATTAGGCCACTAACAATATTATTGGTAAAGTCTCATTCCAAAAAGTGCTGTAGTCACAAAATTAGGAACAACTGTTTTGGCAGACAATTCTGCTTTTGAATTGAACATGACCAGTTAAAAGACACGCCAAGGACTTTGCAATAAACTGTGCAAAGTAATTTCATATCAAAATTTGCTATATAATTTCTCCCATCAGGAAGTCCTCCTCATAAGATGAAAAAATAATTCCAGTGTCTATCTTGCTCCTGTAAAAAAGTAATGTGGGAGCTAAAGAAAAGTGGTAGTTGTTTAAAATTTAGGATTAAACAATTACACTGATTTATGTACAGAAAGAGCAGTTGGGATAATGTGTTCAGTCTGCATCAGCCAGTGACACACATCACCGCATACAGTACCCTGTCACATCCTAGCATTGCATATAAATGTCAGCCCTGCTATTTATTTTCAATTTAAAATGCATTAATATTAGCTCTATCATGCTGACAAATCTTATAATGAAGACAGTTGATTATCTTTTTTTCCTGAAGGACAGGATAAGACAAGGACTCATTTCAATGCAGTAATGAACGTCTCTTATTATTTTATTGGGAAACTGATTAATTCATCCTGGTCTTATTTATGTTGAAATAGTCTACAAGCAAAAGACACAAAAGAGATCAGAAATTATTACTTCAGAAAAATTGCTAGGAAATATTAGAAAAAAATAAGAACAATATTTTTCTCTTTACACACTTTTGTACCTGTGATTAATTGATTTATATTATGATTAATTGCTTTACATGTAGTCATCAATTTTCTGTTAATTCCAAATTGTTTTACAGTTCTCAAAAGTTCTACAGACATTATTAGTTAAATCCTTTGTTTACTGAACCACAGAACAAATCACTGACTTGCATGATTGATTGACTGACTGACTGACTGGTTTGTATTTCCTTTGTCTAACAGAAGACAGTGTATCATGGAGCACTGTTTTTTTAAGCATATGCAAAGTCATGTTTTAACATTACCTATTCCAAACATTTGAAAACCAACACTGAGACTGAGAAAATCACAAAGCTAGATTAATTATCATGTACTCTTATATAACATTATGTTGAACATTCACTTTTAAAAATGGAGAATCAAACTGAGGATCTGATTTCAACATTTTTGAGCAATAAGACATGTACTGAATGAAGATATACTTTCATTACAAAAATGATCACTAAAGGCTATATGATATGGTGGTTTTGAAGCGGGTCTGGAGAATCATGAAATATATTCCTTGAATAATCCAGGTGGGAAAGGGCCTCAGGAGATTTCTAGAACACTCCCTTACTCAAAGCAGAACAGCTTGTGAGATGAGAGTAAATTTACGTGCTCAGGGATTTTTCTTGAACCTCCTCACCAACAATGGAGCCTGCAGAGGCTCCTTGTACCAGTCCTGATGGTGCTCATGGATAATAATATTTTCTGATTATTGGAATATGTATTTCTGGTTATTTGGAATCTTCTGGTTTAAGTTTTGTCTGTTATCTTTTTGCTGTCAAAAATTTGTATTTGTCTTCTTAATGGCTTCCATTTAGAAATCATTAGATTATTCGACCCTCTAACCTTGAGACTGTCACTTAATATTTATTCTTATTTATACATAGTTAGCAGTTATGTTCAGAGAAAGCATTTTACTATCTTTTTAGCCTGATCCATCAGTTTTCTTTATTTTTTTCATAAAATTAGAAAAAAAAATAAGGCTTTTTTCCTTATTAGTGATTGAAAAGGTCTGAATTTGTGTAAAGTTATTATTCAGGTAAAGTTACTGAAGTTAGTAAAAAGTTTCAGATGATGGAGAGTGAATTTAAACATATTCCCTCTTCTACAACTTTCAAATAGACCCTTTTTTCAAGAAAAGAGGAGTTTCTTGTGTAGTCAAATAACTTGATTATTCTTAAAGCACAATAATTGCAAATTTCAAAGAAAACATGATATTTTATGGATTCTGATAGAAATTGTAAAATATGGCAGTTGTGACATGATTTCTTAGATTTATGTGGTTGTTTCCAAAAGTTGTTTCTCTATTTCTGTAAAAAAGATAAGAAAAGAATTTGTAAGTAGGGAAAGTTTCCAAAGAGCAGGGAAACCAGCACTGGCAAAAGACAAGCCAGGATAAAAAGTTTGCCAGGATAAAGAGTTTGTTACTAACAATCATATTTTGTATCATGCTGTTAATTTAAACCACATTTCCATCATGGAAATTAATTTTAACTGTTTAATTTTAACAATTTCCAGTTTTGTGCAGCTCCATGTAGATATTTTCTACTTTTAAATTCAAGTTTTCAAAGACATTGTCAGCACTGGGTAACTCTCACCACCTACAGGAAGACTTAAAAAGTGTTTGACAAATATGCAAACAGTAGTAGAGCGTAAAAGGCCAATTAATGTGAATATGAGAGGCTAATATTAATCCATTAAAATAATGCATACACACACAAAGTGTCCTTTTTCTACTTCATTCACAGTGACTGAGCTGCTTAATATCCACTCACAAAAGCTTTTCCATAAATAAGCATACATGAGATAACACAAGATTTTAAAGCAAAATATTTTCCTGCTGTATTCTAATTAAAAACAAAAGTGCTGAGGGAACACAATGTAATTAATTAAATTGAATACAAGATGATTAAAAACAAATTTAGAAAAAAATCACTAAATCCTTTTGGAGCTTAGATCAATAATATCTGTTAAATTAAAACTTAATTGTAAATTATTCTTGTTGTAAAATATGGGTTTGCTTTAAATAAAAATAACACATTCTAGGAAATAAATATAATATTTTTTGTCTTTGAGGACCACATTGTGTTTAAGCTATTATGCAATTAGGAGATTACAATACATATCCAGGTGCTGAATGATGTTTTGTCATTAAATGACCTGAAATAAAGGAGCTGTAGAGAAACATTCACATTCCTATAATAATATGCAATATTATTATGCAATATATTTTAAGAAGTCAGAATGTGCAAAGCGACATTTGTGAAAATGCATCCAGGAGACTTAATGAATGTTTTGCTTTGTCCCATGTGTTGTCTCCATTCTCATTCTGAAGAAGGTCAGGTTGCTTTTCTTCTAACATGATCTGTACTTTGGTTTGTCTCAGCCCTACAGGATCAGTGAGAAAGTTGAGAATTAAGCTTTTGTTTGTAGTACAACTTCAAAGTACAGAACTGCAATAGGAGAAACCAACTGAAGTTAAAAAGCTGTGTATACCAAAACTGTTTTCACATTTGCTTCTTCATTCAAACATAATAGATTAATTTCAACTCTCAGTATCGTTAGGATGCTTCATAAAATGCAATATTTTTAATATGAATATTTCTCTGCAGAGTTCTTCTTTTTGCAAAAAGGTCTTTTTCTTTTCTTTCAATGAGATTTTCTTCACAAGTACATTTTATAGCTGGGTGTGATCTCTGGTCACATGTCCATGTCTATGTATTCTGTATCTATTATCTGCACTTTCAAGCAAAACTGAAAAAGTAATGTAGTCTCAGAGGTAAAAACAAACAAACAAACAAAAACCCCAACCAAACAAAAAAACCAGCAACAACACCATAACAATATTGGTAAGTGAAGGGAAGACCTGTTCAAGGATAAGATTTGTCACCCAGGTTCATAGAACTCATAGAATGGTTATGAGTGCAAGGGACCTTTAACACCCTCCAACCTGTCTCTCATGGGCAGAAATGCAGCTCACTAGATCAAATTGTTCAAGATTCCATCCAGCTTGGCCTTCCAGGGATAGAGCATTCACAGCCTCTCTGGGCAACCTGTTCCGGTGCCTCAACACTCTCTCACTAAAGATTTTTTCCTATTGTCTGATCTAAACCTGCCCTGTTCAGTTCAAAATTCAGTTCAAAACCTTTGTCCCTTGCCCTGTCACTATCCGCCCACAAAAAACGCTCTCTCCCTCCTTTTTATAAGCCCTCTTATGGTAGTGAAATATCACAATGTGGTATTTCCAAACTCTTCTCTTGTCCAGTCTGAACAGCCCCAGGAATCTCAGCCTGACTTTGTGGGAGACACATCACATCCCTCTGTTTACCTCTGTGGCTCCTCTACCCCCTCTAACAAGTTCATTTCTTATGCTGAAGACTCTAGACTTGGATACAGTAGTCCAAGTGGTGTCTTACAAAGACAGAGGTTGCTAGTTCTGGGTTTTATTTTTTTTTTTTAATGGGCCAAATGCCATAGAAGTTAGGACTGGTCATGTCAGCCCAATCAGCAAGAGCCTGGAGCTCTGCCTGGGTGCCTGGCTTCCAGCTGGGGGAAGACAGCTGAGGAAGGAAAAGTTCATGCCTCCCTGTCCATCTGAGGATAACAGCCTTGCAGGTTTGTGTGGTCCTGACCCAGCCATGGGTGTTATGAGAGCAGTGAAGACCGCACTTCTCTGTAATTTGATTGCTCTGTTCCTCTTAAGCTTGCCCTTTTCCTACTCCCAGCCAGGGACAGACTACATCTCTACAGGCAGCTCAGTGTACTAACCCTCTTCTTTCTGCAACTGAACAGTTTTCCATCAGCCTTTGGTCTGATTTCTGGTTAAACTAAAGGGTGATGAAGCAACAAATGCAATGGGCCATCTGACTGTCCCTTCTCAGGAGGTATGTGGTTCATGCTCTGTCAGCTGCAGGCCTTTTCCCCTGCAAGTTTTAGCATTTTGCAGGGAAAACAGGTCCCCCATTTTTGCCAGAAATAGCTCTTTCCATTTTAAAACATTTGTCTATATTCCTGTCAGCTTCACTGGGATTTATGCTCTCTGATCTGCATGACTAGCAGTGCTGCTTTCATCACAGTTTCACAAGAAGCCTATTTGTAAACTGTGTTTTCCACTGATTAAAGAGGAAACTTGTTGAAATTGTAGGATATTTCAGTGTATCTCAGAACAATTCCTAAATCATTGAGCATTCATGTGTAAAGTAACTCTACTGTCACATCGGGAACTAAGTTTCTTGCCAACGCTTAGCCTCACTCGGTTTCCTAGTAGTCAATCACTTGGGCACAGATACGTTTCTTAAAAAGGTGCATTTCTTAAAAAAATTTACTAAGTCTGAAGAGAAGCTACTTGCTCTTTAAGCCATAAAGTGTTTTTGAAGCTCTGAAGAGCTGAAATGTGACCTGTTTGTTTCACTGCTGTTTCACAGCAGCATGCATGAGAAATCAGGCAAGAGAAACTTAAAAGAAAATATTGAGCTGCTCACTGTCTTTTTAAGAATTCTAATCTCTTAATAAGACTTGGCAGGTGCTAACGGTTTTGTGCCTGTTTCCTTCTCCCTTTTTAGTTATCTCAGTTCTGTGGAGGTAGATTCATTTTCTGGGTTCAATAAGTATTGCTTCACCTGCCTTGAAATGGAACTGCAGGCCCTTCGATAAATAGATTAGAAGGTTATCAAATTTCACCGTTGTTTCTACAAGTGTATTTGTTTTCTCTGATGAAATGTTCTTTCTTAGCTTTCTAGAGCAGTAACCCCCATGGATCACAACAAATGCCCTTCTTCTTCTGAAGGAAAAACAGATCAGGGTGGGAGGGAAAGACTTTGCCTTAATTCTTCAGCAAAGGCATTCAAAGCAGTGCTAAAAACAGGACTCCCCTCTGTGCAGACTTCAACAGGTCTCCAATGAAAATTACCATGCCAAATTAACCCCTCACTAATGCCATTAACAGAGATTCACCAGATGTAATTTCCTCCTGTTATTAGTAAGAGCAGTTTGTATATCATGAAGGAATACAAAGCCACAGAAAGCTCTGGTGCCTTTACTATTTACTCACACCAAGATCTGAGGCAAGCACCAGGCATATGGAAAGGCATAGTAAAATTCAGGTATCTAGCTTGAATTGTAGGTAGTTTTAAAGATTGGATTTGATCTGATTAGAGCACCTCTAAACTAAAACACCTTGGGAAAACAATTTAGCTTTTGACACAAGGACTTCCCTTGGGGGAGGCAGAGGCTGCAGCATGACATCCCTGACAGAGCTCCTTGAAGTGCAGAGAGAAAGGAACGGTGCTGTTGCTTCCCCCTCCTTACCCAGCATTAAGCTCTGGGTGTATGAACAGGGAGACAGTTTTGCCACACCTTGAACTGCTCCTGGGAGGTGCCACAGTCTCTGGGAAATAACAGGGCCATCGTGTCTCTAAGAAATAACCCCTCGTGTGCCATCCCAAATGCATTCTGTGCTGTGCTGTTCTTGTCAGGCTGAGACAGAGGTGTCTGGTAATGTTTCTCTAGATACTACCCTATTTTTCCTTTAGATGAACAGAAAAAACACTTTGTGGAACAACCACAGATATTATGCACATGTAAATATAATCACTGCAGCAGGATTCAAGTTAAGCATGTCCCCGAGGGCCTTTCCAAATCAGGACTGAAGCACAAGCTGTGAATGGAATATTGTCTCACACAACTTTCCTCATGCTTTGCATAAAATAGTTGCATTTTCTGTCAGTTTTTAGATTAATCTTTTTTCTTCATTCATGCACTGTCTACAAGACTGTAAAGCAAGAATGTAAGCCTGATGACAATATAAACAATACCAATATTAGAAGACCAAATGGCACCAATTGGTTCACATGCTGCCCAGAGCTTTTAGCCCTTCTGGTAGATGTAGTATTTGTAGCAGTTCAAAGGTAGAGCTGAGGAGACAAGCATTAAGCAGTGTGGATAATTAAGATCCAGAGCTTTCTCTCTACCTCTTTTTCTTCTCTGCATTTCTTTTGTAAGTATCAGATATTCTGCACATTTTTTTTCTACCTTCAGGAAACAGCGATGACCCTCATGATTTTCAGGTGTTACGTTTTATGTCTGAGCATAACTTGTAGCATAAATATGGTAATTATGTGAGACATTTCATATAAATTACTAAAATTCTGTTGCACTCTAGATGCACCTCCAGAGTAAAACACAGTAGTCCTTGGCTTCTGCAGTACTCAGTGAGTTAAAATATGAGACACTTGCTGAAACAACAAAAACTCAAGGTTATCTTCATTATATTACTGCAGAAGCTAAGGACAGTAAACAGCAGAGCACTTGAAAGCAGTGGAAGCAAGCACTCTAAAGATATATATCTATTCAGAAAAGTACTTTAATAAGCAGCCACTAAAAATGTTACAATAGGAAAAGAGAAGAAAAAAAAGAAAAAAAAAAAAAAAAAAAAAAAAAAGAAAAAAAAAAAAAAAAAAGGGACATTTGTGGGACAGTCACTTCTTGAGGTCATGAGAGCAAGCAAAGCCTCTTACCATGTCAGCAAAGAATTCATGCAAGTACTTTTTACCACATCATTGTTTTGTGGTGTGAAGGAAAAGCCATTCAAAAA